>VXAK01016683.1:873-17567 GCA_013399435.1 Arenaria interpres
CTAACTCACCACTGGAATTTTTCTGAGAGATGACATGCAGTTTCATTTCGCAAGCTCAGCATCACCAATCCTATATGACATTAGGTGATAAGGCTTTTTTTTTTTAGTATGGAAGAACAGCAAACATTTCTGCTATTTCTTAAATCTAGCAAAAGCTTTTGGATATCCAGAGAAATTTAGTAAGTTCTTTAGTTTCGTTAGTTCAGTTTAGTAATACTGGATGGCCAGGCAATATGTGTCTTCAGTAGAACAATTTTCTCTGGCAATTTGAAGAAACCATGAGAAGTCTTGTTAAGAAAAAAAAAAAGCTATGAAATGGCCTGCTGATGAGAAGAGAATGCAGATGGTCTGTGGGTAACTGGAGATTACCAATTCAGCCAAGATTTTTTTCCCATTTTGTGATACCACTGGTTTCATATTCATCCCTATTGCTGATGTTCCTCCCGACTTTCCTTTTTACACTGATGTGTTTTCTCCAGATGCTGCTCCTCACAATGTTTAATGCAAAATGATCATCTCTGAAATGCAAACCTCTGCCCTGTGATGATCACTGCCATGCAATGAGAAAATACTTCCACAAGCTCCCCTGAGACTGAATAAAGCAACTAGCTCTATAACCCAGTGTCATCTAACAGAAAGTGATCTCTGCCAGAAAGCAGGTGGAGGAGGTCGGTTTCTCTTCTTTTTATTACTATCTTGACAGCAGGTGGAAAAGAGGATATTTATGATTACAAATATGATCTTGAACCTGGTGAGATTACAACACACGTTATTCTTAATATTAACACTTTAGCAATGAAATCAGCATCCTTTTCGAATGGATAGCAAAACCGCACAATTTTGCAAAAAGTTTTCTGGCTACAAAATTTTGCAAGAATCAGCTTTCTTTTACTATACATCTCTTCAAGATGGATGATATAAATTAACTGGGAACATAAAGCAGGCTTCCTGTAAGCTTTAAGAACTGCTCCCCACCAAAAGCCCCCAACCACTTAGTTTCTTTGCCTGCATAAAACCTAACTGCAACTCTTGAAAGAATCTGTCGTGAGGAAAGCAGATTTAGCTGTTTAGAGACAAAAGAGCTGAGTGGCTTGTATCTATATTTGATTCTGTGCTTCTAGACAGTTAAAAAAAATCCAAACCTGATGCTTACACTGTTAAACTTTTCCCACAGTTTTACAAGAACTGACAAGGTCACAGCCTGAGGTAGTATGGTTGCCAGATGTCACACCATTACTTACAATCTTCTAAGAAGGGAGAAGCAAGACTTAAAATATCTCTTCATGTAATGTTTCTCCTGCCAATGCTCTTCTAACAATATAAGAACTATTTCTTATTTCATGGTATTAGGTGGATCTCAATATTTTAACAGAAGCTAAATGTTTAATTCAAATTAAAATTAAGTGGAAATAACTGTAGCTATTTATCCTTTACAAACCGTGTTTTTAATTATCAAGCTTTTCATAGGAAAAGAGCCCTTGAACACATCAGATCCTACCAGTGACCTATGATTTCTTTGAACTGAACATTTGTGCAATCACTTTCAGATATATTTGCCATCCATTTCACTTTAATATATTGCGTTCAATAGAAAGCATAGTCTTTTTTCAAGCAGAGGCAATATTTTTTCAAAACACCTCTCTTAGCTTTGAAAGTCACTTTCTCACACTGGGATGCACATAAATAAATCATTGCCTCACTTCATTGGCTTTTGATGCAAGTTTTCTACAGGTCATTCTTCACTGAATGAAAGCTATATATCTTTAGTAGCAAGCTTGGTAATGTCAAGCTGATGGTGGTTGGTTGTTCTGAAACTTCCAGAGAGAACCTGGAAAATTGCGAGTAATTTTCTGCACTTCTGCTTTTGTTCAGCCTGTCCCTCCAGGACTGTGAATTCTTATTGCTCAAATAAGGTTTAATACAGTGAACTATTGTACCTGATGAAAGTTTTCTAGAAGTTATACTCTTAGGAAAAAAAAAAAAAAAAGTATTCTTATTTAAAAAAAAATTAGTGATGCAGAAAGAAGTAACTTGTCCAAAGAATGAGTATATAGGGAAATATACATATATATATATATCTCTACCTGTATTCTTTTTGCAAAAAAATGCTGTTCTTTATAGCATAGCATGCACACTTGGTCATTGTATGCACCTGCATAGATATGTAAAGGGATAAGATAAAAACCCATTTAGCAGTATCCTGCCATATAGTCACCATTTCCCTTTGTTTTGCAGCAGAATTGTGGAGGCCAAGGTCTGACACATTGGACAATGTGGCTAGTGCTGTTATGCCAGTGGACTTAGGAGACTGTATACTGCCTGGTATGGATCCGGTGCAGTGGGGAATGCTAGACTGGAAAGCAAATCCGTAAATCATTGTACCCGATCATCAAAACCACATCTGACCATAGATGTTTAATCCAGGAAGGTCTATAAAAAAATATCCGTTCCTCTTTCAACATGCTCTCCAAATCATACTTAACCAGGCAAATGAGACACTTCCAGTACTGGGAACAATAAAAATTGTGGTATTATTGAACAGTAAATTTGAACTTTGAAATAAGGAAATGAGCCAGACTGACTTCATAACATTTAAAACTATTAAATATTATTACGCTTTGATGTGTTTAAGTCTAGTCAACTATATATTACAGTATCATTCACCCTTACATAGAGCACGATCATTAAAAAATCAAGTCAAGGTATTATAGAAATTATTGCATGGTAAAAAAGAAAAGAAAAGAAAAAAGAAAAGAAAAGAAAAAAGAAAAGAAAAGAAAGAAAAGAAAAGAAAAGAAAAGAAAAGAAAAGAAAAGAAAAGAAAAGAAAAGAAAAGAAAAGGAGAAAAGCCTTGTAAATAGAATGACTAACGTAATATGTTCAGTGTCATGGAGAAGGACATAGCTCACATAGGAGACCCTAGCAGACCACTGCATGTAACTAAATAGTTGTTCTATGCCTGTTTTCATATGGTGTTCATTAGAAAAACAAAAGAAATGCCTCCAGCAATTTTTCCTTAGAAGCAGACAATGCAGCTTTTGTCTTTTGAATCTACATAAGAGAGTCACAGACTGGAGAAACATCTAAATTTCCCCTGTGAATTAATGCTATCTAAAAATAACAAGAATGAAATATGTTTTGATTATTAGATGAATGCTAGCGTTTAAGTAATGCCCTATTAGATTTTATTCTCAGAGAAAATGACCCTTTTCAGATGCACTGCCTATTTGCTTAGGGCAATCGTGCTAAGAAACGTAATAGTAAATTATCATATACAACTTAAACTTTGATATGGAGGGGGTCTTTAGAGAGCTGGTGAGAAGAACCTACATATAACTGTCACAATATGGTACAGAGGAATCTAGTGACTTACAGGGTAAAGATAGGTAAAGCAATACAAATTACTACAGAGAAATAAAGTCACCGTAGTGATTATCTTACATGCCAGTAACCTGAAAATTTGCACAACAAGGCTTACATTCACTTTCTATTGCACCAGTGATTGATTAGTAAATGATTGGCTAGAAACAGTATCTCCACTAGTATCAATTTGTGTAATTTCACTGAAATTAATCGATTTTCATCAAAGATCAGCCACTTAGCATACCTCCACAAGCAGACTGGAAAATCTGAAATCACTGAGCATTCCCAGAAGAGTCCTCCCCTGGCATAAAGTGAGTAGTTAAAGTTATTTTGATGTTTGTGAATGAGGTTCCTTCTAGAATACTTTATAGGATTTTTCCTATAAATGCTTTAGAGCTCTTCCCTGGTGGGGAAGATAAATTAAGGCACCAGAACAGCAGCAGTCAGCCGAAAAAATACTCTGAAAAGCTGTGTGTCTGTTGCTGCTGAAGTGCTGCTGAACCTTGATCAAAGCACAGCTCCCTCCACTCATACTTTCATTGTCTTGCGTATTCATATTGTAATATCTGTAAATCAGGAATTTCAAGGCCCAAGAGAGCGAGATCTTCAACTCAGTTAGACCTTCTGAGAGTCAACTCCTTACTAGGAATGACAGAGCACAGGTATGAAGACAGAAAAGCTCAGAACTGATGGAGTCATAGTTTGAGTCACCCCATACAGGTGTGAAGTACCTGTGACTCTTTTATTCTGCCCATACCATAACACTGTAATTCTACAGAAATTTCTAGAAGTTTTGGTTTTATCAAAAATAGCATTCTGGTTTGTGGCAAATATAGAGAAACTTTTGTTGTTCAGTTTCCAACTGTGTGCTTCATTAAAAATGTTTTTTCCCATTTATGTTTGTGGGCGTGCTTTTTGCAGAGGAAATCCTACTTCATTGACTTACAGAACAAGGAAGTGATTTTTTCCCACTGTAAAAAGTGATACTTTATTAAGCAATTTACTGAATGATTTACAAAGCGATTGAAAAGTGCCAACACTTTTTATTCTTTAGTAAAGAACTTTTAAAAATTATTCTTTAAAAAACACTACTGTTGAAAACCCATTTTAAGCTCATAGAATCATAGAATGGTTTGGGTTGGAAGGGACCTTAAAGATCATCAAGTACCAACTCCCCTGCCACAGGCAGTGACACCTTCCAGTAGACCAGGTTGCTCAAAGCCCTGTCCAGCCTGGCCTTGATCACTTCCAGGGATGGGGTATCCAAGCTTCTCTGGGCAATGTGTTCCAGTGTCTCACCACCCTCACTGTAAAGAATGTCTTCCTAATACCTAACCAGAATCTTACCACTTTCAGTTTAAAACCATTACCCCTCGTCCTATCACTCTACTCCCTGATAAGTAGTCTCTCTCCAGCTTTCTTGTAGGCCCCCTTCAGCTACTGGAAGGCTGCTATAAGGTCCCCTTAGAGCATTCTCTTCTCCAGGTTGAACAGCCCCAACTCTCTCAGCCTGTCTTCATAGGAGAGGTGCTCCATCCCTCTGACCATTTTCGTGGCCCTCCTCTGAACTTGTTTCAACAGGTCCATGTCCTTCCTGTGCTGAAGACTCCAGAGCTGGATGTAGTACTACAGGTGGGGTCTCACCAGAGTGGCGTAGAGGAGGAGACTCACCTCTCTCAACCTGCTGGCCACACTTCTTTTGATGCAGCCCAGGACACGGTTGGCTTTCTGGGCTGCCAGTGCACATTGCTCATGTTGAGCTTCTCATCCACCAACACACCCAAGTCCTTCAGGGATGCTCTCAATCCAAGCTCTCTGCCCAAGCTTTATTTGTGCCTGGGAATGTCATGACCCAGGTACTGGACCTTGCACTTGGCCTGGTTGAACTTCATGAGGTTGACATGGGATATTTGATGTTTGACCAACTCTAGCTTTCATGGCAAAAAAAAATCCCACTATGGTGTTCCTAGGAGATATGGTGCAGTTTGCAGCTCATGACCTGAATTTCATTGTCCCAAGCAGCAGGTGTTGTTCCCATTCCCTCTTCTTCCCAGCAGTGTCTGTAACAGCAGCAATAGTCTCTGTCTATTCTGTTTTGACTGAGCCCATCTCTGTTCTGCTCTTCTTCCTTCTGCCATTGGAATATGGCAAGGCTGCTCAGCAGGGGAGCAGCAGAGTTGCCAACTGAGAAACCTCAGCCTAAGGATGTGGGTTCAGCTCAGACCTCATCTGCTGTGACTGTGGACTGCTGATAAAAGCTTTTCCCTTTTGCCACCCAACCTAGTAGCAGATCTAGCAATCACACATCAACATGAGTTGGATCAGCATGTTGATCTTTCAGAAAACTAACCCACCTCCTTCCTTGGCAGATGCCGTGTGTGGTCAGAGATTCTTCCCTGCAGCAGCACAATCTCCAGGCTCAGTTCACAAAAGCATCAGGGACACTTGCTGGGAGTGGGAAATGAAGAGATGTTTGCAGATTAGACCAATTTAAATGCAATATGACACATCACATCACACACAGCATTGTAGCTGGTTTCAAAATCAAAGGTTCAAAATCACAAAATTATGGTTGTTGGTTTTGTGTTACACAGAATACAGACGGGGCAGGAAGTTAAATTAAGCACAATTCCTGAAGGATGCCCTTCTCCCAACCTGACATGGGCAGGCTCAAGGAGGAGCTGCAGACCCCACCTAACAGAGACCATGCAGGCACAATTATAGTAGCATCTTTGTCACACATATAAAATGATATTTGGTTTTGCTTAAACAGATATTCCTAAAATGCTGCCTTCATCACTAACATAAATCCGAAAAGTTTCCTCCTACCACACACACACATACCCCTCCCACATACATATTAAGTGTAATCAGCTGCAAAGTTTCTCTTGGTGTTCAGTAAGACTGGAAAAAAGTCTAGAAAATTACTGGCCTGATATGGTTTTTGATAATGAAGACTTAAAAGAGAGAAATATAATTAATTGCCAAATATCGTAAGCTTACAAGCAATGGGTCTGGTCAAACCAGCTTTTGTGGGACTAGTTTGTCTGCTAAGTAAAATAGTATTAATGTAACAAGCTGGCACTTACCTTACTATTAAATAAGTCTTTGATTAAGATTTAATACAGATAAAGGAAAATAGTGTGATGTGAGTAAACTAAATCTCACTGAAATTATATATTTAAGGACAGTTTTTGATTTACAATGTAGTCAGTGCTTTTATGTTTTTTTCAAGAACACAGGGAAATGCAAGATTTCTTATGAACCGGAATGCTCTGGACAAAGAAGCTGAACTGTACAACAATCAGTATTTATTGATACCAATTCAACTAAGAATGGACAACAGCCAGTAATAATTTGATGTAGTGATCAACAATAGTAAGATATTTCTCAAGAAAAAAACTAGTGCATTAATTAAATAGAGCATTTTTACAAGAGCAATTGCCTCTTTTAACACAACAAAAAATAGTCACTTCTATTTACATTAATTTGCATTTGTTATTCCATTTAGCTAAGTCTGATTTTTTAATAAAAAAGGTAGTTTGACTTCCTCTGAATCTGAAGCAGGAAGGTTTTACAATTGTATTCCATTAATTTTTCTTTAGAATATTACAGGAAGAATTTACTACCTAGTACTTTACATAATACCAGCCATTCTAGTTAGTATTTAAGCAAGAGTGAGCAAACTATAGTCTTCCTGAAGTGACCGGCAATTTTGCTAAGGATTTAAATGGAATAAAGACTTTGCTTCAAGCTCCCCACTATACAAAAAAAAATGTTCGTTGATAATTAAGCATCTATGTTCGGTTGTCATGTATAAAAATTGCTCCCATTAGGTATATACTTAAATATTACAAGCTTTTTAAGTTTTTTCTTCTTATTATCAAACTTCTCTATCATTATGAAAAAAGTAATATTCTATATTTGTCAATGCATTTTACAACTACTTAATATTAGTGTTACATAACATGTTTTTGAATAACTGTTTCACTTCCTTTTTTTTTCAGATTAGAGGAACAGGGATTTTATTATTTTTCATGTATGATAAAATATCCTCTCTGATGTGATCAGAGTGAGATTGCATAGCATTTTTTAGCTGTTGAATACTATTTAAATCAACATTCCTCAATTCATGCTCTTCACTTTTGCTAAGTATCCTTCAGCTTTACAGCGACTAATGGTTTCTGTGCTGCCTATCAACATATTTATAAAACCAAGAGAATGTTTTATTTACAGCAAAGACATGATAGAGATGAGTCACAAAAGAAAAGAAATTCCGTGTTAAGAAATTCCTAATCGAGCAAGGGAGGATATTTTTTCAAAGGCATAAAGATCCACGAGGCACCTAACTGATGTAGCTAAGTGCCCTTCGTGTCTTTGAAAATGTGCCCTGAATGCATGTTACTTAGTAGAATGACATTGCTTCCATCAAAAGAAACATTTTCTTTTCTGGAGGAAATTTTTAAATGCAGCTAAAGACTGAATTTTACCCACAAAAGAGACTGTGGTTGTTTATTCCCTATGTGAGCACATTTTGAAACATACCAACCTACTTTTTCAAAAAGAATAGGCTTATTATCAATTTCAGCTGAAAGTTCTGGGGTTTAAGATTATACTATTCTTAGTGTTGTCTCTATTGATGTAGATTTTAGTGGTATAATGAGGAGCACATTCAAATCCACTGCATTTGCGGTGAGAAGAAGATGCTTCAATGCTATTTTACATCACTAATAATTTCCAGCTTTGGAATGACACATTACATATTCAGCGCCGGTCTTTTCTTTGATAAAGTTTCTGGACGAAATGAATGACAGCTGTGATATGATCTTCAGTGTGTCCAGGTTGTAGTCATTGAGTCTTTCCTATATTTTTCTTCCAAAAGATGCCTCCAGTCACTTCTACCAGAGCAAAGAAGAATGATTAAAAATAGGTTTGCTACACTATAATCACGGTGACAAATTTTACTGTTTCATAAATAAAAAGCAGAGACATGCTGAAGGGATCTGTAAGGCTTTTCTTGAAGAAGACTTATAGAAAAGATCATTAATTTACTGCTACAACTCTTAGTCATCGAGTAGCAGCCAGGGAAGCTGGCAGAGTATTTCCTATCCGTTTTGCATACTAAAACCAACATACAAACCCAATCATAATCTGAAGATTTTTCTTTCTCTTTGTTTCTGAACCTGTGAAACTTCATGTTGTGCTCATATTTTTTTTAAATGTTCAAGATACTTTTTGTGATTAATTTGACAAACTTATTTCTGAAGAACAATCCAAATTTAATGAACTGATCATAAAGCCTCCTCGCGCTTAAATATAGACTATATTTCAGTGTGGCTCTGCACTTGCATAGGTGTCTTCATAAATATTATCAGAATGTTTTTGAAAATGATATGCAGAGGCACAGTGGAGTATTTCCTAATGAATGCAATGCCCTTTCAGGATCTTACAGTGATCTGACTTGAGTCGAGACCTATTGAAACGCATACTGTGAGCACCAGGGGCTTTTCTACCCTGTCTCGTCAGTCAGCTTCACCTATACTGAGAGACCAGCGCACATGTGACGAACTGTAGTTGGAAGCTCAGATTTCAATGAGAAAGTAGATTTCAGGTACAACAGAGCTTTTAATGTCAGTATTTTATTACTTGTTTCGACAACACTAGTAAAACAGTGTTTTGGAAATTTGTAGAAGTCAGTACTGTTGATTTCTTTTTGAGAGACAAGACTTTTCATTTTTAAGAAGAAACATATTTAAATATGCATGTTTACAGTACATTTAGAAACAAGTACACCGATTATGTTTTCTGTGCTATCCACTTTAGAAAGCAGCTCATTTTATAGCGGCTATATAACAGATGCCAGTTATTGATAGTTTTAATTTGCAGGTAATGAAGACCACGTTTGAACTTGTGACCTAAATGTGATAAGTTCCATATGTACTTCTGTGAGCCATCCAGATTTAAATACTGTTTCTTCAACAGGAAATTTTATTCCAGAAGGCTGTGAACTGTATTTCTTGACAGATCCAGCCCAAAGTCTTGTCTGATTTTTTTTTTTTAATTGAGCTTTATAAGTATAATAAATATGCATTAAAATTATTTACAGACTCTATCCAATTAAAACTAGCAGCTGCAGGTACACCATCTAATGGGAAGCCCTTGAGAAACAAGAGTATTGGGGCAACTCTTGATCTAGCTGAAAGTACGTTGCGTAACTATAAGCCCCTGAGAAATTAGAATACTGGAGCAGCCCTGGATCTAGTTGAAGTCAGTGGGAGTTCAGAAATCAAGAGAAATTGCTCATGGCATTACAGGCTCAGCCTTACAGTGTTGAAGCAAATGTGGATCTTTTCTGTGAACTGGAAAGAAAGGATGAACAAAGGGGGACTGCTCAGTTGGCATTGTGAAATCTGCTGGCTTCTTGCAACCCTACATCCATTTTGGGGCGCAGGATTTTTTTTGTTTTTAATATGCCTCTTCCCATGAATTGAGTATTTTTTATGTCTTTTATGTATGTGTTTAAAAGCATATGCTTAAGAAGAAGATTAGAAAGAACCCATTTGACCTTCTTTTTTGTAACTAAGGAAATGGCTGCAACACTTAAAGCCAAGAGGAACGGTTAGTCATTACACAGAAGGTAAAAAACATTAACTTCTAGGCACACCTGCTACTACTGGTTTTAGACGTTTTTAAATTTAACATAATTCTTTGTAGTGAATATTCTGACTCGATATTTACTCTGTTCTCTTTTATGTGGTCTAATGAACTAGGTATGATTCTTGATGTCTAACCAACTTTTATTTTTAGTTAGTTTAATAAAATTTTAGCTGTGTGCTTGGTTCTTATATAACTCTGACAGGAGCTGGCTGAAGAAAAAATGCAAAAATAATATTACCTCTTGAGATTTCAAAAATATTTTTTCCCCGTGAAAAAGAGTAAGATATCTTCTAACTTCTTTTCACTATTTTATTCCATCTGCCATTCACCCGTAAAAATGACAAAATAAACTATTGCTTCTTAGATGATCTTTAAGGCCCCTTCCAATCCAAACTATTCTATGATTCTATGATTCCTTTCTTTTTAAGAAGTTCTGCTTAAGAACAATAAACTTCCGACAAATAGAATTGCTCATTTTTAAATGACTAGGTTGATATTTGAAAAATTTGGGGCACATTTTTGTCATGAGCTCTGCCCTGAAAAACCAGTTCAAGTGCAACATTTTCTTGAGCAGTTTCACCCTCTGATCAGGGAAATCAGGAAATAGACACTGAGCAACACATGACGTTGCCACAATCTAAGTCAAATCACACAAGTTTCATTTGATCCTCCAGACCTATGGCAAACCCATAACCAAAAGTTCAGAATGTTTTAGGTATTATAAAGTGACATCTGGAGTTGGTTTGTCTTTGGTACTTACTCTCCAAAATCATTGCCTCATTTGAGTTCTGTACTCCTTGGGCCAGTTGGGAATACTTAAGGGCTACAAAGCCAAGCCATGAGCTGTATTGAAAAGAACAATAAAGAATTTAAATAGAATTAATTTATCTACAGAGGAGAATATGTTCCAAATAAAAATATACTTATATTTCTTTAAAAAGGGTATGACACCAGTACCCATAAAAATTCTTATTGGACATATACTTTCACGTTTTAAGTGCATAAACTTTACAAGTTGATGAAGGAAGACTCTGTGAGGTTTCTGCACTTCTGTTACAGAAAAATACATGACCATAGCCTTCTATATATTATTTTGATGAACTAGTATGGGGAAACAGATGAAATAAGCCTATATGTACTCCAGTGTGTTGGCTTTTAAGAGTACAGACTTTATATATATGTATTGTCTTTGTTAGCTATGTCCTGCTCCAGGTTAAAATCCACTATGCCAAGAAACTCAGACTGGTTGTGTCAACAGTGCTTGTAGAGCTGGGATGAGTTCTCCACCTTGCCTATCTTTCTGCATCTCCAAATCTACATAAGTCACTGCAGCCTTGAGTTATTTTAGAAGCAAATGTACAGGCATAATAGACAATAAGATGCATAGGCTAACCTAACAGCACAGAACTATTCACAGCAACTATTGTCATGATGTGTGTCTTCGATGGCAAGAAAAGTGATATATTATTTCCCTGACTTTAATAGAAATCCATGTGTGAGGTCAAATTTACCCTGACTTTATTCAGCTTTTGGTCCATAGACAATTAAAATGACTCCTCCCTTTCTCCATTACTCAGCAGATTAGAAGTTAGTCTTCTTGTGCTGTTATTAGAAATGTCATTGTGCTATACTCTTTTGCCTACCATAATGTAATTTTTAGAGAACTTTGATCCAGGAAAATATGGAGCTGTGCTCTTGCTAAAAAATGAACACTTCGATCATCAACAGAAAACTTAGTAATGGATTTTAAAATCTTAGTTTAAGTGCTCATCAATCATTTTTAAGTACATTTCCTCTTGAAATGAAATTAAACAGGTAAGAGTGGCACTCAGAAATAGGTGTAAATTAGAAACATTTTAAGTAAATAAGCACTGGTTTTTTAGGCATAAGCATAACAGATACAGTACAGAATATCACAACATAATTACAGCATGAAGTAGAAGCAATTGCACTACTCTGAATTGTGACACACTATTTATGTGTGTGTGTTATAGGTAGTTTATCCTTGGCAACTATAGTGAAGCCTTAACGTCATTTATACTTTAAACTGATTTCAGCAGTGTCACTAAACAATGCAAATTTAACTCCAATCTGAGACAAAGAGTGGGGTTGAAAGAACTTCCTGCATACTTCACATTGTTTTGGTGTTTCTTTGTTTTTGGTTTGGTTTTTTTTTTTTTTAACACTACTATTAAACTGGGTGGAGGGAAGTCCCTCTAAAAAAAAAAAGAAAAGAAAACCCCAACTTTGAAAAAAGTTGCATAAAATAAAAAAAACGCTTTTCTGGATTATACTTAGCAGAAGTGGAAAAGATAGCATTTGTGTCCATAAGGTGCTATCACGTACAGTTAACAGGCTTGCAAGGAGCTGGCGTTAATGACAAAGGCATTAACCTCCTACTGCAACTCAGGCCAGAGAGCCAGGAGGAGAGTAGTAGTTACAAGATCAGCAGGAGTGGCTATGACTCTCTTAATCTTAAAGACAGCTGGATCATAGGTACTAACCGGGCTTGGCTGCAGAGGTGACAGCTTCAGGTAGTCCTGCTGGACACCCTTTGGGGTAACCAAGTTGACTTCTGCCCCAAGGGGAATTATGGTTACTTCCTCCTTATCAATAGTCCTTGTCAACCTATTGACAGTATTTCCAAAGGTGAAACAAAAAATTTGGAAATCTGATCAGTGTATCATTGCCTTGGGCATCAGCCCATGGATGGAAAGATGGGCACAGTTGGGTTAGCTCTTGAGGATGAGTTGCCTGACTGAATGTGCCTGACCTTCACATGGACTGTGACATTAACAACTTGGTGATGTAAGGGGGCGGCCCTGCATCAAAAGCCACAATCGCCACCAATGCTTATCCTGATTACTGGAAAAGATCCTCCAGACCATGGGCATTTATGGAGAAGATCTTGGATTTACATCCTACAGAGTCAGAGATAAGGACTGTTGGAGGGGCCGGGTCATCTCTGGGCAGTAACACGATTGCCAGCAACTTCTGTCCTGGTAACCAGAAGAGTTTCCCCCAACCGTCATGGCCTTGGTGAAGATACTGGATGTCTATCCTACAGGAGCTAGCATTGGAGAGGCCAGAACATCTAAAGGCAGTAATTCTGTGTCTGGGACTTAAAATTGTGCGTGAGTGTTACTGTTGTAACTGATAATGTAATAACTTGATTGGGACTGTTAATAAACTAAACATGAAACAGGGACATAGGATCTCATAATGATTACTTGTAAATATCATGATCCCTCACATACAAACAATGACCTGTTACTGGCTATGACTAGGTGGACAGGCCACCTTCATTTAACTCAGAAATATGTTTAATAAATAACCTATGCCAGGCAAGCAGGCAGCAGTAAGATCAAAAGTGGTGGTGGGTATAACATCAGCTTTGTTGTCAATGAACACTCATAATTTAGGTTTCTGGCCTATCTCTCTGAACTACAGATTTGTGTATACACAGATCAGACTCAAAAGTTATGAAATAATTTGTAATCACATTTTTAAGTATAAAAAAGGAGAATAAAAGACATAAGCTTATCAAAATATGGAACTCATATACATGCAAACCTCAGTTGAAGTAATTAGAACTGGATCTGGAGCTCATGATTTTAGAAGCTGATGCGTGTAAGGACATCGGATATGAAAGATCTGAATTTTGTACTACAAAAACCAAATTTCTGGTCCCCACCATTTTGCACAAAAGCTGTGAGGCAATAGGTGACATATGCAGAGAGCATTAAAACAAGATTTCTGAATTTATGAACTGCCCAATTTAGTTTGATACGTGTTTTTAAGCCAACAACAAATTTATCTGAGCAATCCTGCTAGCATCCTCCTTGTCTGCTATCCAAGTTGTAGCGCCAGGAGCACACACAGGTGAGTTCACCCTTGGTGATAAACTGTTGCTCTCACTGAGATACGGCTGTTTGCTGACACATTTGGGTGGAAAAAAGAAAAAACAATCCAGAACATGAAGTTATATGTTAAGGCTAAAACAAGGCAACAGCACACTGGTGGCCTATAAAGAAGACCACAATCCCTGATCCTCCTCCCCCTTTCTCTCTACCACAGCTCCAAATGTGCAGACTACCTCTTCTATTTGTGTAGGCTGCGATACTCGCCTGATAACAGGTTGAACTACACCAGCTACTCATCCAGCTGGAAAGTATTGTTTGGTTTTGCTTATTCAGTTTTCTTGCCTGCCTTAAAAGACCCTGACTTCTCATAAACTGCTTAGTGCTCACAACCTGAAAATGCTGTTCTTGTGAACTCTTACAGCAATAGATGATAGTTCCTAAATGATGGGAGTGAAAAATAAGGCACTTATTCTACTTTATGTCATGATTTATTGTTAGGCAAATGAACTTCAAGAGATTTAGCGATTTGAGCTGGCTTAGAGAGGTCCAATCAGCATGGAGCCACTATAAAGAACATGAAAGGAGTGTATGGGCAGGAGGAGGGAAGGAGACACAAAGACGAGATGAGGAAGGTCGCTACTTTTAGTAGTGATACTAATTTAAGTCATACTGAGTTAGCATCATCCCTAATTAAGGGTAAGAAAGTTAAGGTATGGAAGACAAACTGGGGGGGAAAAACCTACAAAGGTTTTTGAGTTATTTTCCTTCAGCTCTGCAGGGTTGTCAATCAGTGCCATTTCTGCAAAAAGCTAAGCCTTTTGAGTTATAACAAAGTGACAAGGGGGCAGTTCGAGACACATGAAACATGGGCTGGAAAACTTCATCATCCAGAAACAATGTTTTTTCAATAGTGTAGGAGGCTGTAGAATAAGATTCCCAAAACCAAGTTCTTGTTTTGTCTCACATGCAGCATTGTCTACTGCAAAAATTGCCTACAGTAAAAGCTGGCTGAAGGAGGAAAACTTTTTTACCCCATTTGGCTTCTTCACATAGGGTTGCTATTGCCCCGCAGCTGCTGCCGAAGACACTGCTTAAGTTAACACTACGTACATGTGTCAAGTAAGAATACCAGCTGGATCCTGAAAACAATTGCTTGTTCAAATGCTTGTACCCAAGGCCTAAGAATAAGGTAAGAACACAAAACAACCCTCTTGTTTGAGAAACTGACAGAATTGTATGAGAATTAAGCCAAAACTTTCCAAGTCAGGGCGTTCTTTTCTTATACAGCTCTCTTTTGGTTCCCTTTTGGATTAGGTTGCTAAACTCTCAAAGGTTTACCTAGAAAGGAGGAACCTACTATGTTGGATAATAAGGCAGTATTTTGTTACTTATTGCATTTTTTTTTCCTTTTTTTGAACACCACTGCCAACCTAGAATGTCACAAGTATTTTTCATAACAACAGTATTGGTTTTACAAGCAAGAGCTTCACTCCATAAGGTTTCTGAAATGATCCACTTGGAGCTATTCTTAGCTCTGTTTGTTATACCACTGATAACATGTAATCATAATTGTAAAACAAACAGTTTTAATATAAAACACTTAACAAAAACATAAATCATACGAGATAGCTTATATTTGAAAAAGCAAAACTTTATATTTGAAAAAAATAATTTCTTTTTGCAACTGTTATTAGTCATCATCTCCCGAAATGGTCTTGGCCTGCCAGCAACTGAGGTCAACAAGACACATAGAGAAGCATACAACTCTTGGATGGGACTCAAGAAAAGCCTGTAACTCTCAATAAATACCCGAGATATAAAAATGTAAATGCAATCAGGACACATTCTGACCTCAAATAGATTTGGCAATTGAACAATTCATTGACCTTAACTCACAAATACCTTTGATCTCAGTAGAATTCAGGCAGAATGTAAATGGAAATTCTCACAACCTTGTAAGTTTTATCAATTTCTTTTAAAACCTTAAAATCAGTTAAGTAGTTGCATAACAAGTCAAATAATCTCACCACCTCTCATGCGATTAGGTAGGTAAGCAAATTATGCATATCTTTGCAAATCAGGTTCTTGATTTGCATCAGCTATATACCACAAGCAAGAAACAAAGATAGTATTTTACTAGCTCCACATCAGTCAGCAAATATGACTTGCGACAACTTTTAAGACCCATATTGTCCACAGATTTTAATTCTTCTCCCCCCTGCTAGTTGCTTCCGTCAGTCTGGCACATCCTAAATTAAGAATTGCTTTGGTGTTCTTGATTTAGCATCTTATTTAAAAAACAAAAACCAAACAAAAACAAAAAACACCAAACCAAGCCACAGGCAAGCAAGCAAACAGCCTGCTTGGCTGAAGCTGTTGTGTAGCACAGCTGATGCGCCTGAAGTTTAGCGGCGCTTTTCTCGTGGCGATCCACGAAGCGAAGTTAAACACAAAACCAACGTCTTTTCTCCCCCCATCGGGTTCAAGCCAAGGGAGCTGTAAGGGAAGATGAAGCGGAGGAGAGGGAAGGCAAGGGGAGGGGAAAAGAGACCACCTCCCTCCCTGCCCAGCACGGCGCCGGCCCGCAGGGCAGCGCCCATCTGCGTGGCCTCCCGGCAGGGCGGCAGCAACAGGCCCGGCCCGGCCCGGCCCCCTGCTCGGGGCGGGGAGCGCCTCAGGGCAGCCTCTGCGGCGCTGCAATGCCCCTCGCCCGAACAAAATGGGGGTGGGGGAAGTAGCTCGCTGTGAACTTTATTGATGAAGCTTCTGTAGCTGAGGGGAGACGTCAAACACAGGAGCGGGGTTGGGCGG
>VXAK01016683.1:18068-63133 GCA_013399435.1 Arenaria interpres
CACCGGGGCTGCGGCGCGGCCTGCAAGGCGGGCGGGCAGGCGGGGAGCAGCGCCGGGCCCTGGCAGCCGAGGCGCTGCCCAGCCTCCGCCGTGACAGGAGGGGGCCGGGGCCGGGCCTCTCACCCCCACCAGCCGCGGCCGAGGCGCTCCCCGGCCTCCCCCTCTGCCCTGGGCCGCTGCCCAAACGCATCCCGCTCCTACCCGTGCCATTATCGGGGGCGGCTGAATTAGGCTGATTCCCTTCCTTCCAGCCGCCTTCAGTTTGGGCTGGGCGGGTGTCCGGAGGTGGCGGGGGTTTGTGCGGCGGAGGATCCCCGGGGCTCCGCGGTGTTGCGAGGTGAGGGTGCGCCGAGGGATCCCGAAGGGGCGAGCAGAGAAAGGTTGCTTTCTGTGACAGGCAGCACTTAAAAACTTGACTTAAACAAAAAAAAACCCCACAACACCAAAACCTCAACTTCACTGCTTTTCGTTGTTCTTCAAGCTGCTTCTTACGTTCTCTTTCCTTAATGGTGCCACTTTGCTCAGAGCACAACTAGTCCTGGCCCATGCCTACCCTTTCGCCTAAGAAAAAAAAAGCTTTTCCATAACAAGGTGGTTTTAAGAGGTGCAAAGGATGGTGCTTCTGTGATGTGAGGTGGTTTGGCTGTGTCTCTCTTTTTTAATCTTTTCTCCCCATGTTTTCAAAATCATGTTATTTTGGAATGCAGTTGTTTGGTTTTTTTTTTCTGCAGAAAAAGAGTTGTTAAAGAGTTGGTTGCAGAATATGCTTAGGTTGGGCAGCTCTACAGTTACTAAATTCTTGTGCCTTTTCACTATCAGGTCCCAACCCCTCTTTCCTACCTGCCAAGAATGCTTACACCGTGTCCAGCCTCTTAATACATCTGTAGTAAAAAAATGCTGCGGGCCTGCTGTCTTAGAGAGCTGCTGCCTACAAACAGCTTGAGGAATAATGCATCTGCATTTCTGCTCTGGGTGGAAAAAATAGCACTGTTTTGTTGTTGGTTTTTTTTTTTTTTTCATGTTAATAAACGCATTATTGGATTGTGGAAAATATGGAAGCTTCAGTGTAGTTATGAAATAAATTACTTAGTTTGGCTGGAAAACTTCAAACCACGGGAGAATATGTAGGTATTTTTGGAGTCTTCCACAGTAAGACAGTAATCGTAGCTAACAGTTTTGTGTAACTTATGAAAGGCAAACTTCTGCTTTTTCAAAATGCTTATTTCTTGGTTTTGTGTCATTGTACTGTGTTTGGAACTGAGCTTCTACACCTGTTACATGCTTCATCAAGCACGTATTCCCTATATCCTGAGTTTTGAGATTTAAGAAGATTTTTTTTTTTTTAAGTGAAAATTCAATGAAATTAAGCCTTAATGCTTAAAAGTATGACTGGTCTCAGTGTAGTGTTATATAGAGATACCTGCATTTGCTAACTCCCTGGGAAGCTGCAAGGCTATAGAGTACTTACTATATAGTAAGGAAGAAGTACTGTGGGGCTTCCAGAGCTTTTGTGAGTGTCTCTTCGTTGCACTGTGTATGTGTGGCATCTATGTTCACATGGGTTCAGGAGACATGATGGATAAGCCTAAACTTCCTGAGAACTTGACATACTGAAATCTAAAAAAAGATGTATATGAAAAAGGATATATATAATTTATATTATGTGTTAATTTTTTTCGCCCTAGATTGTGAAGGTCAGTCAAATGCTGCGGGTGACTCTTAGAGATGGACAGTTTGAAGACTTGTCCATCTTCAAGAAGACCCATAACTTGGTCCACATGGTTCTGCAAGTAGATTACATCTCCTAACTTTCTAAGTGTGAGAGAGTGAACTCTTAATTGAGTTCTTCTTAAGAAGTGAATTAATTCTTTCTACTCTTTCGTATGAAATCTATAGTTATACAGTAACTTGAACATAAACATGTGAAAGACTTCATCTAGTAGTGCTGCCGAGTTCGCTACATATTTGCTACACTATTTCTGGCAAAACTGAGGCCACAGTCCAGGGTAAGTCCTTACTCAAGCGCCTTATTTGCTATTTGCTTATTTGCTTTACTGGCCTTCTGGGCCTACACAGCGCTATTTTGGTGGTGTTTGGGTAGTATAAGGTGTTGTAGGGAGGTGAGTGATAACATAAAGTAGAAAGAAGACTGTTCTCTTCTGCTGTGCATCTCAGTGTTTTGTTGATGGTGCTTTAATGTGTGTTAGCAACAAATTTTAGGGGGTAACTCAAGTGGTTGTGATGCTTCAAGAGCAAAATAATATACAAGTAGTATAAAAGTAAATGTAATCTAACTTAAGAATGCAAAGGCTAAAATATATTGGAAGTTGGACAGGATTGGAATTGGAAAGGAGAATAGAGGTTTCTTATGCAGCTTAACTGTATATTTTGTAGTGTAAAGTATTAAGTTGAAAAGAAATAAAGACCTTTGAGTTTCCTCTCTTTTAACTTTTTTTTTTTTTAAAGAAAAATAACAATATCTGGTAATGTTCCTCATCTTTGTGCCAAAATTTAATTTCATTCCATTTTAATGTATGCTTTTTTTACTGGAAATACGTATCAGTCTTCAGAAGACAGTAGATGTACTTGATGAAAAAATCCTAAGTTCTTACAGCCTCTGTTCCAGTGAGTGCCTCCCAATAAATTTATAGTAGTAGTAGTAGACAAGGAAGCATCCTTTGAAAACAAAAAACAACCAAACAAAACAAAACTGTCCTGAAAGTTTTCCTTGACAATTTCTGATGGCAGGTTACATACAGCAGTACGTACTTTTAGAAAACAAGAAGATTGTGCTTGTAAGGGAATATTTACTGTCCATGTTTAAAAAGCAGCTTCATTCCACTCAAATGTGCTTTGGATACAGCAGAGGATAAAGATTCATGGCACACAGTAGGTTCCTTCTTTTATTGTTATTTTTGGTTTTTCCTCTAGAAATAATTGATTTCTGAATTAAAACTTTGTACTGTGTAAGTTGGATAAATTTCTGTGTTAAAAATAGTTACACTAGTTTTGAAACAAACATTTAAAAACTCATAGCTTTGTTTTTTTGTTGCAGTAGGTTGTTTTTTTCCCCACTGTATCTGAATGATCTTAAGCTATTGAAACACAACCATGTCACCTACTTCAGCCTTTCCTGGTGGTTGAAACCGAAACCAAAACAAGCTGGCCTTGAATTGTTGCCCTGGATGTAAATGGAAAGCTGAATGTATGTGTTGTCTAATACATCAAAAATATAAAGAAGGCTACACAAACTTTTTTTTTTTTCCTACCAGTTTTCATGGTATTCTGACTCCTGCTTTTGTCATATACAGGCATACAAACAATAAGCATCAGCAACTTCAGATAATTTCAGTACGTTTTGAGGTATATGGCTTTGCAAATCTGCCTGCTGTTCATTAGAGCCTGTAACGTGGATTTAAGGACCCATCTTTAGATATTTTTATTTTAAAAAAAGGAATTAAACTATTATCTGTCATGAAATTTTATTCTGGAAAATATTAAGATAAAATACTTTGGAAATTATCAGCCCTTTTCTGTGTTTTTAACCATTCACATAATAGTTCTGGCTCTGAGGAACTCATTTGGCTTCAATTATGACAGGGATATAAGCCACATGTTACCTAAAAAATTGTTCCTTGGTTGCTACCTCACCAAGAACACTATGCAAGTTAAATATAAGTCTTTATTTGTTTAACATGGATGCAAATACGTTGACTGATTTGTTCTGCCTCTGACTTTAAAGCTCCTTCGGAGGAATAAAAAAAAAAAATAAATCTTCTAGCTTGCAGGTAACCCCAACCTAAGGATGCAGCATATAGGCATTTCTGTCTAGGTGCTGCTGTCCCTAACATTGCTTCCTCTTGTGTGTATATAGGGCACAAAGAGCACGAGAGGCTTCCTGTCTTCTGTGAAACATTCTTTTCTTTTGTAATCTGCCAAGTGCAGTAGGTTGGCAGTTTTAAAAAGTCTCAGGTTTGTAAAATATGTGGTTTTTTTGTTATAAGCACCAAATAATTTTGCTGTAAACTGCTGTAAAATAGTTTTGGATGAGAGCCATTTTTTCTGGCAGTGAAGGTGTAAATAGTAGATGGTAGTGTTTTCTTCAGAGTTTAAGTGGTCTCTTGTTAAAAAAATTAAACAATGAAAATGAATCTATGCGTATTGTTAGATAAATCATACGGATATATGGTATTTTGCTTCCTACTGCAGTGTATAATCAGCAACTGTATCTGTATTATTTAACTTGCATGGTATGTGATACTGATCTGTAAGACGACTCGTATAAGGTTTAGTGTCAAGTTAATATGCTGAAAATGCAGGTAGCTGATAAATTAATTAATTTTAGGATTTGAGATGGCAGACTAAATACCTTTGGTGTTGTTCCACAAGGATATTCCTTAAAATAATACATAGTGCTACTCCTGACGACAAAATTGTTGGAAATGAAATTCCAGTCAGGCTTGGTTTTACAGCATGCGATCTCCGTTTTTCTTGAGTAGTTTTATTCTTAATTAATCTTGACGTTCTCTGGTAAATGTGCTAAAACAGCAGTTTGTAGGAGTCTTGAGTAGGTGATTGTTTTTCCTTCTCTAAAGCAGTCTGCATTCCTCAAATAGGTTGAGAACAAATTAGTAGGCTACTCCAAATGTTTCTGAAGCATATTTATTTGATCCCAAGATGTCTCTGATACAGTGGTCAAGCTTGCCTTCTTTTTTTGTTCCTCCTGATTTAGGGGGTCCTGTCTCCCCTGATTTTTCCCTCAGTAAGTATTACAAGAGTGGGCAGTTACAAGCTGTGATCTTGACTGTGTTTTTGGCATCGGTAATGGATTTTAATACCCTTGGAATCCCTTTTAGTTGGCAATTGGGTATCAGATTAGGACGTTTAATAATTAAAATAGAGAAATGGATACGAGTGGCATCAGGGCGAAGGCTTTTGATTACAGAATGTGTGCCTTCTAGGATGAGATTTGTGGAAGCTGCCCTCCAAAACCAGGGCAGGCAGCTTTTCAGGCTGACACTCTTCGTTCAGGAGCTGGTGGGAACTGGGCGAGTGAGGAATTCTCGCCGGATTCACTGAACAGAAGCTGTTTGTGCAGGCATACTGGTTTTGGGTGAAACTTGCGCTGGGGAAGCTTTCCAGGCTGGAATTTTGGTCAGCCCGAGGAGACTGACTCCAGAATAGTTGGTTTGTGCAGTCAGAGGTAGGAGTCACTACATTATGTGTAAGATCTTAAGTCTGGGTCTGTGTAAGGTAGGTGCCTGGTGGCTTTTTTTTTCCCCCTTCCCCTCCCTGTTCTCTCTTCAGTGCAAAAAGAGGCAAAACCAATGCTGATCCAGTGTTCTCTGAGACACTGACTTGTCTCCTCTTTTTGGCTTTTTAATGGAAGAGCACTGTTGGTTATTAGTAAGTGATGTTGAGAAGTAATAAAGGATTAGCCGTAGGCCTTTGGCATGGTTTTGTGCAAAAAGTCTAGTTACGTGGTGGTGTTTTTTTTTTTAAATGTAAATATTCTGCAGTTTCTTACTGAAGGGATAAAAGAGACTATACTGACCAATGCATTAGTTTTATTTGCAGTCTAATCTAGTGATGGTCAAAAGAAGATTGTGAAGGAAAGTTGTTACATCAGTACTGAGTCAGATCTCCTGTATATTACAAAAATAAGTGCTTGTTGGAATCTCCAGTGTTTTAAATACTGTTTGACATGGAAAACAGGAACAGAAATTCTGTGTGTCAGCATTGAAAAGTATGTGTCTATTCTCATTATTTTTTTTTAAATTTGGCTAATGCATTTTTTTAATTTTATTTATAGTCTATGTAAGTTTAAATGTATGTCAGCGAGAACAGGATAAAAACCAGCCTGTGTGCATGTACATGGCTTTTTTTTCATGCTTAAACTTTCAAGCTTAGCTAGCTTTTGCAGCTGAGCTTCTATACTCCTGGCTCTGCAGAAATTTGACCTTGCTCTGGAGATAGCTATCTTAAGGGCTTTGAGTTTGTGTAAATCTCATAGACCATATTACTTCATATAGACAGTGAAAACTTTATTTTTTGATCCTGCGTGTGAGAATTTATACACCGAGGTGAAGTTGCTCAGTGTAAGACCCCAATTCTTCATGTGCAAGCTAAATATAATAGACAATGTGCAGTCCTGTTGTTTCAAATGACTGCTCACAATTAATCTTTGCTGAGCTGGGACTGAATATTAGCAAAATCAGATTGTTTAGGGCTGCGTGGAAAATTATTTTCTGCTTCTGTGGAACATTTTTTTTTTTGTGGTGGTGTTTTTTTTTTTAAACCCCAAACCTCAAAGTCTTTCAGCGTGCATCAGGACAAAACAGTGTCTGTCTAAAAACTTAAACTAAAGTGTTCTCCATCAGATCTGCTCATTGGGGTAGTGAGACATTTCTGTCTGCAGGTGATTAAAGTGTAGGAGTAGGAGGAAAAAAAGAAGTTCCTGATCTTAATCATGAATAATTAAGAGTCTCTCTAGTTTTGACCCAAAATTAGAAAATTTGCATGTAGAGTAAGCTTTGTCAGAACTGTTGTAGTCCTGTAAAAAGGTTTTATCCTGACGAATCAAGACTTCATTAAAAAGATGGCTAAGCAGCTTTGCCTGTGCAGTCAAAATTCTGTTCCCATAGTGGTCAGTGCGCTAGTTGTGCAGTGTTAATGGACGTGCCTTCTTAAAAGCACTCCTTGAACTTAAAAGGACTGTTAATGCAGCCTATTTAATGGTTCACCTCCTATTTTAAGGGAAACAAAATGATAAAGTAATTCTGTGAGATTAGACGGAGATAGTACTCTCTGTACAGGTGTGTTTACCCTGTGTATTTGATGGTACTTTGAGCACAGCCATGTCTCCCGTTTCCATATATGGATAGGCTCTAAACCATAAAGAAGATAATTAGTTTACTCTTTGTTCTTATTGGGCCTCCTGCCAGTGAAAATGGGAAGGAAAATACATTAAATAAGCTGTGTTTTGCATTCTTGCTTTCCCAAACGCAGAGCGTGGGTTACTCTCTGCAGTGGGTCCTATGACCTTGGAGGAGCAGCCAGGCTGAGCGCATGGGGGCCAGTGGCCACGCGCTGGGTGCGACTTCTGTTCAACCGATCCAGCCAGGTTCTGCTACCAGAGTGTGTTCCAGGGGCAGCCACTTAATTACAAGAGGGACTCTGTGGAAGAAGATTTCCTCTTGGGCCCCCACCTGACTGAAGATCCCTTAACCTTTAAACTGAAAGAAGGAAGTCCTCCTTTTTTTTTTTCTTCTTTTTTTTGGTCTTGCTTGTTGTGCTGGCTGTTGGTAAAATAAACCCTGCTTTCTGTTTCATTGATTGGATCTGTTTTACTAACCATGAAAGGCTGATCTTCAGTAGCTGATACTATTTGACATTCCATGTATAAAATTGGTTGAGTTTGAGATTGACAGTGATCCTAACCTAATCTTCCTGTATGTGCTTTGATACAGGTACCAACTTTCTTTAAGCGAAAAATACTCACTTAAAAGAATCATGACAGTTTAGAAGGGTGATTTTCAAATGTCTCATTCTAAAGGATTTATCTCCTCAGAATGCTTTAAAACTGTCTCAACTTTGTTTAGCAGTTGACAGGCTAGCTTATGAATCATGTGGAGTCCAAGGGAGGAAATAAAATACTGGAGATCCTGGAAATAGAATATATTAAAATAAGGATTGCAGTAAAAATAATTTGGAGTCATAGTAGTGGAAAAGAGAACAGAATTATGAGCCTTCTTCAATCTTGTTTTTGCATGCTGTGCTCCTAAGATACTCGACCCTTCTGTAGCTGACTTGTATGAAAACTTTCTGATTCTGAAGATGGTGAAAATTATTTTGGAATCAGTAGTGAAACTTTAAATATTGTATTATTGTTTTACTTAAGTATCAGTTCATCAAGGTGAACGTGTGAGTAACTCTGTTAAAATAATCTGTCTTTCAGTGATTAGAAATTTGGAAGAGTGTGACTTCTACCCACATGTGCCTCCCTCCTTGCCAGCCCCTCCAAATGTGATCATATTTAAAGGAGTTTAAAATAATGGAGTACTTACGAATGAAGATGCAGTGCAGACAATGGAGAGCTTGTCTACTTGTCAAATATTATCAAGTATTATCAAAGCTTTTTGATAAGCACTTAGTTAAGTACAAATAATGGGGGAATAAACTTTTCAAACAAAAGGAATACTTGGATTTTTTTTTCAGATTGTTGAAAGGCAATTAAAATTCTGTCTTGTATCCCTCAGAAGTGATTTTTTTTTTTTCTCCCTTCAGAATATACTAAATAAATCGAGCCTGTTGCAGCACTTTTCATTAGTTTTTCAGAAAATGGATTAAAATTATTTTTTTGACTTCACAGATTAAGTTGCTTCTGAGCTGTACTAACTTTTGGCTGACGCTGTTTGAAAGACTCTTTCAGTGTTTATTACTTTGTCTCTTTAAAAATGACGTTTTATGTAGTAGTAATGGGAAATAGTATGCTTTTTTCAGTATGAGGTACTAAGTTGCTTGAATTTTTTTTATTTTATTTCAGAAGAAAAGATTGGACTTTGGTTTAGAACAGACAAAAAGTGTTATTCAGACCTCCTTTTAGAATACTTACTGCTAATGTTATAGTTTACATATATCCAACAAGATTGTGTGAGGTATTTAAGCAGTGTGGAATGCATTGATTTTTCTGGCTGAGGTGGTTCTTTGAAGCTTAAACTATAGGTACTTAATGGGAGGATGAAAATGGACTTGAAAATTTATTATGTATGGATAAAGCCTTCCTACTTTATCCATATTATGTATGGATAATATATGTATGCATATATGTATGGATAAAGCCTCTCTACTAAGAGAGAGAAGTATATTCACTTGGAAATAAGTTGTTAAGAACACTTTTCCAATAATATTATTTATGCAAACTTTTTGCCTTGGATTATGTTTTCTCTTCGACTAAGTACAATCAGAGCCTAAACTAAACCAATATCAATCTTGGTTGAATTATGTCTTGATAAATAGCATAGGTGTTCCAGATTAGAAACGAGATACTCTTATATAGTTATATTTGCAAGTTCCTCACACTTAATGTATTAATTGCTTTTTGCCTTTAAATGTAATCTGAAGTATATTTGAGTGAAGTATATTGTTGTCACTGTTACTTCTTGGGGACCATGTAGTAGGTGGACATTGGGCCTAGCATCCACATGATGAACAAAATTTATCTGCAATGCAATATGAAATTAAATATCAAAGTATCCAGCTAAAAATTCCCTTGTCATTTGCAGATACAGGTTTAACAGACTGCAAGCAGTACAGGCTGCATTTCCCAGTGATGTAAAATACAGGATGTAACAGCTCGGTACCTAGAGCCCTCATTCAGAACGTAAGATAGCCAAGGTAATTCTCCACTTTAACCCTTTCTGTGTGAGGACTTGCCTGGCTGCTTTAGTACAGAAGATTTTTCTATTCCTTCATTTAAACCTATTTTACAGAAGATTAACAGAGCTCAAAAAGAATGGGCTAGAGATGGTACGTTTGCTCATTCCAGTGAAGTAAGAATTTGTAGTTTGATTTCCCTCGGTGCGAGCTCCTTATGTGATGCAGAGGGATACCATGACTGTTTTACCCACTTTTCATGATGTCCAGAAAAAGAAGTGGCTGCCACAGTATTTTATTCAGCATGGTTCTGTGAGGTGATGACAGACAGTTTTAGAACATGCCTAAGGAGGTAAGGTGAAGGTATAGCCATGAGGTAGGCATTGATACAGTTCTGCTAACACCAAGTAATACTACTTTTTTTTAATGCAAAAATAAGGCTAAGGGCTACTAAGGAGTTTTAAATGAAAACAAAAAAAAATCCCTTTGAAATTTTGGTACTTCCTAGATTAAGCAGCTCTCTGTATGTGAAAGGGAGAAGGGTTTTGATGAACACCATTTTGAGTATAAGGTCCTCGTGACTGTGGGGTCCTAAGGAACCTGACTCTCCTAGTATGCTCTGAGTACTTACACCTCCTGTTAATTTTCGGAGGAGTTGCTTAGGTACTGAAAAGTAATCTGAACTTGGATGAAAATCAGATGTTTTATCTCTATTTTAGGTAAGACTGGTTGTAGTTCTGACCTTTGCAGTTTGTCAAAAAGTACTTTGCTTTGAATTGTATTTTTGGAAAGCAGGCCATCAGCCTCAGATCTGGTGTGTCGCAAGCAGAATGTGGTAGGGGTTGTGAAAATACTCTGTGCCTCATTGGAGACACGGGTTTAGCAGACTTGGAGTTTGTGTCATATAAAGCTTATACTCAGGGTAGAAATATTGTTGGCCTATCTATTAGTCTGAATTTACTTTCTTTGCAGACTGTGCTTTCATTATTGGTTTCCTCCTGCATGTTTTTAACTCCTGTAGGAATATACTACTGATGGATCTTTTGCTCATCATCTGGCTACCTGATACTCTGTACTGTAAGAGAGGTGATTCTTTCGCTTACTGCTTTGATAAACGAAGCAGTTGGGCTGAAAAGACTTTTCACAATTCAGCAGATATTTTATAGTTTCAAAGAAAGTCAGGAAGTTGAATCATGACTAAATAAGGGACAGTGATAGAAGATACCATGAAAGGTTGGGTATGTTTCCACAGGATGATGAAACCTAAGGTCTTGTGTTTGGCTTACTCCTCCATTGTCAGCAAATTCCTGAAAGGGCCCACGAGCTTTAACTGATCTCTGTCAGTGGGTGACAATTTGCTGTTGCATTCAACTACGGGAATCACACTTGTTTGGTTCCGTTGGCAATTTACATGGAGAGATGGGGGAGATTTCAGATTTTAGTAGATATTTAAAAACCCCAGCAAGTCAGCCACCCCTGCCCCCTTGCTCCCCATCACTCCACATTACGAAAATTTAGAGTTAAATTACCCTAATTTGGCCTGTTGGTGCATATTATTCAGTTTATGAATCCATCTCAAAAAGTGGAAATTGAGTTCCCTGTGTTCTGGCCCATGAAGTGTTGAATAGAGCATTGAATGCCTGTGCATTAACATTTAAGTGTCCGGTACAGAGACAGCAAAAATTTCCTTAACGAAGCCAGTAATTCTGTCTGTGAGCTCTGGAATTTGGAATTTAATTGGTATACTCTAAGTAAATGATGGGACAATATATTTCAAAGGGTGGTGGGGAGTAGAATTAATGTAAACATTTTTGCCCTGTATGCGAGGCAAGAAAGAGAGAGAATTGTCCAGGGAGCTCTTCTGGCTTTTCTCAATTTTGGGTTCTTGAACTTTGAACCTTAATGAAATTACCTGCTATGTTTCCTATATAAACAGTTCAGATAAAGTATATAAAATGATTTTTCTTGGTGTGCCTTTGTTCAAGAAGGAAAACACAAAGAATTTTATTCACCAATAGAAGTTGTCTATGATTATTTTAGTGATTATATTTTAATTTTTCAAGAAAGTAAAATGGCTAGTGGAACTTATACTAGTGGTAAGGATTAAGGATTCTTAAATTTTGAATTAATGTGATACATAGAAAATGTTTTTGATTTTAATAGATTTTTTTTTAGCTAGTGATTTCTTACCACAGTGGTATAAAAAATATCACCTAAGGCTTTCTCTTTTTAACTGCTGATTAGAAATTAAAACCAAATCACAATAAGATACCACCTTTGCTTCTAATGAACACAGGTGGTATCTTGATGGTTGAAGGTAAGCATTTTTTCTGTTATAATGTAACAGTTTTGTGAAGCCTGTCTCTGAGGAATAGACTTGTTTCACTCCACTTTCCTCCTTGGTTTTTGAGATACTTTTGAGCTCCTGAGAAAGCTTTTTCCTGTATTTAGCAATGTCCATGCCTTGGATATCTATGCCTATAAGAATACATGAATTTTTGCTATGGCTGCTCTCTCAGTTGAGATGCTACTCATCTGCTTGTTTGACAAGACTTCGCTGGGAAGCCCTGAAGGAGCTACAGGGCATGCAGGCAGAAAGAGCTTTGCTTGGTCAAGCTTTGTTTCTATAGGAAGTAATGCTAAAACAAACTGTAGTCTTTGAATGTGAGTTTAAGTCTGAACTCCTGAGAAGTGACTAGGGAACTCAGTTTCTTGAATAGTAGCCTGTAGTTTATGTGAGATACGATATTACAGTATCTTATCTAGTTTTTATTATTTCAAGGATTGGAAATTCCTTGATTGACTAAAAATATTATTTAAATGTAGCCAATGCCTTTTCATCTGAGGAACTTCATATTTCACTGAACATCTGTTTCTCTTTCAATATCTTATACTGAATGGGTGCATATACTTTCATATTATACGTATGCTATATTTGTGTTAGTGCTGTGCATTTGTAGTAAAACAGTTGTTTATGACTTTGGAAAAAAGTCAATGTCTAATAAAAATTGAATGAACAAAATCTATGTGAATTTCACAAAAACAAGATTTCTTTCGTGGTGCACACCTGGGGAATGAGGATAGTACCAGTTGTCAGTGTTTCTATTCTGTTGGAATTTTCCACTATTAGAAATTGAAGGTACTAACTGATTTTAATGTGCATAAAAAAGCAAAGACATGGAAGTAAGATTCTCTGCGGGTTCAAAGCATATTAAATCTTTGAATTGCACAGCAACTGAATGCCCTGATACGAGGCAGGTATTATGCAGTATTGACATTAAACCCTTTTGTATGGTCTTGAGGAGAATGGTGGGATCTTTGTGGTGTCTGTGTAGAAATTACATTGTATTTCTCTCTCTGATAATTTAGTGAAGAAAGTTCCAATCCAGAGGAGGAGGCCAGTCCCTTCCTCTCTGTGATTCTGAGGAATGTCCTTATTAACTGCTTCTTCCTTGGCATGCTTGGACATTTCTTCCACATGTGAACACTGTACGGATGCTGGGAAAGATCTTTCCACTTTTATTTCCCTTTAATCAAGGCACTGTCCTTTCTTTCCCTCAGACCATAAATGGGTCCTCTTAATCCTTCCATTTGTGTAGAGGCTTAACTGCATTGTAAAGGATTGCTGTATCTTAGCTTAAATTGAGAGGATAGTGTGTTACCTTCTAATGAAAGAAAGCTTTAATTGTTATTGAAGATGCTGTGGTAGAGGTGGTGGTGGGTAGCTGCAAAGAACTCGGAGATCCTACCTGGTCATATGTGTTTACAGGATAATTCAGCCCCAGTCAGAAACCAGTCTAGCTGAGGTTAATTTGAAGCTACAGGTGCAGCCATCATCAGTCGTGACCTCCAAGGCAGAATGGTAGGTACAAGAGTGGTGTAAGACCGCAGTGTATTGCCAGTCATGCAGGCCTTCTAGAGAAGCCGAAAAACAGGAAAATGTATCTTACTTCAAGCACAGCCCCTCCAATTGTAGAGCATAAACATGCTTGATATGGTGGAAAAGCGGAATCTTTTTTTTTTTTCTGTAGTGAATTTTCAAACCAGTCTCTATTTTAAAAACCTGTTTCAGTGTGAGGTATCTTTTATTTTTCAGTTTGTATACATGTTAGACAAATGGAATGCATGGAATAAATTTATCTATCTTAACATTTCTTTTGTTACTAGTGGAATAGATTAGATAACTACATTTGGATTATTGCTTGAATAAGAGTATGTGCTTAATGAATAATTTTTGGGGGTATTTTTACGAAGGTGGTGTGTTTTTCTTCTCTGGATATTTTAAGTAATTGTACTACCTTGAAGTAATTTTTGCAGGTTTGTTTTTCCCTGGTTTTGCATATCTTTGATTCCAGGTGAATATTATTTGTAGGAACAAAGGCCAGTTACGTATGTTTCTGGTTGTCTGTCAGATAAGCAAAAATGGAAGTGGGAAGGTGAGCAGTTTACAACTTGCTGGTCAAGATACCAGTTTTACAAATATGTGCTATGAAGCCACCTGTTGGCTAGATAGTGTGGCCAGCGAAATGTTTAAAACAGAAGTTAAAGCTGACGTTCATTTTGCTATGAATGTGATTATATGTCTCCTGATGTATTGCTTAGGTTTTTCATTTCTGCTCCTCCAGAAGAGAGTATCCCGTGTTGCACCTTAAGGAAAGCGTAATTATCGTTACCAGTCATACCTCTTGCTTGGTGCTACAGTGTGTAAATACTAGTTCCTCTCTTCGTTTTCAGGTAGAAGAATTGGACAGGCAGAAGCAAGTATGGTGATAATAACAAATTGACAGCTTGTAATTTCGGGAGAATGGCAACATTAAAGAAAAGCGTTTATACCAGCAAGTAGTATAGTGAAGTGTGTGGTGATCCTATGTAAACCTTTGTAATTTTCAGCAGAAATGTTGAGGCTTCTGTTTCTGTTACTTTTCCTGTATTTTCTTCCTTCGCCCCTCAGTTTCTTCCTTTCTTTCCTACTGTTGTACTCCTGGCTGCAGACAAGCACGTACGTGTGTTAACTGGTGTTTCTGTATTGCCCGGTCGGTATGTGCCCTGTGTATGTCTGTTCTGATAGCACTATAGGAAAGATCATTCATGGTACCTCTTTTATGTCTCCTCGTGAAAATATTGTCTGCGGCAGGCCCTTCTCGGCTGCCTTTGTTCATGTTTTGGAAGTTGCACACAGTGACAGTGTTTCACTGCTTGCTGTAGAAAGCACTAGCCTGAAGGAGCCCAACATAAACTTTGAAAGCGAAACCAACATCAATGCAATTCAGTGTGAAGTGGGAACATTCAGCTGAAATGTCTGCAAATTCAAATTGAATGTCTGCAAAGTGTTTTCCCTTTTTTGGGAAGGGCTGGAAAACTGTTTCTCACAATTATGTTATTTAGTCATTAATATTAAAAGAACGGTCAGATTAGTGCCGACCACAGAGATTGCTTTGAGGGAATGGTCTGGTGTATTATTGCTGTCCTTCTGGTGTATGCTTTAAATGGAGGGAGGGACAGCATTTCTAAAATTACATTTTGAAATGCATCGGGATTCAGAAACGAGCTGCATTTAGAACTGCGTTCTGGTGCCTGCATCCATATGATTAGATAATGTTCTTTTCAACGTATATTACAGGATTTAGGCATTTTTGTGTACATCTCTATAAAAAAGAAGCACAGAAATGCAAATTGCAAATTTTGGTTTTACTGATTGTCTTTCCCATTCTTTCATTTTCACTGTATTCATTTCATATACTCTTTTGTTGTTCTCAAATAAGTAGGCATAGAATTTGTTCCTTGCCAAAGGCAGTTTATTACTGTAAATTGTACACTGGTTTCTACAGGTAACTTTACAAAGATCTTATAGCAAAATTGTTTTAAAAATTACTCCTTTTTACAGAACATGATGCTGATCCTTATTGCTAAATTAGGATCTTGCAACTTTTCTTAGACTCCTAACGTACCTGTATTAAGGTTTAAGAGGATTGCATAAATATCTTAGATAAGCATAAAATTCTCCTTGTTACCATGCTGAGGGTACCACTGTACCTTAAAACTGAGGAGAAACACTTTGGTCTATCCACCTTCTGTCAGGATGGACAAGTGGGATGGACCCTTACTTGGAAAGTAATTCTCATACATCATCCCGGGAAATCTAACCTTTGCTTATGAAGCTAAACTTAATTTTTGCTGACAGACAGCCTGCTGGAAGGCTGGCTGCTGCAGTTCTTGTAAAATAGCAAGAAATGAAAACTGAGTCTGACTGAGCATTATTCTCATTTTACACCTGCTTCTGCACAGCTGTGTGAAAAAGAAAAACAAAGGTTTATTTGCACTTGGTGGATGTGATTTCCTGCAATGACATACATGGGCATGGGCTATACACATCAGGTTTCTTTAGTGACTTCTCTCATTTAATTCAGCAAAACTTTCGCTTTTTTCACTGTCTTGGCATGTATTGATTTGCTGGGTTATTTTTTTTTTTTTTGCTTGTTTTCCCCTCGCTGTTATTTCAACAGGATCTTAAAGCCAAGTTGTGGCTTTCTTTTTTTCCATGTAGTTTTTCAGCATGCTTGAAAAATTTTGTAAGCAGTATACTTTGTTATCAAATGTCTGCTTAAAAGAAAGCAATGAGAGCTGGTACTTGTGCCAATATTTTAGTAAATCTATAAAAAGTACAGTCGGCGTTGTTCCCTGTTTGGGTGTTGATTCCTAGTTGGTGAGAGATGTAGCAGGAGTGGCTGAAGCAGTTACTGTTCTGGCTGTCATCCACCCAGCACACCCAGAGCTTTCTACTCCAGCAGCAGCACTGGTCTCATGATGCTGTGTGTGTTCTTGAGCTGATACCAGTAGATACCAACTGGTGCTGATTTCCGTTTAATATACCAAGTTAGCGTGTCTGTGGCACGCAGAGCAGACATGCATCCCAGTCAGCCATCCTTGTGTAAGGGAGATGTACGCTTGGGTGAGGACTCTTAGTGTTAGTAACCGTGTATGGCTATTGTAGTGATGAGATTATTGTAGTTACAAGACTGTATATACACAGATGAACTGTAATACAAAGATGCCATTTAACACTCTTCAGTTACTCCCCAGAGGAAAACTACCAATCAGATAGAAATATTCTGTCCTGCAACCAAATATGGGAAAGAAGAACAGGACTTACTGCAAGCAGCCATGGATTAAGTAGTGTTTAAAGAAAAAAAAAATCCGAGAAATCCAGATGTTAAGGGACATCCTTTTTCAACAGCAGGCCAGAGGCAAGCAGTCAAGGTATTTGGACTTCTTCAATGCTTCTATTCCTGGCCTTGCATACAATTAATTGCACTAATGGTGCTGAAGAAAAGTACCTTTATGTCAATTTTTCATTATTATTTTACCCCAGTTTTCTGCTTATTACCAAAGGCACACTTTGTTTATGCTCTCTCCTTAAGATTACTAATAGTGATTAGGATTAATGTGTATAATGTTAGAACATCAGTGCCCATGGACTGTTTTCCCTTTAAGCTGTGTAAAAGGAGGAAAAAAAAAAAAGTAGAAGGAATGACATGACTAACTGTTGGGGTTTTTGTTTGTTTTAAATTGTAATCTGTGTAATACCTGTTAAATTATACTGGTCTCTAGACAGTACTTTTCTCAGCTGTTTGAATCTTAAGAGGGTAGAAGTTTAAATTTGTGGTGAATAATATCTACTCGGTGTCCAGGTCTTTGACTAGTTACCTTAAAAATAGGAGGCTTTAAGTACTCTTGAATTGTTAAGAGTACAAAATAGTGTTATATGAGCTTCTCTTTTCCTTTTTTTTAACCTTGTTTCAATTTTATATGAAGGTGTGCATCTGAGCTTTTCCACACTCTCTAGAAAAGCGGGTATGCAGGAGAGGATGGGCTTTTATAAAATTAGTAATCTTACATTAAAACAGTGTTTATCCGTTACCAAGCAAGCCACTACTAAAACCATCTACGTGTTTTGTCGTGTTCAAGGTACAAGAGTGTGTAATGGAATTTAAATTACTTCATTTAAAGACTTTTCATATTACAGAATAATACAATGTAGGAATTTCTTGAAGTTTGGGGAAGGGAAAAACCTCATCATCTTCACTATGCTAATGGCATTTATAGTGCAAAAGCCAAAAGCTGCCATGTAGTGTATATGTTCTATCAGAAACTGATGGTGTTTTAAATAGGTATTTAATCTTTCTTTATGAGTATTTTATTTGTAGTTTCTTTGCTTATATAGACTGAAACTACAAGTACATTGAAGGAAATATCTTGAGTCAATATTTTCTGTTACTCATTTCAAGAAATAACTTCTGGTGATACAGACTTCATTATTAAAGTAAAATTAATGGGAACAGGCATAGAGAACAACTTCTTAGTACTTTACATCAGTAGATTTAAGAATTCTGGAATAAATGTAGCTATTTAGGAGTTTCCAAAATATAGCACTTGCAGTCTGTGTTATCTTAAGATGCTGTTGTTGAAACGCCCTTCCAAGCAAGGCATGAATATATTTCAGCGAGAGTTTGATGTCAGCAAGGGAAAAACACCTCATACTTCTGCAGATAATTAGACTAGCCTTCATTAACTGACTGTAATGAAAATCTGGTGCTTGTCATGTCCCAGGAATGCAGCAACTTTTTTTCAGTTTCAAGGTAATTTCAGTTATTTTCTTAATAAAAATAATTATGTTCAAGATACAATAAACTGTGTATGTGCTCTGATTCCATGGAAGAAAAACACTTTGTAGTACATTTGCAGTTAATTCTAGCTTTTATTTTTTTTTCTAAACTGAATGTTCTGCTTCTCAACAGTAGAAATAGTTAACAAATTTGTAGTATTGCACTGAAGTTGGAAATTAAGTTCCTAGATATTCTCAGACGTGAATTTTTGTTAAAAATAAATCTAAAATATTAAGTTTAAATATTAAAACAGCTCATAATTTTAAATATTTTAGAATTGCAGAATCATTGAGTTTGAAAAGGACCTCAGGATGTCTTGAGTCCAGTCTCCTCAGCCCTGAGATCAGACAAGGTTTCTTTGGGCCTCATGTGGTTGGATCTCGGAAACCTACAAGGATGGAGACTATAAAGCTTTTCTGGGGAACATATTCTACTGTCCTCATGGTGAAAAAGCTTTTTCTTTCTGTGAAGTTGGAACTTCTAAATCTCCAGATACATCTTTTTCATGATTGTTCCTCTACTGTCTACGTTATTCTCTTCAGTTTAGCTCCGTGCACATTTATGCTGTATGTTCTGAGGCAAGTTCTGCTTGACTTGAAGTATTTAAGTCTTACTATGATTCTATATAAGAATAAAGGTTATATATTTCTAATGGATAGCCAGACTTCTCGGGAATAATGCAGGTGTGGGTTCAAAAAAATAATCAAGTTTAATGCTCAACTGTTTCACTTTATGGAAATATATGTGCAGACTAACATTTATTTTAGGAAAGGCTAAGTTATCTGAAGCAGCATTGATTAATAGTTTAAAGCCATTTTAGTGATGATATTTTTATTAAAAATTTTTGAAAGCCAATTTTTCATTCAACTGTGAGTTGTATTTTGCTCTTCTTTCCAGTATGGTGGTTTCTCTCCCAAATCCTGAAAGTTAATACCTTTTTTTTTTTTATTGTTGTTATTTCTGTAAAAGTGTATTCTGGCAACATTGTTTATAGTATTCGTCTCTGGAAATGAGTGCACCTAACCTAAAAGTGTGAAAAAAGATAAGGAACAAATAAAGGCCATATAAATATAAACAATCAAACTTTTTGTTGGTATACTTTTGCAAACACTGCATTGAGACAGCGATGTGATTATAGTCCACTGAAACTATTTTGTAGCATCAAACTGAAACTGCTCTGAAGTATTAAATATTCAAACTAGATTTGCACAGACTTCTTTTTTAAGCTATCATAGTTTTCCATAAATTGGTGCTAGCCACTGCAATAACAATTAATATATGATTGTTGGACCTGCTCTTCAGACTTCTGAGAAGCAGCCTGTAAAGTTTTAGCTTTAAATCTCTTCACTAATAATTTCACATGTGTATGTGATTAATAGATGTTTTTCTTTCCTTCAAAATGAGGCATGCAAATTTAGTTCTGATTATTTTTCATAAACACCAAGGGGACCATGGTGTTTGCTGGGTAATACTTACTTAGGTAAGTTTTGTCTGGAGGCCTGTGTTTTGTCAACCTGCGTAATTTTAAAGATTCCAAGGTGCAGAAATAGTGATGAAAGATCATAAGGCAGAATTTCATTCTCTGTATTCTGTGTGTTAACATCTCATTCTCTTTCTGGGTCTGATAAATCTCCACTTTCAATCTGTACGTTCCAGGTATTTCTGCGCACATAGCCACCAGGCATGGGGAGTACGTTGGCATGGTTCAGAGTCTGTTTATAGTCACGAACACCTGCCAGCAGAATTTCTAGAGATGTCTCTAGTTAGGCTGTCTAAATTAGCTGTTCAGCAGATGGCACTGGAAGAGCGCATCAGTGGGAGACCTCGGTGATGCTGTAGCTAGTACAAAATACTAGTGAAGCTGTTGCAGTGCTGAGGGTTGTGAAGAAGTTGAGTAGCGCATTTTAAGGTATTCCAGGAAGAGGTGCATGCTGGGCTCTTCTGTTTCAGCTCTTCTAGATGTAGACAGTGGAAAAAATTCTACACTTGGAAGCGTATGAGTGTATCACACATTGAGGACTGATTACACAGCTTTTCTAACGCAAAATTACTGCTATTTTTTAAGTATGTGCAGAGAAAGAATATCTGGATCAATTAGGATATTTGACTTCAGGGTATATTTGCTTTCTCCTGTCTTGGATAAAATATGCGTAAGAGATATCATAAAGTAGGGTGGTTCTCGTATGGGTGATTTGTTTAGAGGCTTGCTGTCACCTGTAGGTGTGTTCAGTTTGCTTGAGAGAGCTTTGACCTGAACTGTCATTCACTAGATTTTACTGTCTTTTCCTGGATGAATGAGCTGGACTTCTGGATATATGCCTGTTGTTTATGTGGTTCACATTGGAACTTCAAATCTTTATTGTTTCTTTATATGAAATGTTACAATGCTAGAAGTAATGAGTCGTGCATTTGGACAATCATATGTTTTGCTTGGTAAAGCTGTTGACTACTAAGGGAGACTGACAGCTGTAAAACACTTTCACTCCAGCAGGCTCAGTAGTCATTCTGAAAATACAAAATTTTGGCTTCTCTATATACTGCCATAAAGACTTGTTGAGATTATTTTTAGATTTTGGATTTTAATTTGTAAAAAATCCCACAATTTGATACAGAAAAACTAGTATGTGATAAAACCCCATTCTTTCAAGCTACTTGCTTAGTCTTTTAGTTATGGAAAATCTGAAGAAACATAGTTCCTTCAGTAAAAGGTTAGGTACGTTCTTCCAAAGCACACTAATAAAAAAAAAAAATTGGTGAACGAGACAGTTTAGAGCTCTACACACACTCTCTCCCCAGTTGACAATGTGATAATGTTCTTTTATTTTTCTCCATAGCTTAGAAGGCAGATTTTATTTCATGCTTGCTTTTTTAGGGTTAGGAATTGCAAACAGTGTGGTGTACTTCCCACAAAGATGGGGAAAGGTATCTGGTGAATTGGAAGTAGTATCAGCTTGTGGATGTCAGTCAGAAGCAGCTGGATTTCACAGGTGGGGCTAATGTGAGGATTCCCAGGATTCTGGTACTACATACACAAAGACACAGTTAAATTTATCAAATGAACAAACGCTCTGAATTTTTCAGTTTAGGAGCAGCATAGAATCCTGAAGTAATGTTTTTCATTTATTTTGTAGGTTCACTTTGTCATATATGACAAGAAGAGTACTGTAAATTGGTGAGATGGTGAAATACAAATGGTTTTAGGGATAGAAGGCAAATAAGGCATTTTGAGTCTACTTTTAATTGACATGTAACTCACCCTTTATCTGTATCTAGCTTTTTCTGAATTAGTGTACTTTGTCAGTTACTCTCATACACCAGATCTCAGGCATACAAAACCCACTAAATGTATTCTGCTCATATTTGGGTTTCAGTACTTTACCCAATTATTCCAAATGTATGAAGCTCATTTTAAGCGTCAGTATTATAAAACATGAAATTTTACGGTTTGGCATGCGTCAGTCATAAGAAAATGAAAATATCTCAGTATCAGCTTCAAATTGTGTAAGTGATATACTTTTTTAAGATGTTAGGACTCCAGGCATCACAGGAGTCAAGTTAAAAGTGGAAAAGTAAGCAGTGAACTTCAAAAAAAAAATAAATAAAATACTAGCCCTGTTTTTTAAGGTTCTAATATTCATTTACAGCAAGAGCTGGCTCTTAGTCTTTTCTTTGTTTGTTTGTTTAGGAAATAAGGTTTTTGGGCATGTTCTTTGCTGATGGCAAGTAAATCAGTTTACAGGCAGAAGATAAATCTTTTAGTTTCTTCCCTTTGAGAGAAATAAAAATGCTGTTTAGTTTGGCGATTAGGTAAAGGAAATCAGGAGAGCTGAAGATACTCTAAAGATGGACTTGGGAAACATTGGAGGTTATGGCAAAAACAGAACAGGTCTTTGAGGTCGGGTGATGCAGATTGTGTAGGGAATTTGAAGATAGGACTAGGATATAAATGCAAGTAAATCAAGCTTTAGTGCTTCTGCTGTTCTCAAACAGCAGTGTTCAGCCCCCCAGCTTCGGAGGGGCTGAGCACCCCCCTTTTTCAAGGTATTTTGAAGTCCAGAATCCATAGATGCCTTTTATTGTCTTCTAGTTTGCTTTGGGTAAGATCCTTTAGCCTTTGTGTACTTGAGGACCACAAAAGCTGGGCTGGACAAAGGTGATAGTCAATGGACTGCTGTTTGATTACAGTAATCATTCTTACATGCTTTTTGAATGGTTATTTAAGAAAATCATATTGTTTTGTTGATAAAACTTATTTTATAATATCATTGTACTATTTTTCTCAGTTGCTTTTATTGTGATACCATGGGAGAAAAGTGGGAAGTGTGTACATAAGAGATGTTTTACTTTTCCCTTAGTCCCCACTCCTGGAAGATTTCTTGAAAGACTCTTAGACTCCTTCAGCTTGCCGTGCTTAGGCTGGAGCCAGGCTACTGCAGTTTGTTGTTAACATAACACATATTTGGAGTTAAATGGCTATATGTTAAAATGGCTACTACTAACTGTAGTACCTACTTTTGTGGCAACAACAACTTCTTCCTGTTCACTTTCCCTTCTTGTTCTTTCCATCTCTGCAGAGTTGCTTGCTTTGGAAGGTCTCACTGACATAAAAAATTAAAAAAACCCAAAACATCAAACCCAAAAAGCCAAACCCCAGACAAAAAAACCAAGCTGAACTTATGGAGGGGGTGGGTACTTGACTCTGGAAGATGCCAGGTGGGAGGAGTTGACTATGACTTGAGCAGGTGTGTCCACTTAGTCATGGCAGAAGTACTAGAGGAAGAAAAGCTCTAATGGTAGTAGGCAAGGAGAGCCTCCTCTATATCTAAAAGAGAGGTTGGAAGTCACTTTTCTAGAAGTTCATGGTTTACTCTAAACATATAGTACTTTCCTGTTAATTTCTCTCTATTTTTTGACTGGAGTTCATTTTCTTGTAATTATGTAACTATTTGAATATTGCTCAACTTTCCTGTGTAAAGAACATATACCTTGTAAGACTGTGCTTTGAGGACTAATCACAGGTTAACCTGTATGTAGGAATCCTGTTGGATAGAATATTTTCTAGTTTTATCTTCTATAGTTAATTTTCTGGGGTTATTTTTAGGACCCTTCTGAAAGAGAAGGGTATTTCTGTGCCTGAAAATTATATATATGTGCATTAAATATATATGCCTATGAGTGTGGTGTAATGTGTGTGTGTATATTTTAAAAATAACATGCTAAAAGCAGAAAAAAAGTTGTGGAAATCTCCAAGGCAGATGTAGTAGACTAACTTTTTTGAGCCTGATTGGTTTCCAAATCATGTGCCTGTTTACTTTTATTTGATGCCTGTTACTTAAGTACTGCAATTTCTGTTTTGTTTGGAGAGGGGGAAAACCTTATGGATAATTTTAAAAATAGTTCTTTTGTGAAGTTAATTGTTTTTTATTTGTTTCCAGGAAATGGCTCTTGAAGTTAAATGAGGCTGGATAAAACACATAAATGAAGCAGAAGCTGCTCTGCATGTGTTAGGGCTATATCAACACAAGCACTGCTGATCAGCCAGACTTGGTAACTTGTCATAATGAAGAAAATTAGTCTCAAAACAATTCGCAAGTCCTTTAACTTAAATAAAAGTAAAGATGAAAGCGACTTTGTAGTGGTTCAGCAGCCATCATTAAGTGAATTTGGAAAAGATGACTCCTTGTTTGGCAGCTGCTATGGTAAAGATTTGGCTAGCTGTGAAGTCAATAGTGAAGATGAAAAAGGAGGCAAAAATAGATCAAAAAGTGAAAGCTTAATGGGTACGTTAAAAAGGAGGCTTTCAGCAAAACAAAAACAGAAAGGCAAAGGCAGCACACCATCTGTAAGCTCTGCAGATGATGACACCTTTTCTTCCTCATCTGCTCCAATAACCTTCAAAGATGTGCGAGCTCAAAGACCTCTGAGATCTACTTCCCTCCGTAATCACCATTACAGTCCAACTCCGTGGCCCCTTCGACCTACGAATTCAGAAGAGACTTGTATCAAAATGGAAGTGAAAGTCAAGGCCTTGGTCCATTCCTCTAATCCAAGCCCAGCACTGAATGGCGTTCGAAAGGACTTCCATGACTTGCAGTCAGACAACGTGTTCCAGGAACAAAACAATGCATTAAAAAATACGGAATCTCAGAACGGGGACTTGCATCTTCATATTGATGAACATGTGCCTGTAGTTATTGGATTAATGCCTCAGGACTACATTCAGTATACTGTGCCTTTAGATGAGGGAATGTATCCTTTGGAAGGATCACGTAGTTACTGTCTGGATAGTTCCTCACCCATGGAAGTTTCAACTGTTTCTTCTCAAGTGGGGGGAAATGCTTTCCATGAAGAAGAGAGCCAAGTGGATCAGGATGTAGTCGTTGCACCAGATATCTTTGTGGACCAGACAGTGAATGGTTTGTTAATTGGTACCACAGGAGTCATGTTGCAAAGCCCAAGAGTTAATCACAGTGATGTCCCTCCGCTCTCACCTTTGCTACCTCCAATGCAGAATAATCAAATCCAAAGGAACTTCAATGGATTGAATGGCACAGATGCCCACGTGGCTGAAAGTATGCGCTGCCATTTGAATTTTGATCCTAACACTGCCCCTGGAGTTGGAAGAGTTTATGATTCTGTACAGAACAGTGGTCCTATGGTTGTGACAAGTCTCACGGAAGAGCTGAAAAAACTTGCAAAACAAGGATGGTACTGGGGCCCCATTACACGTTGGGAGGCAGAAGGAAAATTAGCTAATGTGCCTGACGGCTCGTTTCTTGTTCGAGATAGTTCTGATGATCGTTATCTTTTAAGTTTGAGTTTTCGTTCCCATGGAAAAACTCTTCACACTAGAATTGAACACTCAAATGGTAGGTTTAGCTTTTATGAACAACCAGATGTGGAGGGACATACATCTATAGTTGACTTAATTGAACATTCAATCAGGGACTCTGAAAATGGAGCTTTCTGCTATTCGAGATCCCGATTGCCTGGATCAGCAACTTACCCAGTGAGACTGACAAATCCAGTATCTCGGTTTATGCAGGTGCGTTCTTTACAATACCTATGTCGTTTTGTAATACGTCAGTACACCAGAATAGACCTGATTCAGAAACTGCCTTTGCCAAACAAAATGAAGGATTATTTACAGGAAAAGCACTACTGAAAGCTTATGGGAATCTTGCATCTTGCACTTTGGGAACAACAACAACAAAAAGAGATTGAATTACAGTTTACAGACTTTCATTATTATCAAAATCTTTTGCTGCCATAAAAATATTTCATTTTTGTGTGTAAAGAAAAGTGATGCATTTGGATTTATGTTTGTTTTGGGATTTTTTTGTGTATTTTGGGGGGCTTTTTGTTTTTTTAAAGAATGATCTCAAGTTTATTTTTAGAAGTGTGAAATAGCTATCTTTCATCAATGTGCAGATTAATCACAATGTGAATGATCAAATTGTCCTTAATTTCCCCCAAGTCCTTTGCTGCTATCCACTGTGATTTTTTATGCATTGAAAGCACATTTCATGTGTATTCAACCATAAGTAAAAGTCAAATGAAACTTGTTGAATGGATTTTTTTCTTTTTCCTTAAAATAGCCTGTTTGAAAAAAATGATCGTGGATAAAAACCATACTGGTGTTCTAAATTACAGAATTTATGTCTATGTTAAAAATTATTTCCTAGTATCCTAATTATAAATCTCTATAGAGATATGCCCTAATGTAGAACTTATAGACAGAGCTATGTGATACGAACGTGGTTATGTGGCATATCTTTGGGAAAAAGCCCTGCCTTTCTCCTAAGCCTGTATTGTCTGTACGCTATTTTTGTTTGAGAAGGTTGGTTCAGCCACCTTCTTGTCTCAGTATTTTGTCCTTTTAAAAATGGCCTTTAAAAAAACAGAAGTCTGTGAAAGTTGATATATAGTATCTATAAGGAAACTGCGGTATTGGGGCCTTGTCGAATATTACTTTTTCAAATCATGTAATCAGTTAAATAAATGAACACCTGCCAGGTCCCCTCTTCCTGTCCTTTTCCCTCCTACCTCCTCTTCGGGGGTGGGGTGGGAAGGGCTGGAATTTCCTAAATTTGTAGGAAGACTCTAGGAATTGTTATTATGTGAACGTAAATTGATAAGCCATTTTCGGATGGGGTAAAATTTCTGATAGGATGATTCATACAGTATATATTCAAACTACTTGAAATTTTATAATTCTCTGCATTTTTTTCACTTCAGAAATGCAGTAATACACTAATGTCCTTTGGATTGTTTTCCCCTTTTTTGGATATCCTTTGGGGAGGAAGGAACAGGACTGATAACATTTTGGGTGGAAGATGCTTAAATGCATCTCTAAAGCTCTATTCTCATAGCCTTTCAAATTATGGGGAAAAGAGGTTTGGATATACATTGACCGCAGAAAATGTTTCAGTTTACTGTCATGAAATATGTTTTGACATATGAAATATTGAATCAATTAAGTAAATGTTTATATCTGTCAAAGATTCTGGCATTTGAAAAGCTTACAGTTATCCTAACATTCTGTAGGGAAAAAAAAAGACTCTCAGTGAGGAGTACAGATTCTACACCGTAATATTTTCTTCATGCAGGGTTAATCCATGGCGTTTTCCGGGTTTGTTTCAGATTTTTTTCCCCCCACGATTCTATCATTTTTATGAGTTATTTGTTAAAGGGGTCATGGATGGCTTGGGAGGGAGGCTTGCTTTGCCTGCCTCTGCCTCCCTGTTTTGTATTTTAGAACGTCATCTTTCCCATCTCTGGTTGGAGTTGATAGTAAACAAGCTTAGAAAAGGCTGTTCATCTTTGATACAGCTTCCTTGTTTAGATTGTTTCTTCTCCTTGTTTAATCTAGCCTTTTGTCCCCTAAAATTAGTCTTTAGTAATGAATACAGTATTGCTGCAAGGTGGTGCAATAGCACTACATCTTGGGTTGCCTGAATTGATAGACTAAATTTATATTTTTTTAATTTATTTTTTGACCATAATGTTTAACTAAAAAAGAAAAAAAAAAAAAGAAAATCAAAGGCAGATAAAGGCTGCCTTTGCTTTTAAGGGAGGGAGAATAAGGATTTCTTCTTTAGTCTAATAAAGTTTTAAACTTAAAAAAAAATCTAGAGCAGTCTATATGCATAATTTGTTGGCGTTGCCATTGAGACATACGTATGCAAGTGTGAATTCTGTTTTCTTTTTTTCCTCTACTGACTTCCCTCCCTCGCCCCTGAATCAGGATCACTAACTTTATTCAAAAAGGCACAATAACCTATTATATGGTACAGTGTTCTGATTCTGTCTGTGGGGAGGAAAAAGAAAATCATTTTTATGGATTTCAGATACGTACTTTTGGAAGAAAACCTCTGGCATTTTCTTCACTTTAAGAATTCTTTTCCCATACAAGCTAGAGGGCCTATGCATTCTACAGAATCTTTGAAAGATTATAGTATATTAAATATTTTCTTTGCCATTTAATACCACTATTGAATGCATTAAACATATGTTTATACTATGCCACATGCATTAATTTAGCAGTCATTGCATTGAAACTTAAATAGTTCAATCTGTAATATCCTGGTCTTATTGCTGAATTGAAAAACGTGCAAGAACACACCTGCTAAATTTCTTGCCCATGCCTTTATAAATTTCGGTTTGTTCACTCGTATGTGTTGATGCTTTATTTAAAAACAAACAAACAAAACCAAACAGCAAACAAAAAACTTTAGTTCAGCTTTCCACTTTTTGAATTGCCTTCCTTGCTGTGTTCTTCATCTGCAAACTTAATCTAGTCATTAACGTTGTCATTTATTCCCCCCTCTGAAGCTTCCACAAAAGGAACACTGTAAAGTGATTGACACCTAGGATGTGAGAACCATATAGCACTTTGTTTCTGAATAAAAAATGGTGGTGATACTTCTACTAAGCTCTAAATACTTTAAAACAGTAGTAAGTAGACACAAATACTTACTTTTACAGGTTTCATTAATCAGAACCTTGCAGTATTTTTTCATGCTGAAATAACTGGCAAACCAGGAGAAGGAACCCAGAAAATTGTCTTTGAAAACATTAAAGATACATGCAGTTTCATATAATAAAGATTAATATAAAAGAAACACAGTAACATTTAGTTATGAGACAATTTAGAAGTACTCAGAGTAACCACAAAAATTGTGTTGACTTCTGCTTCATGAAAATTAGAGGAATAAAGTGTCCTTGACAAATTAAAGGAAGATGATTGAGGATATTTTGGGGACCTTTGGAAGTAGATACACTAGGAATAAAAGCTAACTGACTATGATCCTTATAGAGTAGAAATAAGGCTATTTATTCAGCACAACAGTTTTAAGGGTTCAAAAGGTATGCTTTTTATGTAATTGAAATGTGGAAAAAAAATTGGAAAATGAAACTATGAAATAAAAGTCCTTTTCTGAGCATCTGAAATGATTGACTTTATTGATAACACTGTCTGTTTTACCAATTAGAAGAGTAAAACACCACCATATATATGGAAATAGAAAAATAAATTTGCACAGTTTTCTCTGTGGGTTTTTTTTTTTCCTTTTGTAAGCCTGTGTTACAAACAATTGAAAGTGATTTGTATTCTTTGATCTGTTTGAAGGATATGGCACTTATCCTGCTGTTGACATAGTGAATGCCATCTTTTTATCAAAATGTTTTTGTCAGAAGAATCAGAAATGCAATTATTAATTAAACTCTTTGTTCTCAGATGAGCTGACTTTACGTTCTGTTAAAGCCAATTTATTTCTGTGAATATTGATTGCAGGGCTAAATGAAATCTGTGCAGTTTTTGTTTTGATGCATTTCATCTATATGAATACTGGAATTATAAATTTTAAACAGCATACCAGCAATATGTGGGCTATGACTCTGATGAGAAGTATTTCTGTTACTGAACTTTCAAATTCTGTGCTAAGATATGGATAAATTAATGATTGCCAATTTAATTTCTTAAAAATTTTTTATGACTGCAAAGAATAACAATTACAAGAATCCTTTATAAATAAAATATGGGCTAGATGGTAGTTCATAATATGGGAAATATGGCATTGTTGTATCTGGAAAGTGTTCTAAATTCTACACAGATAATGAAAAATTCTTAAAGAATTTTGTATGAATACATGTTGGGTTAAAGAATTTTTATAGTGATGATGGAGTGCCATGAAGTTAATACTTGCAATCCAGATTGCTGTAGTTTACACTTTTCTCTGTTTCAGACCTGGTGTGCACTATTTGTACTAAGCACGCCACAGAGTGAATTATCCAAAGTCCATTGATTTTAATGTGTTTTGGTTTGTAAATGAAATTATAGTAATTTCTTGCACATTTTTGAAAAATAATTGTATAAGGGTTTATGTATCTGCTTCTGGATACAGTGTGTAAATAAAAATTTCATTCACAAAAGTATTTCTGGAGTGTTCTATATCTTAAAGATGTTCTAAAATGGAAAAACGGAAAGACTGCAAAATTTGGGCATCTGACTTAAACATTTATTCATTTAAATTTTAATGGCTAAAATTTAAATTATTATTTTTTTAACCCCTACTAATTGACATGCCAAAACATTTCTGTATACTGATTATATTAATTCCTACTTTTCAAAGAAGAAGAAAAAATGCCAGAGCATAATTACAGTATAATTTTTAAAAGTTCTGTGTGCATACAGTAAGTTAATTTTTAAATTAATTTTTGTTGTTTTCTTCCATAAAAAAATTACAGAACTTGTAACAAAAGTCTGTATTTCAACTAGATGTATGTCAAAAGCTAATATACCATCTCTTGGCTTCCAAGCAAGCAAATAGTTCTTACTTGGTTCCAAGGTAAAAAAAATCATATATGGTGTTGATCTTCATATATTCACTTGATGCTGTCCTAGATTTACTTTTGAAAGGGAGCGGTATTTTAAATCCTGGGAAATCACACAAACCAGAAGATCAAGGATAAACAAATTTCTATGTTACAAAAGATATGCTTAATTGTTTGCATATTTTCATGTGACTGTGACTTACAGGCTCACAACTCAAATTCAAGAAAATACCACCTGCTTATTAGGTCTTGGTTATAATTATTTAGTTTTGGTTTGTGGTGGGGTGGTTTTGGGTTTTTTTTTGGTTGTTTTTTGGTTGTTTTGGTGTTGGTTGGTTGTTGGTTTTTTGTTTTTTAAACAAGCAAGCAAAAAACCCAGCCTTGGTAGCTAGTAATTACTGTTCATATTGTCCACAGCTTATATGTACTTCTGTATGTGTTCTGTAACTTAATTCCTAAAACTGTAACGAGAAATAATTCATAGTCCTTGGCATTTAAGAGAAAGTTGCCTTCTGCTTCCTACTCCTGGGGCTAGTACTGCCCGCTCAGGGTGGTGTGTGGTTCACAGAGGATCTTGATGGGATTTTGTTAAGTTTGCAGGATGCTCTTATCTGTCTTCGCTCTGTTCACTTCAGAAAATTTGGCGAGAAATAAATGTTTTGTTGGTAAGTAAATGAAAGGTGGGTGAGAGTTAAATTTTACAGCCGCCTAGCATCATCCAGGCAGGGCTGAAGTGTTTCTAATCAAGATGCTTGTAATCCTAATTGTTTCTACCTCACATTCAATCAGCTTGGTAGCTGTGAGAGTGGAACAGAAAGGCTGAAACGTTGCCAGATACAGAAAGCTCACCATGTGTCTGATAATGTAACCCTTATACCAAGACCCAATGCTGGGCTTGGGGGTGGGGAGGTGGAGTAAGTCATCCTCTGCAATTTAGGGAAGACCTTGGAGATTACAAACCTGTAAGATCTAGTAGAAATGCATAACATTTAGGAAACAATGTTCGATTGCTTCCCTCCAGCACATAAAATTTGCTTGCAGTCTGTGCTTTTTTTGCCCTTTACAAAGGCTGGGGTTCAGCTGAGCATTTTCGCATCCCTTGCAACATCAGTATGCACATCTTTGTCTTTTCTGATAAGGGAATACCTACTCTTTCCTGTTCAAGTCATGTAAAGTAGGAATAGGATATTGTAGTGAGTGGAGACTGGTTATTTGTTTGTTTTTGAAGAATGGCTCAGAAGCAGGAGGTGTTCTGCCTCCTGAGACAGGAGCCTGTGATTCTCTCAGACCAACTTTCTTCGTGAAGTCAGAAGCCCTTATGAAACAGACCTAAAAAAGAAAGGATGATTTCCTTGCATAGAATGAGGAAGGGAAGATAAATGAGACATGTTTCGCTTTCGGTGTGTGAGAATGAGTAAGTTTGGATGCTTATGGAGGAAGGATGTGTGACGGAGTCGACCAAGTCTGGACCACTCCTGACACTGACAGCTTAAGTGCTGTTTGGGCAATTATGTGTTGTGGAGGGAAGAATCAACATACTGTGAAAGGAAGAGGAGGTGTAGCAAAGGTTACTTAGGTTTTGTGAAACTTAGGAGCAGCCGTGTCTGATGTTAAACATGTGTTATGCCTTCATCTGTTCTTCAAAATTTCTTAACTTTCATTCGCAAAACTTTTCAGCTGTGGTGCCAATTTTCATGTCTCTCTGATGAGGCATCGAGTTCTCCTCAGCTGAGCCTGCTGCAGTCAGAAAGGCAGTGTTTTAAAAGCAATCCCTGTCGGTTCCAGCTATTTGAATAGGAAATATTCCTAAATAGATGAAATAATTAAAATATATATTCCAGAATTCTTCATTAAATAGCTAGGGTGCCTATCGTCATGTGATCAACATCATGCCTATTTCTTAACAAGGCTTGTTGTCTTTTCATTAAACACCTTTCAACTAAGAAAGAAAGGAAAATACCTCTTGAATGTTTCAGGATGTCACTGGATGCTTATGTGTTTTGTTTGACCATGTTGCATCAGCCAAGGGAGTATCTGGGCTGAAGAGGTTTTTGGCAGTCTTGCTTTCCCACAGCCCACATTCAACACGCCAGCTTTCCAGCAGGAGACAGCAGCTGTCTTGTTCAGTTTCTGGTTGGAGTTTGTTTGGTTTGTCAAAAGGGTTTTTTCTGTGTCTATTGCTACAAACTGATGTTTCCACTGAAAAGAGTACTTTATGTTTTCTTTCAGAGCACCTTTCTTTCCTGGTTGTCTGCCCTGTATCACTCCAAGAAGAAAATAAATGACCTTGTGAATGTTTTAACCTTTCTCAAACCTGAAGAAAAACTTTCTGGTTTAAACAGTCCCATTTTGAGCTAATGGGAAAGTTACCTGAACTGTTTTATGCAAGTAGTGTTTTCAGTCAGTCTTATGATGCTGAAACCTCTAAAACACTTGATTGTGCAACAACTTCTGAGATACTCTGTAGTACTTAGGAGTGTAGAGTTAAGCTTGGAATATATTTAGATTGGAAAATCTGAAGTCTGTGAAATTCATCATTATCTTTTTCTATATATGTTTTGAACTCCTGCATGGGAGCACCAAAGGATGGGCACACCAGTAAAATAAAAACCATTCCTGTTGAGGCATTGTGCCTTGTCACAGTAAAAGGTTCTGCTTAGCTCTGTTAAGGAATGGAAATTCCTGAATCCCAGGCAGAAGAGCGTAACTCCTATCATTCCTGAAGAAGAGAGGTGTTTGTGTGCAGGGTAGGTGGCACAGCAGGTGTGACTCCTGGTGTGTTTTCTGCCTGTGTTGGGAGAGTCCACAGGTGATACGACCTCTTGTAGGTGAGTTCCTCTTTAACTTTTGACTTCTTTTCAGATCTTGTCACTGTGAGAGTATGCTGCTGCTTGACAATGTTCTGAGAAACTCCTGTCTTTGTAGGCTGTATTGAAGGTGAAAGATAGCAAAGTTCAGATCCATGGCAGACTTACTCCTTTTTGTCCCTCATCTGTGACAATCAATGACCGATTTCCAATTTTCTGACTTCCCTTCTGTTTTCTTTATCTTCATGTATTGTTTCAATTTCAGTGGATAAATGCAAACCTAAGAAATCATAGAGGATTGGAAATTGTTAGTGTCGCTGTATTTTCAGTCAGGAATTTTTTGGTCTGATTACAGGCTGTTGCATGAAATTTAATATTTACATAGTTAACATCTTCACACCAGTTAGATGTTAGGAAGTATTCATCAAAGAATCATTTTAGTTGGGAGCTAATTAACTACTTGTGTGGGTTAACATAATGCTGAAAGTGAAGATAACCTCACCATCATTTTTTGCTACTTAATTTACTGAACATCCAAGTTTCTGATGAAGATAATTAAATACTTAGAATGAAAATTGTAACCTCTCATAATTAGATCATTACCTTTTCTCCAATTAACAGTGGTATTTGGGAAAAAATTATTTAAATTCTGTTTTTCTTCAACCTGTTAATTTTGGAAAGCATATCCTTACATGTAAAAAATATAAAACAAATTTTTGGCACTGTCACATCTTCAAATGAACATTGACCTCAATATATTTTCAAGTATAATTAATTCTAAATGGAATCCTAGAACACACAGTTTCCCATGGATAGTCAAGAAGCAGAATGTTAGACAGAAAGACTTTTGTTTCAGAAACAGTAATTGCCATCATAGTCATCAAGACTACTTTCTGTCTCTAAAAATCTAATAACATATGAATTTAGTATATTGCTTTATTCTAATATAATAAAAAGGCTTTCCAATTGTAATGTGATACAAGAACTAAATATTACTTTCACTGGCGTTGTCCTATTGAAATGCTGAGACATCAGGTGGAAAATTCCTAATATCATGGCTAATGTCATAGTTCAAAGACAAAAGAAGCCTGTCTTGAGAAAATCACTGTCTCCAGCTACCCCAAAATCCAAAATCCTTCCTTTTATGCGTGAATGCCATGCAGAGCTGTGAATGTAAAATGTTTGTGAAAGAACTGCAACAAAATAATCAGCACTTAAGATTTTTTTCAAGTATGGTTAATCGTGTTAGAGTTCAATGACACAAATTATGTACTAGTAACTCAGTGCTCAAGATAACATTATTCTAGGGCATCATTAAATACGCAAACGATGCTGTCATCTAAAAGTGACATTATGAAAATATGAAAATAATTTTTAATGAATTTGAATTTCAAGTAACTTTTCAGTGACTTAGTTATCCCTCCAAGAACTAATGACATTCTTACTCAAAAAAGACTGATTTTTAGATAACTTACGGCTTCTAGTTAATACCCAAATTATTTGGTTACTTTATATGAATTTAATTATGTCGGAACTAAACTTGTTGTGGGGTCTAAAAGGGATTTTTTTGTGGGAGTTTGAGTTGAGTTTTTCCTCAATGTTGTCAGCTCAGTTTGTTTGGTAGAGATTTGCTTTTTTTAAAATGTTAGGTAGTATGTTCAGACATCGGAACAACGTGGTACTTGTAAAACCCTGAATATTTTGTAGTATAGCATATGTGATGTACAATGCAATGCAAGAGAACAAAATAGTTACAAAGATAATAGCTCTGAGCTCCTAGAAGAAAAGGCTTTATTTATTTGCTTTTAAAAAAAAAGATTATACTGTTATGTATTTTTGTTTTTCATCATAAAATATAGTCTTTAAATGTGACAAAATCTACTTGAAGAGTAACAATGTTTTAAAAATCACAATTTTCTTTTAAAAAAACGATTATTTCTTACCATACTGACACTTTTTCACATGCATACCTACCTCGAATACAGGAGTGTGTAGAGGCGACAGTTCTCTTCAGCGCTGTGACTCTTAGTTCCGATACTTCTTCCTCCCCACACTTTACCCAGACCGATCATTTACAACTCCATCTCTCCTGAAGCTTTAATCACTCATTTTGGTGTCATTTTCCCCAGTTGCCCTTGTAACATAGCTGACATGGTCGGTGCATGGCATATTCGTATTAAAACCTACAATGTGACTTCATAAAATCTATCCCTTCGTATTGGGGAGGAGGAGAAAGTAACAACAGGAGCATCATTCAGATGTGCCATCACCTTACTCGGGATTCATACAGCCCTATGAAGGGGCTCCATGCAAGGCCTCAGGGTTAAACCAGCCGCTTCAGCAATGTGGTAATTGTTTGTTTGTGACAACTTGAAGGAAGTCATCTGAAGTCAGGGAGAGCAGATAAAGTATTTGTTTATGGAAATCTCTGTAGAAATCTTCCACATACATATTAATTCCTGACACTTTTAATGATTTAAAAGAGTCATTCTCAGGAGTTGTAACAAGAATAAGAATAATATGGCTTCCATTTACAGCTGATGCTGCTAATCACATTCTGCCTGTCCCAAGTATGACTTGCAGCTACTCAGGGTCACCATAACTAGCCTGCTATTGAAGTAACATGCACGTTTCTGACCAGGGGCAATGAAATTATTTCAGGTAGCCGACATACTGAGTGTGCACTGAGATCATTATCTTTCTCAAAACGAGATCTAGGGTGAAAAAATGAAAGTAGCAGGGACGGGTTCAAAAGAAAGAAGAGGAGTAGGTTCTTCATACAGCCAATCTTAACTTGTGAGGCTCTTCTTCACGGGATGTTTTAGGTGCTAAGAATGTGCGTGGGCAAGAACATGGTAAGTTCATGTGTTAAAAATACTTGCAGTTCTGCTAAATGCAAAGATGGTGCAGGATGGCAAAGAAGGCATCTGAAGGGCAGATCAGTTATGCTTCTCCTATTCTGGTCATCTTTTCCAGAATTGAGTTTTAACTGGACCAACATGATATTGAGCTGGGAGGGTCTTTGGACTGAATCTGTATCTACGCTTGCACTTTTACATCTGGTGAGAAACTGTAAATCTTGAAAACCTGTCTAACAGTTCTTGTTTCTATATTTTGGGGTCAGTAGGAATTTTAAGGATGAATACATTTTCGATCATTGTGGGAAGTGTTACTTTTTCTTTTTCATTTTTAAGGAAACATTAAACAGAACAGTAAATAATTTGGCATTTGTAAGGCAAAGGATTTCTCCCAGCTGGAGCATCTAACAGATTTTTCATGAAGCTCTTCTGTACATTTTTTAGTGCAAAGCCAGTGGTAAAATTAATTCAAGATCTCCTTCAGATTCATTCTAGCACTGAAAGCTTTGAAAAACATCATATCCGAGAGAGATATTTGTGTTTGAACTAATATAAAATCTGTGTAGTATAAATATTTCAGCACATAAGAAGAACAAGAGCAAATCTGAAATTATGTTCTTTTGCCTGTGCTTGCTAAAGCAGTGCTTTCATGAGCATATTTATCTGCACAGAAAATGATTGAGATGTCTGTGTATCAGTTTGTATCAGAAGAAAATCTGACCTGATCCTTATGATTGATTGGAAGCATACTGACATTTTTATTTCATGTCATATTGTAATTCTTCTATTGTTTGTTTGTTTGTTTCAAGTTGCAGAGATGATGAAATAGCTAGGGGCAATGAAGAAAAAATGGGGGAAATGAGGAAAAAGTTATTCATACTTCTGTTTCTATATACAAGTGAAAAAAAGAAGAAATACTACCAGAGTGGTTGGAGACATCTTGGGTAAAGATGACTATCAACACAACATTTACAGCGGTTTTGCCTTTTTGTGTGTGTGTTTCTGAGTTTATTTGATAACAGTACTACGCATGTAAATAATGTCTAAGCTTCATAATTTGATGCCTGTATATCTATTTCTTCTCCGACGCATTTCGCAGCTTGTACTTTGAGATGTTTCAGAGATTATGTTTTCGAAAACCTATCAGAAAACAGCTTTTGATTTTTTTCTTTGGTTCTTTCTTTTCTCTTAAAGATTACATTGCTGTAGGAGAAAAATAGTGGAGTCTAATTTTTCTGTCCTGGATAGTCCTGGAAAAGATCAAATACTCAGCTAATGAATGGGTTAGTGCTTTTTCTCATTGCTTTATAAATCCCAGATATTTCCCAATGGAATTATATAAATAGATTTTGATAATGAACAAAAGGAAGATGTATTTTATTCCAAAAGTACTAATGCTGAAGGGCATGTCAAAAGCTGTAAGGTTTTTTTTCTCTAGGAGAGAAACTGAAAACCACCAAGGACTTCGACCAAAGATTTTTTTTTTATTATCAAATGCTGGGAAATAATTAAAAGAAGTAAGTGCCTAATAAGTGATTTCCTAACTCTAAAAGGGTATTAGAAGGATCTGCAGCACTGAGAGGCACAAGAAAGTTTGGGGTCTCATGCATGTAGAACCACAAAAGCTTATGCATCCCCTCTTCCTTTTCAAGGTTGAATTTGAAAATGTTCCATATTTGGAACTGAGCCTGTTGATAGTATTACAGGAAAAAAAAGCATGCATTTTTTATTTAGTAAAAAGAAAAAAGAGTTTTTCATTTTGCTTTGTTTTGGTTTGGTTTTTAAATCTCAAATTCCAATTTGAGAGGGTGGATATTGTGAAAATGTGGCGATCAACAGAAATTCTTTTCTTTCTCCAGGGATCTGTTGAGAACAGATGCTTATTCTTTTGCTAGAAGGTGATACCCAGTGTATCTTTTTAAACACAAATTATTTGGGGGAGTTGGAGAAATACAGAAAAAAAGGATGAACACAATTTTTTTTCTCTGTGTCAGACATTTTACAAGTTTCAAATCTTAGACATAAAACCATGCACACTTTAAATAATCATGATGCAATTGGGAGGATGGCAAGAACTAAAAATGTTTACATAATGTGTAGAGGTCATGTATTAGTAAAACCTCATCTATCTTTAGTAGTAAGTTAGTATATTATTATATTCTCATATATTAAGAGTAATGCGTGCTGTATTTTGGAATTGTATCTTAACACCACCTGAGTGAACCCGAAGATTTTCTATGCCTCACACACTGATCCTACCTACTTGCAGTTTTTCAAATGTTTTCCTTCTTTTCTTAGGCACAGAGTAATACTAATATAGACAATATTTTATTACCTCATAAAATCCTTTGTCTTTTTATTCTATGTCACACAATTCTTTTAAAAGCAGTTATTTGCAGGCATAAAGCATGAAAGGTTAAAAATCAGGACAGAAAAACGAGCTATTTTTTTTCTTCACTTTAAATTGCTAGCATCCTGTTTTTCATCTTCTGAGAAAGAAAACAACAATTAGTGGGTCTCTGTTGCCTAGCACAGGTTCTATTGTAGGTACCAGCAGCTACTTATGTCTTTCACTTTAAAAAAAACAGATGCAGCATTGCCCATTTCTAAGTCCTGTCCCTCAGGGCCTGTACAAGAGGAGAAAAACTATGATGAACCTTCCTTTTTCTGTCTGAAAAGGTATTTGTATATACAATGAGAGATCTACTAGGAGGAAGAACAGAAGAGAACCTCTTCTTCATAAGACCAAAATTTACCTAAACCTATCTGTAGGAAAAAAACACCAATAGCCCTCAAAATGTTGATGTTTCACCTTTTTCTCTGCATTTTGTATGCACTTATATATCTGGTTTTAATTCTTGATGTTAATTTTGGCTGAGCTGAGACTTATGTGACCTTGTAGCATTTATACTGAGCCTCGGTAAACTTGGCAGAACAACTGGATAAGAACAGATCACTGGATAAAAATGATGGGAAAAGAAAACAGATTTTACGCAAAGCACTATGAGTTGAGTAATTTTGAGGGGAAGAGGTGAAGTAAGCACTAGACTAGACACAGAGCCAAAGAAATCACCTTACTCAGGTAGTTAACCTACTCAAAGGAAAAATCCCACAGAGTTACTTATCTGAACATACCATGTAGCTGTCCATTTCTGTGCATGTATGGTTGTGCACATACGGATGACTCAGTGAGAAAGGTCACCGAAGAAGTTCAGACAGTTCAAAGGAGCATCCAAGGTCTTGTAAATACACTTGTGAATTACTCTCATTTCACCACAAGCAACATGGTAACATGTAGACAAGTGTTTACTTTGCAAATTTCTGTAATTACATAGGTGTATGAATAAATAGTTTGAAAGCACGATATGGAGCTGTAAAAAAGAGTGCATTTCTGCATGGCATGTATTAATGAAGACTTATTTAGAATTACATGAAGGGACTTGTTTCATCTTTCTTTTGTTCTAAGCTCCATGTGATCTCTCTTGTGCTAAGTAGGCTCAGGGCGAGAAACTACATGTGGAAATTGAAGCTCGGGATCTTACTATCAAAGTTAAAATTTTGACTAAATGGTATGAAATTCACATTGCTTAAAAGATGATTCCCAGAATGCTGTACATGAGTGGGACTTTTCCTGGTTTTCCTTGTTAACTAAATTAACCAATAGTATCTCCTGGGCCTGTGTTTCCTGTATTTAATATTCTAACTTTAGGAAAGAAAGAAAGAAAAAAAGTATTAATGAATTCATGATCTATGACCAAAGCATACCCTTATTCTATTGCATTGTATAAATACCATTAAAATTAATTTGAACCATAAATATAGACAAGCAGTCCCTCTTGACCTTTCTGGCTAGAAAATCAGGAGCAATTCATATAATGACAAACATTCTTACTAAAAAGAATGACATTGCTTTAGCAAGCCAATATAAGCTGCCAAACATTCATGAGGTACTGCAGAATTAAGAGGCTGTTGTTAGTCAAGATTTTGGGGGCAATTATGTGTCCATGGATGTTGATAGTAGCTTATCTGTATATTCTACTCAAGGGAGAAATTTGTTCAGCCATGGACATCAAATTGTAATGGAGACATTTCAAGAAAATTTATCAAGCCAAATGGTTTTGCCAACCGAACAGAAATGCTAATTTGTCAGAGTCTATAAGAAACTACTTGTGTCTGTGTTGTGAGGATTTTTTTTAAATAACATTCCCAGGCTGGTAGATATTGACTTGTTTTAGGGAATCTGGATTTACTAAGACCTTTAAATATCAAATTACCCTTTTCTTCATATTGTTAGTCTTATTTGTCTCTTAGGTTCTGTCAACTTTAATTTCTCTAAGTAGCCTGATGATTATTTTAGTGGTGATCTGGAGGTGAAAAGAAAAGCAATGAACAACACTCTCATTTGTGTATTTTAAGATATGAAAATTACATCTATCATTTTGGCTTTTCCTGTTTGTTGAAAAGAAAAATTAAGAACTAGCCAAAAACCCGAAAAGTGTGAGACGGTCTTCTTCCTTAATAGAGGTTTCAAAATATGTCATGGTGCAGATGGGAATTGAGACTATGGTTTAGAAATTGTCTGATAAGCAGATTTTTGAGTACCGGAGTTGGTTACTTCACCATGTCATAAGTTTTGTGTGTTCTTGCAAAGTAGTATGGGGAGAATTCACCTTCTGGTTTATTGAAATCAAAAGTATGCTGCCTTTGGAGATGCTAGAATAGCACTAAGTATTTTTGCAAATTTCATAATACAGTGAATTTATTTTTTCTTTTAGGCCGGATCATGATTCTTTCAATCTTAACAGAAGTTGAAAGAGTGAAAATGTCTTATTCGTTTAGCACTGATGTACGTGTCAGTGCTCTGTGAAGCTGGTCAGCAGTAAACCAACTGCTGATTCCACATATTAAAGATAATACTTTTGAAAGCAAACCTTGGGTGCTCTGTGGAGTAAGGTAAGGACATATTTAAAACCAATTTGAAAGTGTGCTAACCACTAACTCTTGCTGGCTGAGAAGTCTCATTTCCTCTACTGTTTCTGATGTAGCTAGTATCCCACTGGTATGCCTGAAGCCCAACAAGAGGTACAGCAGGATTCTTTGGTGAGGCAAAGGTGCTATTATGGGGTATCCATCTCCTTCTTTCACCTCTGAAACCATCTGTTGGCCTAAATGCTTGAGGCTAGTCACTGTAAAAAGTTTCTTGTCAGGTGAACACATATTTATAACATCATCATTTTACTATAGTAAGGAATTTATGGGATAATCACTTCAATTTTAGTAATACTGCTATAATTTTAACATTAAAAAATATCTTGATTTAATAATATTTTTCAAATACTGTAGAGCCTGCCGGAAGTGTACAGTCACCAGTTAGTAGGAAGAGCGCAACAAGAGTACTCATTTAAATATATCAAGGAAGATAGATGTTTTCACTGGCATTATCAGATTTTGCTGATATACACTCAGTAGGTTGCCATTTGTTATTGTTCCTTGTAACAATGTGCCAGCAATACCTTCCCTGTTTGACTTATTCATTTTGTGGCTTTTAAATGAGCGATGTCAGGCATACTTGCTTCTTTACATTAGCTGAGTCTTGAGTTTTCAGAAGGATTAATATATACTTCAGCTTTCATGCCTTTGTGCTGTCCTGAGAGTCATAAAGCAAGAGGGATTGATAGGTTCAGCACTTTGCTCATGTAACATGGAGAAATCATTTAGAAGACTGATTTATGGTGTTGCAGTTCATAAAGGATAATGTCTTTCTACTTAGAATTCACATGCTATTACATAGGAAAAGCTTTGGCATTTGAAGGAAGTCAGCTGTGGTATCATCTATTTATAACAGGCTATTTGAATGTGAGAGACAGGGAAACACCTCATCAAACATTTTATTTCTGGCAATATTAGCTTCCCTTAATTACTCATGGAGGACACCGTTTGACAATTAGCCATAGATTTGTGATTATGGTGAAGGATGTTTGGAAGAGAAAATGAAAGACACTAACCTGGATAGCATTTCTATATGTGTAAAAGAGGTAATTTATTCAAGGATGAGCCTTTAATTCTTCTGTCTTCGACATATAAAAAGGCACAAAACGGGAAGGTTGAGGCAGGCTATTCCTACTTCAACATTCAGCAACAATAATAAGATTAGAATATATTTTTGTGTTATCAGCTGACCTGATAGTTTTCAATACACACAAGAATGAAAGCTATTATAGCAGTCCCCAGATACTGGAATCTATTTTCATTCCTCTTTGATCTTTCACATTTTTTATTACTGGTTATGATTTAAATATCATCTCAGTCCTTCGCTCTCAGTTTAAAACGAGCCAAACCAGATCCTAACCATCAACTTGGCTGGTCATTGATTGTGGGAACTACTCTGCCTGTGACTACTGTTCCTACCCAGATGATCATGGGAACCAAGTGAGTACCTGCTGACACACCAGTAACACCAGGGCTCTCAGGGGAAAAAGAATTTTTTTATTATTATTTTTTTTTTTAAAGTTCAAAAACATACTGTAAAAAAACCCCTGAGGTACTGCACCAGCCTTCCTTCTGGGCTGTGGAAGGAAGAGGAGTATCACCAGGTAAGAAGTCAGCTGAAGTGATAGCTAATAGAGATTTGTTAAATTTTTAATTAAATATGTAAGTTCCTCATATGCTGTGTACTGAAGTAGAATAAACAGGCTTAGGGGACACTTTATGAAGGGCAATTGGGACCCATCATGGCATGAAGTGGCTGAACAAGGCAAAGTCTCGCTTGCTAAATTACGCACAATGAAAAATCAGAATTAAACTTCCTTTATATCAAAGATAAGATTTTATTTGCCTCCTTTAGCCTTCTTCCCTTCACTATTAAATTCTCTGGATGCTGGCAGAACAAAGTAAGGGACTGTGATATTCTCAGTATTTATTGGCATCATATGGAAAAGATTTGGCAAAGATGCAGTGTAAACTTCTGTTTATTCTTAAATTTGTCCCTATGAAGTTTAGGGGGAAGTGTGGTCTGTGTTCCTAATGTGACTGCATGCAAATATCAAAAATCTGGCAGAAATAAACAGAAAGAAGGTAGTTTGACACTATTCTTTATAAGAAAAGGAGATAGCATACTGAAGCATACAAAAACAAGATATTTCAATAGCAATAAGATTCATAGCACTAAAATGAAGAAGGTTATGATGTGGATTATAATTTAGACAAGTATAAAGACTGTCCATAGTAGACTGAGATAGATCCACAATGAAAGCAACATTGCAGTACCTACTAGCTAGTCGCTAGGGGCATTTACCGGTGGCTGGAGGTGAAACTGAAGTATATAGTCATTTATCTGAGTAGGCAAATTTTCTGCCCTTCTTGTAGAAGAATGCTTGAATCTTAGTTTTCCAGTCACATATTGTGTGATTTGTCCATAAAAATAAACAGCTTTTTGTTAAATCTCAGTTAAAGAACCAGCAAGTGAAAATGTAGTGTTGTCACAGTCTGGGGGGTTCTCAAGTATCTGCTCCCATGTCAGTCAAGCAAAGATAAAATCTACCAAGAGCCTTTAAGACTACATGCAAGCATCCTCTCTCCTGATATCTAGGATACTGATTTGATCTGTCAGTGTTTTGTAGAGATGTTTTTCATTGTTGGTGGATTCTTGCCTCTTGTATTAGGCCACTATCCAATCATTAAACTCAAGAAAAATGGGTATTTCTGGTGTCTAAAACTATTACTGACATTAAAATAATACATTTAGAAGGCACAAGGTCCTTTTACAATGAGGCATCTCTGGGGTTAACAACTTAGTTTTGCTGAAATGATATAATTTGTCAGTATTTATATTGCAGAAAAGACTAGTCTTGCTGAGACACTTAATGTTTGTTCAACACTGACAGTGTTTCCAAGAGTGGGCATATGTAAAGAGAAGAAAACACCTGAGGAAGCGGTGTACTTAACATCCCAAATAATGACAGCTGTTTTGAGAACTGCAGGAGCTGCACAGGCAGCCTTTGGGACAGCCTTTTAAGTAGTAGTATGAAGTTAGGAAAGGTAGGACAGAAGCTGTTTGACTTGATTTTCAAAATGGGCAAGTGGCACAGAAATTTTTGGTAACTTTATGTTTGCTCAACAGAATGGTTTCTCACTACTTGAGAAGAAATGTCATTTTTACTGTATGTTTCCCACAAACTTTTATAAGTGAGCATTTAGTTAACTCTAAATGTGTATGGGTTTCTCTCTCCCTCTGAAGTCTTTAATAAAACTATCAAATTAAATAGGATCTTAATAATGACTTTGTTGGTATTCTGCTGTTATTGTATGCATAAAACCTTCAATGCTACACTGCTTCATAATTATTCACTATAATTCATAACTCCATTCATCAAAGACTGTGATTACTCTTTCTTGGGATTTTAATACAGCTTTTATTCAGGAAATACAGAAGTTTAAGAAGAGAACTACAAAACTAACAGGGAAGTGAGTTATTTTAGTTTTGTTTGCTACTGCTATTTTTTTTTTTTTTTCCAAGCAAAGATGATAAATTCTGAGAAAGAAGAGCATTTTAGTCCTAGCTTTTTCAAGCATTGCTCCCATAGCTGCATTTCTTGGGATATATGTCTCCTCTTTCTCCCTTTCCCTCTGCTTACCTGTTTCTCAACCAGAGTGGTAAGTGCTGTCACATATGTCTCCTGTTGTTGGTGACATGAGAAGAACAGTGAATGTATTTGTGTGGCAGAAGTCCTGCAATTATAGCAAACAAGATGCTTTATCTTTGTATTAGTAACTGCTGTGATATTCAGTACTCTGCACCGTAACTTACTGCTTTCACTTACTTTCAGAGCTGCCTCCATACCTGCGGCAGTTGGACCTTGAAATCACTCAAACCTTGTCTATGCTACCAGGGACATGTAATACCACAGCTGTGAATTTCCTTAAATGTAGTAAGAGATGTAAAATGATCTAAATATGCAAGAATTTACAGCACTGAGATCAAATTTATAAATCACTTTGGGATGAAAATGTTTAGGTAAATTGATGCTAGTTAGGATTTTTGGGATGATCCTCCATGCCTGGGAAGATCATGGAACAGATCCTCCTAGATGCCATGCTTGGGCACATGGACGACACAGAGATGATTCAAGATAGCCAGCATGGCTTTACGAGGGGCAGGTCCTGCCTGACTAACCTAGTGGCCTTCTATGATAGAGTGACTAGGTCAGTAGATAAGAGACGACCTATGGATGTGATCTGTCTGGAATTCAGTAAGGCCTTTGACATGGTCCCTCACAATATCCTGCTTGCCAAATTGGAGGGATATGGATTTGATGGGTGGACTGTTCAGTGGATAAGGAACTGGCTGGATGGTCGCATCCAGAGGGTGATACTCAATGGCTTGAAGTCCAGATGCATAGCAGTGACAAGTGGTGTCCCTCAAGGGTCCGTGCTGGGACCGGTACTGTTTAACATTTTTATCAACGACATAGACAGAGGGATTGAGAGCACCATCAGCAAGTTTGCGGATGACACCAAGCTGTGTGGTG
>VXAK01016683.1:63288-76973 GCA_013399435.1 Arenaria interpres
TAATAATGGCCTTCCAGTACCTGAAGGGGGCCTACAGGAAGGCTGGGGAGAGCCTGTTTACAAAGGCCTGCAGTGACGGGATGAGGGGCAATGGCTTTAAGTTGGGAAAGGGCAGATTTGGACTGGATATTAGGAAAAAGTTCTTTACTGTGAGGGTGGTGGAACACTGGAACAGTTTGCCCAGGGAGGTGGTTGAGGCCCTTCCCTGGAGATATTCAAGGTGAAGCTCAATGAGGCCCTGGGCAACCTTGTCTAATTGGGGGTACCCCTGCTGACTGTGGGGAGGTTGGACTAGATGACCTCTGAAGGTCCCTTCTGGCCTGGACCATTCTATGATTCTATGTGAGGGTCAGAGGCGATGAAGGTTCTGGGGGAGATGAGGGCAATGCTCTGCCACTGGTGTGCCTATGAGCTTGAAAACTAAATCTCCTTTGAGAACTAATTGTAATTAACTCTCAGTGTTCTGGGTAATGACAGATTTTGGTGCCCAAGAGAAAAGCACAGATAATACAAACCTATGTAAATGAAGTTTAAAAAATCCAATGTCTGTGTAAAGCCCATGCAACCCACATAAAATTTCACTGCTTTCAGTCCTGAGCTGGCTTGTGTCAGCTGTAACCCGAATCACTGAGAATCTCTACTTCCAAAGATGTAAACATGTGCAGACTTTCACTGTAGTAGGGTGGATCTAAGAGACATTTTATTATTTCTCAAACATGTGACATGACGGCATTACTGTATGCCAAAAAGTATCTTGGAAGAGTGTTCAGGGTCCTCAGTTCCATATGGACAGAAGAAGAAGACACATCTGAGGAAACCCAAATAAGTGGTAGGGTTAGCCTGGTATCTTCTGAATGAAAGAGAGAATCAAGGAAGTTTTGTTGTATCCATGCCCACAAAATTGAAAGAAGGATCTTCTCCAGAAGCTTAAAGAAAGCTAAACCACTTGAAAACTCCAGTCCCATGTTTTAGGACACTTTTAGAGTCTCAAAAGAATAAGCAAAACTTCTGTGCATGGAAATGAACAACTAAGTGCTCAGCAAAAAATCAAATGAAACCTCCTAGTCTTTCTTCAACAAGAACTGATGCTGAACAATGCAATAAATTCAGGTGCCCTCTAAGCAAAGAATTCATTTTCAAGTGCCTTCTTTTAGATACTATTGTGTTAAGGATTACTGAGCTTAAGTCTTGAATTAAAAATTAATCATTTATTAATTACCTCTGTGAAGCACACACAGTTCCTGCTGAAATCATGTAGCCTTAAGATATGAGATACTTACGCATCTTGGAGTAAACCCTAGAGATAATAGTTTTCAGTCAGTAGCGAGTTTTCTGAAACCATCAGCAACTGGTAGGAAAACTGAAAATTATTTTTGTAATTTAAATTATATCTACAGCTAACCTTTTGGTGTGAAATTAGTTAAAGGTTATTTTAATAAAAATGCCATTCTATAACTCTGTTATTTTCTTCCCCTGCAATTGTTCTTTAGAAAACTTGTTTATATGAGGAAATATACAGCTCATAACATGATATGCCTAACACCATGTCAGTGGAATTTCACAATAATGCACCTGATGGATATTGCCATACTAAGGGTTTTATATTTATATGGAGAGCTCAAATCTAACCTGCCTCTTTTAACTTAAATTTTACACTTATTACTAAATCTTTTAAGCATTAGTGTCTCTGAAAAATTAGCTCTTATACTTTTCAGCATTTGTCTTTATACCATCTTTGCTGACATAAATTTGCATAAAGGACGATACCTCAGCAGAGGGGTAAAAACCAGATGGTACAAGAGTTCTGGCTGTATTTTCAGGAATACTGAATCTGTCATGTAGTTTTATCTGAAAAATATTGTGACAGAGGGGAAGAAATTTAGAATATAAAAATATTTTATCTCACTCTTCTCCAAATGAAAATTTTCACCATCTCATTTTGAAACTTAGTTTGGTCTTATTTTGAAAATAAAGTGAATAGCATATTCAATTAAATGTCTAGGGAAGTATTCTTTTTACAATCAGCCTGAAATAATGGGAATGAATAGGCACTTTGGATTGATGTGAAATGGAATATAGTCATCAATAATATTAATTACCTAAGGTTACTCTCATTGTACAAGTAATTGATATTTCCAGAAAGCTTCCGGCCAAGATGTTATCAAGAACACAATTCAGAAATGGTGATAACTTCCTTTACCACCTATTCTTCCAATTTCTTTGAATGACTCCTCCAGACTATTTCTTGTGATTTTTGTTTTGAAGGCTGCTAATATAGGGGAATTATAACTGAGGTAGTTATGTCTCTCATATTTACTATGTTACCATGGATCTTTTATAAGTAAGTATTTCATTGCTGTACGCCATTTATAGGTACTACCTTGGTCTTGATCTTATTTGCTGTATCTACTAATTTAGTGTTGTAGAGCTTACAAAGCTGTTGTCATAGATAACCTATCTCTTTTTTAATATACATGTATATAGAATATATTATCTGACGTTCTTCCACACATTATTTTAAATGCTTGACATTTATGTCTATCTCATTTCAGCTATTGGTTCTCTATTTTTCAGTACAAAAGAAAGTTTTAGAATCTCCTAAGATTCATGGGCTTATTTATGTACACAGCTCACTACTGCACCCTTTCTCAGTCATACTTTAATTTATAATGCAATGAAGTGAGTTATTGTCACTGAAAATGCAGTGATAGAGTAGTAATGGATCACTAATTCTAGAGCTTTCATGCCATTAAAGTATGTGTAACTAAGCAGTGCAGAGAGTTAGGGGTGGAGTAGAATTTGGCACACATTCAGGAAAGTACATTTCCTTTTTCAAAGTGAGATGTTGGGTGGCTTCACTCGTACTATTGGTAAGAGGATCCGCCTAGTTGATGGGAGCACTGCAAGCCCTGCACCATCAGGGGAAGAGCTGGGGTGTGGAGGAAGTTGGTTTGGAGATTTGTCAATGCCTGGATCTAAATACACTATGAAAGAAGTAACACAGTACTTGACGAAGAAACAATGGTAATACTTTACATTTTCCACCAAATATCTCAAAATCCTTGCAAATACCATTAGACTTGTAAGTGTTCATTAGTAACAAAAAAATAGTATTTAATAAATGCGGAACATGCAGTGAAAGAAGTAATCCTATTTTCTATTATTAATTCACTTTCTGAAATTCCCAATAAAGTAATGATAGTGGTTTTTGATAGGTTTTAACAGAGTATATGGCTCAAAAGAGGTTTGGTTAATATTATATAGGAAGTCTGCTGTAAAACTGGGAACAGAACCCAGATTTCCTGTTTTGTGGGTCTGTTGTAACAAAACAATCCCCCTCCTTCATACAATGAATGATTTGGTCCTACAGCCCACCCAGTGTTTCATTATTTTTGAGACATAGCAGGTGTGTTGCAATGCATAAGGAGAAGGGAGCATTCAAAAAAGCGTGGCCAGCAGGTCACGGGAGGTGATTCTTTCCCCTGCTCTGCTCTCATGAGACCCCACCTGGAGTACTGTGTCCAGCTTTGGAGTCCTCAACACAGGAAGGACATGGACCTGTTGGAATGGGTCCAACGAAGGGCCACGAAGATGATCAGAGGGATGGAGCTCTTGTCTTATGAAGACAGGCTGAGAGAGCAGGGGTTGTTCAGCCTGGAGAAGAGAAGGCTCTGAGGAGACGTTATAGCAGCCTTTCAGTTTAATGGTTTTAAACTGAAAGAGGGGAGATTTAGATTAAATACTAGAATGAAATTCTTTACTGCGAGGGTGGTAAGATGCTGGAACAAGTTGCCCAGAGAAGTTGTGTATGCCCCATCCCTGGAAGTGTTCAAGGCCAGGCTGGACAGGACTTTGAGCAACCTGTTCTAGTGGGAAGCATCCCTGCCCATGGCAGGGGGGTTGGAACTAGATGGTCTTTAAGGTCCTTTCCAACTCTAACCATTCTATGATTCTATGATAAGCACATCTCTGAAGTAAAGTGCAAGACTCTACCATGAATAAGGAACAGTCACACCTCCTTAGATGGTCTCTGTCCAGGGTCTTGTAAGACCATTTTGTATAAAATGTGATACCTCCAAGATGTGGGTATTCATGGATTGTGTCTCAATTGCTGATGTATGTCTTTTCCTGTGGTCAGTGTGGCCGGACCAATGCTCACCCAGAATCCCACTGAAATGACAGTGCGGCTAGCACACTCTTTTTGTCTGAGGCAACCACCCTTTTTTCTACCAGGGCTGCATTATACAATATATCTCAAAAATGGGTCTCAGCTGGGAGTTTATGATGGGTCACAGAAATCTTCATTGCTTCAACTGTGGCTAGTTTTGTTGAATTAGTATTCTGGCTTCATATGAATGACTAGTGTGGGTCTCGTCATTCTTGGGCGTCATTGGGGCTGATTCATTTCCTCCCACAGCTGGGGACTTGGACTGTCCAGCAGCTACTGCCTTGGGACAGCCTGCTGCTGTCAATGTTACAAACCATCAATGTGATCATATGCTCTCACAAATCACAGGCAGTTAAAAAGCCATAATTGTCCATTTTTTCATTTAGTCATGCCATTCTGGTCTCAGAGGGATTGCTGGGACAAAGTCCATCTGGCAGCTGCTTACTAGCCGTGTCCTTTGGGGGTTAGATCTAAGGCTGATTCTGTGTTATATGGTCTTAATGAACTGAATGATGAGACAGAGATCAGCAGATGATAGTGGGCAGGGCTGCTGTTCAGAAGGTTCTTGGTAGGCTGGAGAAATGGGTTTGCAGGTACTGCATGAAGTCAAACAGTCAGATGCATGTGAGATGGAATAACCTCATGCACTAATACAAGTTGGAACTGGCCAGAAGGAATATAGCTTTGCAGGAAAGGCCCTGGGAATCATGGTGAATAACAAACTGACCATCACCGAACAGTGTCTCTTTGCACTGAAGGCAGCTGGCTGCATCCTGGGCTGTGTTAGTACGACTGTAGCCAGCAAATCAAAGGATGTGGCTCTTTCCCTCTGATGGGCATGTGTGAAATCAGATCTGTAGTACTGCATTCCATTTTGGCCTCCCCAGTGTGATGCTCAAGGGCTGGAGCATAAGATGTATGAGGAAAGCTGAGAGGACTAGGCTTGAACGAATCCGGTTTTGAGCTCAAAGCTTGAAGAAGAAAATGCTGAGGGAGCTCCTGTTGCTGTCCAGAGTTACCTAGTTAGAGACCGTAGAGAAGAGGGAATGAGACTCCTCTTGGAGATCTGTGGTTACAAGCGGCACGAGTTGGTACATAAGAAATTTCCTCTAGATGGAAGCTATTTATTTATTTTTAAACATAAAGTGGGTCAAACACTGGAACCAGTTTCCCAGAGAGAATGGGGAATTTTCATTGTCAGAGAGATTGAAAACTTGGCAAGACAAGAACATGAACAACCTTATTGAAGTGGACCTGCTTTGAGCTAGGAGTTGAACCAGGTGACTTTCAGAGGTCCCTTCCAACCTGAATGATTTTGTGACTCCTCACAGGTTTGTTTACTCTGATCTCACGAGCACTACTATACCGTTACAAGCATTGCAACTTAGAAGTTGCTTTTCCTGAAAGTTATAGGTTTGCACCTTAAAAATGAGTGTTATATGATAACGGAGCAATTATGACCATAGAATGCAGCTATACTATCTCAACAGATCTCATCCCATCCGTGGTTGTTTTAAATTGCAGTCCATAGAAAAAAATAATGAGAAACAAATTATAGATTCTATTGTAAAGTTGACTGATGGCAGATGACACCAATCTCATTTGCTTTCTTTCCTTCCTGATGTAATTTGGACTGTATCAGTCTTCACTACAGGAGCTCCTATTTTTACAGTTATGCCAGCTTTTCTGCATGTCTCATGCTGGTTTGATTCTGTCCTGGTGAACAGATAAAATGACCTCAGTGCCCCAAAGCACATCATTCTTCTGTTGACATCAGTGGATTTTCTTCCTGTCTGCACCTATTTGTGCTTTTTGCTGTTGTCTTCTGTAAACAACTAGCTCTGTGGTACTTACTCCAGGACGTCGGAGCTTCCCAGCTTCATTTGTCATTTGTATTCAACACACAGAAAGCAGAGTACACTTCAAATCTCACAGTTTAACACTTGTACCTGCCACTTCCCAATGTTCTGATTATGAATCACATATATTGAAAATAAATCACTAAACATTCAGGTTTCTTCATTGTTTCAAAAACGTTTGATCTGTGTTATCACAGCAGACACAGGTCTGCCTTTATAAGACAGGAAGCAAGAAACATTAAACAAATGAGAGGGACAAAATTAGCAGCTTCACTGAGGTAGCATGGCACCTTGCAGCAGAAATTACAGGATGAACTAGCAGACTTAGTATATTTGTCAAATAATGATAGGTTTATGTCCCCAAAAGCACCATTTTTAATCCATAGCCCAACACCCCAGGGCATGAGAGATATGTCAGCAATAACTAGTGTGGTGTATTCACAGGTATCTGAATCCAAATGAAAACCCATCTGTGAAAACATGTTCCAACTGTGCTCACATGAGAGAATGAGTGACTGAAAGCAACCAGTGGGAAAGTAAAGCCTTTTGAATGTTTCATGGTTTATTTCTCACTTCCCCATACTTGGCAGAATTCAAATCTCTTCTTGAGCTATATTTAATATTGTCACAGTAAAATACAATCAGGCTGAGCTTTGTTTAGGTGTTCTTGGACTACTACTGTGGACTTGTCTAGGCTGGGAGAATGATGTTTGACTCTATGTGTTAATACAAGTTAATAATTGTCATGTAGTGGAAAATTGTGCGTTGATGTGTAAAAATATGTTAGCTTGGGGGTAGATAATGCTAAGATTGGCTAGAAGAAGACAGCACTAAACCAAGGGTTAAACTTAAAATATGATGACACACTTTTCAAGTACAACCTGTATTTACAACCAATAGGGGTAGAAAATGAAAGTAGAAAAACTGAAAATCTGTTCAGTGTGGAAATGCAGCACTGCCACAGAACTGTGTATAGGATTAGGAGAAGGGTGTGTCCTTTCTTTGTTCTATTATGCAAACCAGACAATACATTCAGTAATTCAATCTAATCAGACTTTCACAATCAGGTGCTGGCATAGAACTATAGCAAATATTTCCTGAATCCTTAGCCAGCCACATTTATAGCAATTGCGAAAAAATATGGCGTGGTAACCCCTTCATTGCCTACATTCATTCCTCACATAAGAAGAAGCAGTCCTATGGAGCCTCTTCAGGCATTTCGGTGTGATAGGCCATTGTGACTTCCCACGAGAGAAGAAAAATTGTTGCTTACATTTTTACTTCTCTGTCAAGGTCATTCCTCAGTCTTCCAGGGGAAGCTCTGCTCATGTACTAACTGGAGTGCGGCCTGGTAAGGTCGATCCTAGGTCACCGTTAATGCCCTTTGAATGTACCCTCTTAAGGTTCATAGATAAAAGTTTTTCCCCTGGGAGCCATAAGGATAATTATTAGGTATTTTCGGGTACCTGCCCTGTCTTATCATCAGCTGCAAATCAGTCCTCTAAATTATAAATAAATTAAGAATTTTAGCAAGTGTATTTGCAAATTACCTGAGTATTTATGCGAGTTTTCAACAGGTACTAGAAATATCAGGCAATAATGCAACATTACAGCTTTGCAAACCAGGCTGTTAAAATGCCATTGTATGACCAGAGTCTAAGTAATTAATGAACATAAATGCTCACATTGTAGAAAGTTCTAATAAGCAATGTTAAAAAATATCTCAAAACATACATGCAAACTGCAAAGTGGAACAGCATTCATTGGTTCACTTTTTAAGTAACAAAGGTGATATTCAGGAGCATGAAGAAAATGTATGTTTCAGCAAATGGCAGAATTTACAATATCTATGCAAGAAATTATCAGAATAGCAAATCAGTCCCTGTGCCAGAACCTTTAAACAGTAAAAGTCAAAACTTTTCATGACTGTGACATGAAAATATCCATTTCAAAAGTCAAATTCTGGATGCAGTTATGTATGCATGCAAACTTAAAGTACATCCAGCTTCCTAAGAAGGTCTTTATTACCCCCAAACCACTCAGAGATGTAAATTTACTACAATTCCCTAGTACTGCTTTTCTTTTCCTGAGAGATTCCCAGTCTCAGCTGCTTCCCTCAAAACTTCTTTGATGACAGAAGCCAGTTAAAGGGGAGAAACAATATTCATGACCCTCTGCAATTAAAAAGATCTCAGGTTTCAAACATTAAACCTAAAATTCTTGCAGCAAAGTGTGTGGGTGTGCAGCCTAGAGAGTAAATAAAATAATTCTTGCCAGCTTCTGTTGAGTAAATTAAAGCAATAAATACATTTAATTAAATGAATATGTTCAAGCATATTAACTGCTTATAGAAACTGTATTAAAGGGAAGTTAAATTCATTATTGGAAATAGTTCTATATTTTCTTGTCACTGTCTGTAAGGAGCTAGCAAAAATAATGACCAAGGACAAAACGAGATTTGGGATGATATTTCCAGTCCTTGCCTGCTGGGAAAAAATCTCCACTAACTTCAAGAGCATTTAATCAGAAACCAATTTATGCATTTTTTATTCTCAGTTGCATTTTTTCTTCATTTTCAGTTTCAAAAAGTTTCTTTGTAGATGAGTATCTAGTCTGTTTTTACCAGTTTAGCCGTGGTATTAAAACTCTTGGAGACTGCTGCTTAGACGTAGCCTGAACTGTTGGCTGAGGACATTATTTCACACTTGAGAACACTCTTTATATAACTGTGCCTCGCTGCTTCTGGCAAGGTAGAGCCATAAGGAATAAAACTATTCACATACTGCAAGTGGTTTTTATTCACTTAAATCTCCAGATGTGATGGTATAATAAGATACCTGAATTTGATGTAAATTTAGCAATTTGGAGAAGGGTGAAAGTGGCATTGGAATAGGTATAATTTAAGTGTCGTATCCTGAAACTGTCAGATGGTCAAGGTAAGAGTCCTTTGATTCAAGAATCAAAGAGCTCTTCTTACAAGAACATCATGTATGAACAGTAGTTCAAGTAAAAAAGGTTACCTTCTAGGTAAGATGTAGTGATTTTGTTGTGAAATTCCATGTGTTTGCGAGATCTGGCAGCGATTACCAGCACAAATTTTCCCACTGTTTATTTTTTCTTTCATTTCTGTTACAATCTTTAGGTTTCACACAGGTGACCTTTCCATCTTTAATTCTTTTTCACCCTTCATTTTAAAACTCTGTCCCTAAAATGATGCTTAATTGTTTACTTAGGCTCCCATTAACAATTTCAAGTGAAAATGTCTCACGATATGTCTTAACTGTCTTGTTCAATCAAGGATTATGCTCCCTGCTCATTAAGACTAACTACAAAACCCGGTCCTAATCAGAAGGATCTAAAAGTCCTTCTGAGACTGGGGTTACACAGGCATCTTGACTCCTTGTTTTCATAAAATGGAATTACATTTAAAAATCTGGAGGCATGACTAGGGAACCAGCCCATGTGGCCACCTATACCACATTGTTCACAACTGAGGTCTCAGTCAAGATCCTCCCTTGGGCTGGTTTTGGGTTTATGGGTTTGTTTGTTTGTTTCTATACTTTTATTTTTTGTTTTTATTTTTTTAAGTAAATGTTTCTCTTACAGGTTTACTGACTTGCTTTTCTCAAGGTTTGTCTTTTTTTTTTTTTCTGACATGTGCCTCTAAGGCAGCTATGGATAATTCATGTGGGTTGGATCAGGATGATCCTGTGGTTTGGAAGTATTTTCAGTGATCTGGCTGCAGCTGTGATAGTTTATTGATGTAAATCAAGCAGCTCATTTCTGTCCATATTTTAGTTTAAAAAGAAGAAGAAAGTTAATAACTCTTTCTCCCGAAAATTGCATTGACCCTGCTTTGGAGATGGGGGGTTATAACAAACAAACAGGCTGAAGTCAATATGATTTTTTTTTTCATTAGCGTGTCCTGAACTGTGTGTGTTATACTACAACAAGGAGAATTATCCTTGTTGCCATGTCACTGCCATATCACTGTTGTGGATATATCTATCCCTAGTAAAAAGAATCAGATACATCCTGGAAACTAAATGATGTTACTTACTATTTAATTTAATTTAATAAAACTGTATAATAAATTGTTATATATCCAGAATAAGAGTTCTGTTTCATTTTCCTTTTGATTTAATTGCATAAATAATATCACCTATGCTTCTATTTCATCCTAAAAAAAAAAAAAAATCAAAAAATTAACAGAATACATTGAGACTTGCCTTTCTGACATTGGACTGGGAAGTAAGTGGGAAAGTCTGATAGGCTAAAAGAAACAGCCTGAAGAGATAGTGAAATATGTTCTTCTACACATATGAGGTATATGTACATATTGACAAATAGAATTATGTTAAAGGGATCTGTTTGAAATCCCATTTATTTATAAGATGAAGCAAAAGAAATGATGGTTATGAACACAACTATTACAGATGAGGATATGCTTTCTTTTTTTCATTTTGCAGTTATTCCCTATATTTTCTCAAGAGTGGTACAGAACAGAACATAAGTTTTATACATAGAAATGCATTGGAATGAGAAAAAAGGGTGATCTGAATTTTTAGACTTCCTCATATGTGGACATGTACAACTACATTATTCTATTGATGCTCAGTATGTAGTTTCGCTGTTCCCAATGAAGATTATATGAAAGGGATGCCAGTATTATTAATGTTGATGACATTATCAGTACTACTCCACATGGCATTGCAAAATCCTGTATGCTTTTACTTCTGTCCAGCAATCCACTTCTTCCTTCTTCCTCACCCCGATTGCTGCTGCAGTGTGGGGGAGGGAGTTATCCAGCTGTATCCCTGTATCCCCCTTTGCCTCTTTGGACAACACACTTCCAAGTCTCCCCAAGAAAATGCTGGAGCAGGGTGGAGCAGAACTACAGCTCATGTGGGGCTACTGGGAACCTGCAAATCCCAGTACAGGGCTGGGCAATGGAAGGGATCATGCCAGAGCAAGAGATCCCAAAACCTAGAGAGATAATGGGAACAGTTTGTAGCCCTTGTAATACCTCTCTAATGAGGGCAGAATGGAAACAGCAGGTTGGGAGCAGAAGAAAACTGAAAGACCTTTTTTTCCCCACCCACATCAGCTGTGAAAATGTACATAAGGCATCATTACACTGTTATATTATCAGTATCATGAGTAATACAGGTGTTGTTGCCCCTCAATACAACACCTGAGTTACAGGCTGTGTTTTGTTCTGAGCAGCCTGAAATGATGACTAAGTTGTGAATAGCAGCTTTTCAACCACTGCTGATCTCTCAGGGCTATCAATTCAATCAGTTCAATTGATTTTAGTAAAATGCAAATCTATGTGAATATGAGACATATCCAAGAATATGATACAAACATCAGAGTGGAATGGGTGCTATAGAAATGTGCAATATTTTAGATACAGTGCTGGAGTCTTAAGTTCTCTTTCCATAGGAAGTTACAAGCATACAGGAGAGAAAGACTAGCCCAATCTAACTTGCGTACGTTTAATCCTTAAAAGCAGCTGTCAGAGAACTCCCAACAGGGGCTTTAGATTAATAAGAATTATGGAACTGTGCTATTTTTACATAAAGTGGCCAGATATGAGATAGTTGCAAGTGTGTGACTGTAGCCCTCAGATCTGACCTGTACTCTATAAATGTCATATCCAAACTGTATTGCAGCAGGGAAGAAAAATGACTTGAATGTTTTAAAAATACTTCTTAGTGATTTCGATCCACTGTTATCAAATCATAACAAAAATAGCCAGAATGGCTGAACTTGTCTGTTTCCACACAACCAAATAATTCAGATCATATATATTCATATATCCCTCAGACTAGTTATTAATAAATCCTATCTGCCTCCTTCTCCTTTTCCCAAGAAAGTTTTACTCCCTTTTCAGCAGGTCTTCTACTAAGTGAAACAAAGTCACTGACATGGCCAGTGTGGTACAAAGCTGTAAACCCTAAGCCACTTCACTGCTGTCTCTTCCTGCCTCTGGAAGGAGTTGTATATAACTTGAAATTTGGCTAGCTGTTGTGTCTCACATAATTTTGAAGGGCTTTTGCGTTGTTAATAATTTTATCTTTGGCCATTATCTCACCACACCGTCACTTCCTTCCACACGCTGGCACTAGCCAGGAGAGCTAATCCACAGGTCAGCTGTGAGCGCTGCTTTCACTCTACCATATGATGTTAATTCAGTTTCAGTGGACAGTTTGCATTTTGTTAGGTGGAAGCATTAATTTACAGTTAGAAGTTTAAAGTTATTTTCTCCCTTCTTTTTAAAAGGCCAGGAAAAAATGTAAATTGGCCAAATCACGAGGACTTGCTAGTTCCAGTATCAACTCAGCACTTTTCAGGACCTGGCTCCAAAGGCTATAAATGCCAAGCAAAAACAGTATTGTAGTACCAAAGATAAATGAGTCTAGTATTTTAAGATAAATGAGATATATATATATTTTTTTGAACACCAACAAAAATATCTTAATATTCAAACTGGGAAAAATGTCTCAGTCTCACCAAGGAACAGCTTTTTGAAATATTTGTCCTTTCCTGAACTCAACAAAAATGTACAAGCTATAAAACCACACTGGTGATTAAGAAGAAATTATTTAGATTTCTGATACTAATTTTACATCTTGATTCTTGTGGATGAGTTTTCACATTAAGAGTAAAACATTATCTTAACTTTATCTCCTTCAGATACATCGATTATTTAGGTTTTGAACTAATTTTAGTTCTAAAAATCTTCCAAAACTAGAACTGCCAGGAGAAAAAAAGCTCAATTTTTCATTTCCCTCCCCAATCTTTTCTCCATTTTTCTTCCTCTTCTGTTCATCCCACTCACCAAGATCCTAGAACAAATAGAAGACCTTTTCTTTTTTTCAGATAAACTACTACCTAAATCTGAATTGATGAGAAACAGTGCTAAATGCATCATATTATATCAGCATTTAAGAAACTTCCTGACTGTTATTTACATACAATCTTTGTTCTCCCGAAATGTAAATGAATAGGACATTTTCATTTTTCTTTGGGACTTCACTGACCAAATTTGACCAAATGCTTCTGGCCTGTTGTCTTTTGGGATAAAGTTCTAATCTGTAACTGAAGTTTTTACAGAGAAAATAATAACATGAAGACACTGGTATCAGGTAAAAAAGTTCTGTTGGTTTACTATCAGCATCCCCTAGCGGTGATACTTATTATTTTCTTTGCACAGAAGTAATTTGATAGATTTGCTTTCATGGATTAGAAGATCAAGAGTTGGTTATGCCTTAAAAAGATACAGTCTGTGAGAAAAAAAAAAGATATATTTAAAGGTCTTGTCTGTTAAATTTTCAAAATTATTTTAGAGGTGAAAAAAATGAGGAAACAGACAAGAACCCCATTTATTGAATCATGTATCTGGTTTGCTTAATGAATGTTGGTAGAGAAATTAAAATATAACTATGGGAAATTTAGAACAGCCTCAATTTTGGTTCTCAGACATTTACCCCTTACTACTATTATTTGTTTTAATGACATCGCAGAGGAAAGTTGAATACAAAAATGAATTAACCTGAAAATCTTTGTCACACATGAATTTTTTCAAAGGTGTTGAGATTGTGCAGTTGTGCATTTACATTTTACTTCATATAAATGTTCATAGAATCATAGAA
>VXAK01016685.1:0-48049 GCA_013399435.1 Arenaria interpres
GGCCGTGGCCTCCGGGCCGCGCGCAGGCGCAGGGCGGCGCTGCGGTGCCGGGCCGCCGTCTCCCATGTCGGCTCCCTTCGAGGAGCGGAGCGGGGTGGTGCCCTGCGGGACGCCCTGGGGCCGCTGGTACCAGACCTTGGAGGAGGTGTTCATCGAGGTGCGGGTGCCGCCGGGCACCCGAGCCAAGGACGTCCGCTGCAGCCTGCAGAGCCGGCACATCGCGCTCTCTGTGAGCGGCCAGGAGCTGCTGCAGGTACGGGCCGGGCCGGGCCGGGCGCGACCGGGGGGGGGGCACTGCGCTGGCTCCCGAGGGGATTACAAATACCCGTCTGCCGTTCTGTGGCTTTCTCCCCCCACCTCTTCTTTAAACATCTAGATTTTGATAAATCGAAACTTCACAATTGCCTGTGAGCTGGATCCTGGTCAGGTTTTCCTGTTTTGTAATACTGTACGTGTCTTTTGCAGGGTAAACTTTTCGACTCTACAATAACTGATGAAGGAACATGGACATTAGGTAATAACCTGCATTTCAAATGACATTATCAGGACAGTAGAACTTCTCACAAGATGCTGCAGAAGAGTTTACCTCCCCCCTTTTTTCAGTGGGAAAGATTATTTTTTTCCCTGTATATAGCTTTGTAAAAGAGACAATCGTTATTGCCAGACCAGGGAACTGAGGGAGTATAAAAGCCCCAGAGGTTAAGGTTAATGGAAAAATGCCGTATCTTGGCAGGCCATAGTCAATAGATTACAAACACTTCCATATAGTTTTTTGCAAACCCTCGTTAAAGCTAGACAGTTATGGTGCAGTTGTGTGTGGCCTGTGCCTTTCCATAATTGCTGCTTCTATTGGTTTTTTTTCTCCTTCTTCTATGCATTCTATTTTTGCAATAGGTGACACTGTGCGTTATATTTTTGAGATGGGTGACGAAACCTACGGTCCAAGATAAACAACAAGCAATCTAAAAATCACACTAAGATACCTACAGAAAATGAGCAAAAAAAGCTTCTCTGATCGCTGCATAATACATATTGTGAAGTGATCAGAATATTTTGGGTTTTGGCAGTCAAAAGAGAGACTGTGCCTCTCAGTCTTTGCCTGTGATGGATTTTGTTTTCCATTCAATATTTATTCTAAATATTGATTAATGACTTAGTGACTTAAACACAAAAACTGGAAGCATAAACATTGTGAAGCCTACTCTTTCCAGTATGGGGATAATCTTCATAATACACTTTATAATGCTATATTTATTTAGGTAGAACTAAAAATTCTACACGTTAACGTTGACATGTATTTCCAATATATTGTCGGTAAGTGTACTGTCTGTCTTTAAATTATACCTCTATATGTTGTTGTTCTGGTTTTTATTAGTAATAACTCTCTGTAAAGCCTGACCTCAAATCCTTCGTTATTGCCTTAGCTGAGGTATATATATATGTATAGATTAAATCTTTGCTCTGTTATGAAGCTCTCTAAAAGGTTAGTTTAGGTTTGCAATAGAAGTACTTGTGAACTGTGTTTTAATCCCTTAAAACAGCATCAGCATTCTACAGGCTAGAAAGGGGAGAGATGGCCCTATTGGCTATCTTTGCTTCAGCCTTTCTGTTTCTTGTTAATGTTTATTTATCAATAACCCTGTTCGCATTGGTTTTAAGAATTTAAATTACTTCACCAAAAACATCCTGTGGTTGTTAATGGTGAATTCATTGAAACAACAACAAAGCCTAACGCGTAGGACTGAATTTAATGGTTGTTTTGTGTGTCTATTTGCATCCAACAGAAGACAGGAAGCTGATACGAATCGTTCTAATGAAGACAAATCGAGATGCTGGAAATTGTTGGACGTCTCTGTTAGAAAACGAATACGCTGCTGACCCTTGGGTACAGGACCAGATGCAAAGGAAACTTACACTGGAGCGATTCCAAAGAGAGGCAAGTTAAGGAACCAGAATTCCTCCTTATATTTTGTGTTTGCACACAGAGCTTAGGCCACAAAAGCTGAGCAAAACTGTTCCGCTGTCCAGTGCTACAGAAACATACAGTTTAAGGTATAGATCTACGTATATATAGCAGGCTCACAGGGCTTTACCAGTCTACTTTCAAGAGGTTATTCTGTCTGTAGTCTGACGGTTTTGTGAAAAGTTAAGATGAGGTTGGGAGAAGGGTATTGCTGCTTTAGGATTTGCTGCATAATACTAAGATTTTCACTTAATGTAGGTGCCACACACAATTTCTGTTATTAATTAGAATTGTCATAGTCATATTTAGAAGAAACTTCTAACATGAAGCTCTACTGAATATGTTTGTTTGGATGACAAGTTTATTGTTGTATGTCTTTTCTACAATGACAGAATATTAACAGAAGCTGTTTTAGACTTGTTTGGTTGGTTGGGTTTTTTAAAACATTTTGAGTATGAATAATCTCTCTATTAAACTTTCCTTTTATCTCCATCAGAACCCTGGATTTGACTTCAGTGGAGCAGAAATTTCTGGAAATTACAGCAAAGGAGGACCAGACTTTTCTAGTCTTGAGAAGTAAACTGTTTATCTGTGCTTCTTGAGAGGAGTTACAGACTTAAGGACTGGAATCATGTAACTGGGGAAGACTTCAATGATCTCAACAGATTGTCATCAAGTAATTACTTCAGTGAAGAGGAAGAAGATCTCTTCCAATATAATGAAGACAAACTGTTACCAGCTGATTTATAAGCTGCAATAACTTTCTAATACTAAGGGACAAACTATAGAGGAAGGTGTACATAAAGAAGCAACATCACTAAGCAGTGTTGGGTTTGATGGTTTTTTAAAAAAAACCCTTAGTAAAATAGTCAGTCATAAATTCACCACTTCTCTTTATGCAAGAATATCTTATTTACTGGTGAAGAACAAATGTTATAAGCAAGATATTTAATATTTTCTCTTAACTTGCAACGGGAAGGATTTTGGGATGACCACAGTTACGCTTTCCCTCTGTAGCAGTCCTCTGAGAACTCATAAATGTCATTCTAAAAAAGTGACTTAAATAAAGAAATTACTGCATCTTGCCTCAAATAAGGTTTTATGATCCACTGTGCTGTCAGATATAGTACTAATGATTAATACTTGCTGCCAGGTAAGCAATACTAGGAAACTGAAAGGTCAGGTGAAACTCTGGATATAAATAACCTTATGTGTTAACGTATAGCCTTTCAGAATAAATATTTAAGATTTTGAAAGGGAATATAACGACTTGTGAAAGGAATAACAAGTCCCTAAATAGGAAACAGTATCTTGCATGTGTTCATTACCAACATATAGCGCAAGTTGTTGATAGTACATCTGAGCAGCTGTAAATTTTTGTAGTTTTAAATTTAATAGCCACATTTTAAACTTAACTGCTGCACAATAGAATATTTTGCATGTGCCAGTTACATATCAGGAATTTTCTACTCATGGTTAAGGATGCGGCTGACAGCACTCCAGCCACAGTATTACACATGATAAGACTGTGTCAAACAGACTACCACAGGAAGGAAATGTGATTCCCAAATCCAATTGTATTCTGAACAGTGGAACTACTGCCTATACTTAACTCCTAAGCAGAAGTCTCACAGAAGATAAATTGCCAGCAGATGTTCATCATGCTGCTGAGCCTTTTTTATAAAATTTTATCATTATTTCAGCTGGCACATGGCAAAAATGAAGCAACAGGTGAGGAAGAATGCTTCCATTGGAATGATATCCACTGCTGTCTTGTTGTATGAGGAAGTGTTAATACTCGCTAAGGAATCAGGTTATGTTCCTTCTACCCATGTCATTTTTACAGAACAGAAAATAAGTCCATACACTGCGGTTGGGTTTTAGAGAACTTGCCTAACTATACAAAGGAAAGTATTGCAGTTTTAAATGTTGATTTATAGCTATGAAATTTCGTATCTTTATCCTAGGTATAGATAAGAAATGAATAAGACCGCTGCAAAAGTAACTGAAGACAGGGAAGACAGTAAAGTTAATGGTGCATCAAAATGCTGAAATACTATCCAGTGAAATAGTTTTGTTTCGTTGGTTTGGGGTTTTTTTGTTACTGCAGTTGATTTGCACAGGACCGTTTTGTATGCTTTTTGTTTATAACAGAAATTATGAACAGCAGCTGACATTTCAGTGCACGAACTTACACTTACTACATGCACTTTCCAGACTAAATTTCATTCCCATGTTTTCTGCTTTATGAAGTAGCATGAGAGACATCCTACAGCTAAGGAAAGAGGACAACTGTGAGGTATGTATTTGGGTATCATGACTCTGAACTGTTTTAAGAGGAAAGAATTTAACTACTTGATTAACTACTTCTATTTTCCACTCTAAGTAGACAGATCTCTAATTTTGTAAAAGTCTAGATGAAAATAAAAAGATACAGATGCTGTGACTTTCCTTGATTAGTATCTTCTCAGTTCTCAATCTATACTTGAACAAATGGTGGTTTGTGTTCCATCTCACAACAGTCTCACTGGGATTCAATCACTCACAAACAATAACAAGTGTTTGACAGATGCATAAATTTGGTTATGTGAGACAGTATCCAGAGCAACCCACTCTCCAAGAAGTAATCCTGTGCACTCATTGAGAGCGCTACTTTGCTATGTAAACGAGCGGAGTATAGCTGCCTGGCATTTTTCATGCCTTTTGTTCCAGATCAGCTCAGAGTAATGCCACAGCATTGCTCTCCTTTTCAGAAGTTAGATACAGAAGTGTATAGCTAAACTTCTACCTAGTCAAACTGGGATGCTCATATCAGTGCAAAAATTCATATCTTGGGATTAGAAATCTGAGTGCCAGATTCTCTTAATCAAGTACCATCCATGTATTTACTACAATGTACAGAAATAGGTGATATGTACTGTTAGATAAATAACAAAAGAGGGCTCAAGTAAAATTTGACCAGTCAAAGCTACTTCAGTCAGTCTTTTCAATCTTGACACTTACTTCCATTTCAAAAGATTTGGAGTAATCATAGGCCAAGTTGAAATAATTTTCATCAAGGACCTTGATTTTTTCCTGTTGGTTCTCTAACCTTTTCCATGCAGCCTCAACCTCTTAAAAAATTTATATAAATAAATTCTAAAAGTCTGTATAATCTCTTACCTCCTGCCTTAAAGTGTACCAGATACTGTACAGAAACGTCACTTTAGAGAATTCCTACTAGGATGTTTCATACAAACAGGGAAAAAGTTACTCAGTTAAGCACATTTCAATGTTTAATTGAAAGGTACATATCTTGAGCCATGACAATTAGAATTGTGCATTGCATCTTCTCCATCTCTCTAGCAGGCTGACCACACCTTTGTCCCAGTCACTGGTGCAATTTTCACAGGCCAGCACAATGCACAGATAACCCTGGCAGATGCAAAACCCAATTTCATGTTGTACGATGCAATCCCTCCCAAGAGTTCATGAGGCGCCTTGATTTGTCCAGCAGAGAGCTTTGGTATGAAGTCTTCTGTGAAAGGTTTAACTAGTTTGAGATATGCAAAGAACGGTTTTCCCCTCAGCTATTACCATAAAGGGGAAAGGGTTGGTTGGCTAACATCCAAGCCCGCACCATTCAGAACATTCTGATCAATCCTTCTCCACTAAGTCAGTTCATATGGCAATCATTAATTAACAGCCTCTATTCCACCATGATGCAGAACTCAAGAGGTCATTAGCAACATTCCCCCAACCCCTCTATTCCTCTTACATACAATAACACATTCTTATTATTCACTTCCTTGTTAGCTCCAGAAGCACGATATGTCTCAAGTACTGACCTGGTCTTCAGAAAAAACAGTTGTATTTTGCGAAGTTTACCATAAAGGAGATCAGAGTTGAAGCAATCTTCAATCACTCTCCACTAGATTGCTCCTACATACAGGCCAAGATGGGGCATTAGCCCTGCTCCTACTGCGCCTGCAAAAATGCACCTGTTCAGCATCAGCAGTGTACAGTGGAACTTTGGAAAAGTGATGTCAGATCTGGGGCAGGTGACCCCGTACTTTCCTTCAGCCTTCATTATGTCGCACAAAGTTGGTATGCTGTGAAATAATTTGTAATCTCGGTAAACTACGCATTTTAGAAAATACTGAAGTTACTGATGCTGTGTTAGTGACTACCTTTTATAAAGTAACGAAACAAGGTTTCTCTTTTCCCCTGCTCTAGCTGCTTGACACTTTCAGAGGGTTCACATAGCCTAGTTTTTAATGTCTCTAGGGTAGAAGGCCACCGCCCTGCCCAGCAGGAACATGTGGACACATGACACTGCCCAAACAGCGTCTCATGGGGACTGACAGGCATTTGCTACTGTCACCAATATCGAGCAGGATTAGTCTTTAGTTCAACTGAGACACTGCAGCACTCTGCTACTGCACGTGAGGTTTTCCTACTGTCACGTAACCTTTGGAAAGTTGCAAGGTGAACCAGATTTTTAAACTTAAATATATAATTCAGCACCTGCAGTAACAGTAAACCAAGGTTAGACTACACAAGCTGCTCTACAAACTATAAGGTGTTAAAGTTCCTTGTATCAGTATTGTGGTATTTCACTGAACAGTAAACAGTCTAACAAGTAAGACTGAAAACTGACACTGAGTATTTTTTGTGATCATCACGGTAAGAACATACTTTTTGGAACAATCTTTAGTCTCAAACGTTACATATTCTTTCCAAGAGTTCTTCATTATTAAGATCATGTTTCAAACTTCGTTTCTCAAATATTCACGTGTCTGTTGACAAGGTCACAGGACAGTTCTTTCCTCCTTTTACTGTATTCCTGTAAAAGAAAAAAAAAGAGTCAACTGAAGGGCTTTCTACAAGAGCCAAACAAAGCTTCAGACTTTCAAGCAGCAAGACAACAGCAAGACAGCTATTACAGAAAATACACAGCCTTTGGAATTAAGGTCTAGTTAAGGAAGTAGTTCACAATTTCTACAGAGCAAAAAACCAGTAATATGAGTAACTGAATTACAGTTTTTAGACTTAGTAAAGCAAAAATATAAAACCATCTTCCTTTTAAGTAGTTTAAGTGAACAATTACAAGAAACTCATTCTAATAGGCAACTGTTTCCTCTTAGTTTATTCTTTTTAGGAAAGGATTGAGCCAAATTGTTTTTTTTTTTTTTCCTCTGCCTTTTTACTAGTTTTACTCCACATTTTAGTTTGAAAGAGGTCCCAATGCCTGTCCGTCGCATTTCTGCTCCCACAGCACACCAGAGGATCAGTTCTTTCTCCAATGTTCACATATTAGGTTGCCACTTCTTTTGGTACAGCACTGGCTCAAGCATGAACACGAGAACTGACCAGCCTCTATGACAGGCCTACTATGTTTATGTTACATGTCTTCAAGGGTTACCTATATGGAATAAGAAACTTTGAGGCAGTTAACAGCTAATTTCTTCTACATTATCAGAAGCTGATTTTACAAGGAATTACCTTTTATGAGCTGGTCTCTGGAATTGTAGGAAGGTGTGTTATTCTGTAGTAGCTATGTTTAAGCTGCCGTGCTGTACGTCCAGACACAATCCATTTCAATTTCTGGACATTTGGTTTGGAACACTTGCTCGAGGAATATTCTGTAAGGCACTTTAACACCAGTTCCTTCCAGAAGGTCAAATCTCTGTTGTTTATCTAAATAGCGAGACAGAATCCCTTATGTTAGTAATTCATAAAATCTTTATTTCATATATGTACTTTAAGCTTCTTTACATAAGATAGGAAGCCAAAGATCCCAAACCAAATGGGAAAAAAAAACAACAAAAGAAACCAGTATGCCAATGGACCTGCCCCTTCCCCACTGCATAGGCCATCGCATGCATTTCAGTTTCCTTCCTCCCCTGAAACTTAATGTATACATACCTTGGAATGCAACTGCAGAAATTCCAATGCCTCTGTCAACTCCAGCAGTTTTTGTTCTTCTATCTCTAGTGCCATGATAGACAGTGCCAAGACAGAAGGCTGGGGAGAGAGAAAGCATTTTTAAACGCTGCTTTGCTAAGTTTCAGTAGTCTCATTGTCTTTGAGCTTTCAAGAAGTTTACCTTGGCTTTAGAGAACATGATTCTGCAGTGACATGCTTTAAGCTGGGTCTCAAGTCTCTCAAAATTAAGGTATTTTCTCCTATAATAAAAAACAGATGAGTGAATGTATAAGAAGAACACAAGCTTGATCAAAGCAGCACCACCCTGGGAACTCAAGAGAAGCAGAGAGAATGTTCATTATCTAAACAAGGGCCTCATTTGTTCCAGAAGTTCTAGGGTTACAGTCCAACAGGTGTTCAGTTTTGGCAGTCCTAGTCCCAAAAATAAACCTCGTGTTATATTCGGGAGAGTTGCATTGTCAAAATAGGCTTACCAACGAGGAATTTTAATGCTTATTAGCAAAAGGAATCTCTTTCTAAGCCACATTTTGAAGTCTTTGCAGTGAGGCAATAATTAATGCAGCATAAGCAGAGATTTATTATACCATCGTTATTGAGCAAATTTGGGGTTTGGCTCAGAGAGCAATAGTCTTCAGACCACTTTCTGCAAACAACGTTTAAAATTAAAATAAAATTTAGTTTCAGAAACTCACATTTATGATATTTACCAATAAAGGAGGAAGTTTGTGCATTTTTTTTCAGTATAAAAAGGCCAATTACTTGGGTGATTTCCCCGCTTTTTTTTCTACATAGGCTTTCTGACCATATGCAGTCATAGCAAAATAAGTATTAGATATTTTACCTTTCACAGCTTAAGTTCTCATGAATGAGTGAATGATACAGTTGTAGAAACTGGAAGGCCGTTGTAGCTTTGACTTTCCAAGACAGTTTCTCCAATATGATTTTCTCCATTCTCATCAGATCAGAAACAGTGAACCTATACTGGCTTATTCGAATTAAGTCAGTGGCTAAGGGAACATTTCTCTCTTCTTCTGATGCCTTCACAGCCAAGTAGAAGCAGCTGAGTCCAACACAGCCCAAGTGTTTAGGCTGTACCTAAAGAACAGGAAATTGTTATTACTTTCAAAGAGGAAGGCCTTTGATCACCCATTTCAACATGTAAGTACTGAACTATATAGGAACCAGGAAAAATTGTGAGGTGTGGGGAGGGTTGTTCTGTTTTTTCCAAGATCAAGAAATCAGTCTTTTATCTGCTTACGTTGTTAGATAAGAATTTATTTAACTAAATAAGAAGACCATTACACACTACAAGTTCTGCCTCATTCATCTAAAAAGCAAGACTGCACAACAACATATTCTGATTGAGGTAGAACAGGTTTCTTAATGGTGTTCTATAATAGCCTAATCAGAAGCTTTTAGGACTTAAAATGTTGGAGGTACTGGGTTATGCAAAACAAATTTTTTTGTTCTGTTGGGTTTTTTTACCTCTTTGAAATATATATATTTACACACACATATATATATGTACAAGTATATATAAATGAACCTATTATAATCTATAGACACTACAGTTTCCATTTTTACTGCTTATTTTTGATTCAGAAGTCTTTCAAATAATTATTTTCCTACCTGGTCCATCTAGCTTTCTCATTTTTGTTTTAACACAAAAGGAAAACAAGCTTTTGTTCTTGACAAAATCATGTACTGGTAATCCTGTCTTATTAGACAATTTAAAACAACCCAGGTCAGCATGCCACATACACACAGTAGAATGGAGTGCTAACTAAATGTTTTACCAGATTCTGTGTGCTGAAGAGCGTCAAGCCTCTTGATATACACAAAATTTATTGGTAGGTTGAAACAGCAGTAAAATAAGTAATGTAAGGTGTTGTTGTATAGATGCAACAGGCAAGACAATGTCTTGATCTAACCCATTAATATGGCCTGCATTTCCAGGCCTAGAGACATCCTCAAGTTGAAACTGATGCCCTCTTCCTTCTATTCTCCAGAGGAAAGAGCTTTCTTAAGAATACTAAAATCTGAACAGAGAAAGCCATTTTTGAGCTCTTGCACAATCAGAATCTCTGGAAGAGGCTTAACCTTTAGCTGTCTAAAACCAAGACATTCTAACGCATAATAGGAACAAGGTCGCTATGAGCAGAAGGTAATGACTGAGAAATTATACTTTAAGAAGCCTTACCTTCATCTTTGATAAGAATCTATCTAAGAAATTCACAGCTAGCGAAAACGTCTCTGTATGGAAGCCAAAGAATTGAGTTAAGCTGAGGAGATCTTTCACTTCAAAGTCACGCAGCCTTGCAGTCATTCGGAGACCATTATCATGAGTAGATTCAATTAGTCTGAGGCCAGAGGCCTTTGGCTGACATCTTAACTCCTGTTCCAACAGGGCCGTGAGCTGGTACAGCAGTTCCTGAGCTTCAGTAGTTACAAGTGTTTCAATCATCTGTAAGGACCAGCAAATGTAAATGTATCAAACCTCTAACGGGGGAAAAACTTACCAAGTTACAGTTGTTTCCAAAGTAAAGGTTGAAACTTTTCTTTCTCTGTCGGTATATCACCTAATCATTTAAAAGCACTTCTGCCAATTAGCAGCTTGGATGCACCAGCCGGGGCGCACACACCGGCGGCCCCAGGGCCCTGCCCGGTAACCGGCCACCCCAGCGTGTTCCCCGGCAGAGAGCGAGCTGGGCCGGCCCAGACCCATCAGCTGGGCGGCCGGGGGGGCGCAGCCGCCCCGCTACTCACCGCGACGGTATCTTTCAACTCTAACTTCAGAGTTACACCTCCCACCTCGGGCACAGGGTGACAGAGCTACCGAGCCGGCACCAGGCCAGAGGGCTTCACAGCCGGGGCCCACCGGAGCGCAGGTCACGCCGGCAGACCCCCGGCCCCGCAGCCAGCTCCCCCCGCCCAGCAGGGCCGGCAGCGGCAGAAGGGCCGCGCAAGCGCCGCCTCCCCGGGACATGCCCGGGCCTGTCCCTCCCCGTCTCAGGGGCTTCGCTGGGAGACAAGTGACCTGCCACCTCCAGCGGCAGCACGGAGGGGCCGCGACCGCCCCACGTACGGGCCGGGCCCGGGCCGGAGAAACCCAAACCCGTCACCGGTGAGGCCCGACCCCGCACCCTTACCTTGTCCCTATCGTCCCGCTACCTTCTCTCGCAGAGTGCTCCGAGCCGGCGTGACCCGCGGTGACAGTGGTAGAAGCAGTGACGGGTCACTCTAAAGCACTGCCCGAGTCACTCGGACACCAGCGACCCCCAGGAGAAGGCCGTACAGCCGCCATCCTGTCCCGCGCCGGCCCAGGCTCCGCTCCGCCCGGCCCAGGAGGCGGGGCCGAGGGGGTGATAGATTTCCAGGCAGACCAATCACAGGGCGCGGACGGCGGAAAGGGGCGGAGCGCCGTCGCTAGGAGACGGGCCGGCACGATGGCGGCCTCTGGCGGCGCCGGGAGGTGGCGGGCACCTCCGAGCGGAGAAATCGCCTCCCGCTCAAACCCTCCTGCTGGCAGGCGGGATGGAGAGCACGACGGACCGAGTCCTGGTGGGGTTCCTGCGCTGCTGCAACAGCTTTTTCCTCTGAGTGTGAGGGCCTCAGCTTGTGTCCCCCTGTGGCAGCCCCCACGGTAAGGCCTAGTCCCACCACCCCCAGCCTGAGGCGGCTGTGCCTGGGGCTGCTGGAGGCTGGGTACAGCCGCTCGGTGGGAAGCTGAGCACTTGCTCACTGTGCTCCCAAGCCCCTGTATCAGTGACTTTTAAATGTTTGTTGCAGTTTTTTGCTGCTTTTTCAGGTCAGGGATGTTGGAAGCGTGTCCCGGCGCTCTGACGGCTCGTGAGAGTTGGCTTTCTGACTGCTCTCGTTTCCTGGAGGGCCAAAATTTAGATACAAACCAATAAGGATTTTTTTTTTTTTCTTAATACTTTCTGGTACCTCAGAAATACTTTTGTTTATTCATGAAAAGTCAAGACTCATAGAAGAACCCAATCAAGTTCTTGCTTAAAACAGCCTGAGCTGGCAAGCTTTGTTTGGAGTTCAGGTGGCTGTTTACAAATACATCTGCCCTCATCTTCCTTCTGTGTTTGGTTGAGTGAAATAACAAACATACTTTCTGCCCAGAAAGCTTACAGGAGTTACTCAGAGGTATGTGTATGGGAACGTGACGTGTGGCTGCTGAATGTTAACTGCAGTTTGCTGAAGGTATTAGATCAACTTAAGTATAAGCTTGATTCATTTAAGATAAGTAGTTATGTTAAAAGATCTGTAAAAAATATGGTATTGCTGAAGAACATTTAAAACTGGGTTTGAAACTATTCCAAGAGCAGAAAATATTCTGCTTCTGAACTGACTTTAGGCAAGTAAGGGGAGTTGGCTACTACAGAGAGCTTCTATTTAGGGCATGCCTGAGGCCCAAGACTTATTTAATTATTTATTTAATAAATGTTCCATTATCTATTATTTTCTTGAAAGTGGACACCACTTTCTTATAAAGGCTGAGAAAGGGCTGAAGGAGGTGTTTTGAACCTCTATAATGGACGTTACGTCTTTCAAATAGGTTAAGGGTGTTTAAGTACTTGCTTTCCTAAAACTGTTGGGGTGTTATTTCTACTTAATTTTAAAACTTTCAAGCTATTTTGTGATGATTACTGTGTAGTGGTTGAAAGGCTTAAAATTCTTTTAATGAGTGAAGTGACGTTATCAGTAGTGCAAAGTTTTTAGGAAGGCAAACCTCTTAGCTATATTTGATCTTCTGACTTTTCTAAGAAAATATATGTTGACTTGTGACTAATATATGAGGTGATATGCTGCCCTAAACTTTTTTATCATTCAATATATAGTTATTGAAGATATGTGTATCTTACAGATGGGAGGAAGTTCTCTGGATCTCAGAAGGGCTTGAAAAAGTTTAAATTCATGTGAGCTTTATGGTTTTTGGAAATTCTCTCAGGAAGCCTAAGATTTCAGTACAGCTTAGGTGACAACTTTTCTGAGAAGAATGCTTTTTTTCGGTGAAGTCTATCAGCTCATCTGTTGTTCAAGGATCTTCCTGAAAGGAAGGTTGAATGATTTATTTAGCTTCTAGGCAGCTTTCCTGGCATCACGTTTAGCTAGCTCTACTGATAGTCCACAACTGAACACACAAGTTAAAGAAGTTATCCTATGAACTCTGAGACAGAGTGGTTTTTTCTGTATCTACATTTTCTGCTTACTAATGTGTTTGTCTTGCATTTGTTGCAAGCATTATTTCTAAAGTACTTAAGCCTTTCTTTCAAAATGGTGGGAGGATGAGTTGCACTTAAAGTGGTGGCAAATTGCAAATGGCCAACACCTGCTCCAGGCAATATTTTACCCTCCCCTGTAGCACAGAGTTTTATTCATAATGCTTATAACAGGAGAGCTTGTTACATCTGCCAGCAGCAGAGGACAAGATGGGTTTTAAGTCCTTTGAGGTAAAACTCGTACAGTATTTGTGGGGCCAAAAAAAAAATAAATGCATGTATCTACTCACCTGAGACAGTTTAGCTGACAGATGTGATAGATTGTTCAGAACCAGGTACTTTTCTTAACTAGTGGACTGTCTGACATAGTTGCACCCAAAAACCAACTATGATCTGGTGTGCATAAATTTTGGTTACTTCTGCCTGAAAGGAACGACATTGTGGATTTGCTCTCAGAGATAGGTCTTTGCCTTATAGTTTCGAGAAACTCTAGTTGTTGTCATTATCTTTATACATCTTGGAGTAATGCTGTAGAATTACAGCAGACTGTGTGGAAAATAGACATTACAAGAGATTTTTGTTCAGCAATAGTTGTTCATATGTGTGTTGTTTTTACTGTTTAGAAACACTTGCTAAGTATTGGTGAGAGCACTGTATGTGTTTTCACTGGATTAGACTCACTAAAGTAACAGTCTGAGTTGCTCTAAATACAGTGATTTAAAGCCGATTTTAAAAGTAGTTTGCACATCCTCCATGTTTCCGTGTTAATGGTTGTTATTACCAGTATTCATTGGTCTATTGTCACACAAGGTGAGGAAGAAGAGGGAGTAGCTTTGCTGGGAAGCCTCTGTATTTGTGTTCCTTCATTTGAAGGAGTGCAAGTGTAAAACAGAGGGACTGTTTCATGCATCGATGAGTTCTACCATCTTATTTACTGAACACGTGTATCAAAAACTTTATTTATCGTACTTTCTCCCATTGCACTTCTCACTGATTTATTAATGGTATGGTTTATTCTCTGTATGACTTATCTTTGGAAATTATTTAAAGTTTATTTTATTAGAAGAATCTTTGTACTCCAGAAGGCTGGAATGAATGACAAGAAAGGCAAGACCAGAAAGAAGTGTGGTTAGAGATGCAGAGATTTTTTAAAAAAATGTGTTTTGCATAGTGAGTGCGTGGGTTTCTAGAAAGCTCAATGGAAGTCATTATGAGGGAACTTGAGGGAGCTCTTGGGTGTGAAGGTGAAGTGACCAAATAGTGTGTCTAGCTTCCCCTCTAAAGCACTATTCACTTGTACAGAAACTAACTTTAAGATTTCTACTTGCTGCCTATTTAACTTTCTTCTTCGGACTTGTGCTAAGTACTGGTAAATGCACCTAAAAACCACTGTTTTGACCATCATTATAATGACCTTGGTTTGAATGTCTATCAGACAAGAAAAAGTAATTTGTTTAGAAATGGGGGTGGAAGGCATCAGTCCCAAATCTCCTGCCACAGCCCTTCTGAAAGAAAATGAATTGGTTTTCTGTGTTACAAACTCTTAACTATAAATCAATCTGTTGCTACTCTGAGATTCCTATATAATTACCCATGAATGCAAACTCAAGTACTTCAAGTATTCACAGATGCAGAACATCAGAAATAAAGATTATAGTAAATCAGATCTCATGAATATGCATATTTTGTTGCCAGTAAATAATCTGAGTTATCTAAATTAAAATTCAAAATTGTATATTGCATCGGAAGCTTTCTTTCTTTTTTTTTTTGAGTTGGAAAACATTTGCAGTAGTCTTCCTGTCATTACTATGCACATAATAATCATGTGAAGCAAACGATACTTCTTTTTATGCTGCTTGTTTTAAATAGCTTTTATTTCTTCAACTGCTGCTAAAAATAGACTGACAACTCTAAAAAGCAGTGGGCCGTAGAGCTGGTTGGAAGCCACTGACAGCAGCCAAAGCCACTGGCCTGTCTTCTGTTCTTGCAGTAAGGCTTCTGGACTGAAGTGGAAATATGGAAAACCAACTAATGACATTTAAATGTCATATATAGGTTTTGATTTAAAAACATTTCTAGGGCTTACACACTTGGCAAGTGGAAGCCCAAAACAACTTCATCAGTGTATGCAGTTAACATCCCTGGTGCGGAGTCTAGGCTGCTGTTAGCCGCTTGGGCGGTAGCTGTGAGAAGTGTCTTGCTCTAAGGTGCCAGACTTTGTGCTGAAGTGAGTGCACATACTCCATCTGCTCTGCAATCTGCTGTGACAGGGTAGGATACTTTTCAAGAGGGTGGCAGCAAGCAGGTGAGCTGCGCTGCAGCTGTGCCCTAGTAGATCTGGCAGATATGAGATAGCCGACTAGTCTTAAACCCCTAAAGGTGTTACATCTTCTCTTCTACATGCCTATTCTGCCCTATTGTTTGTTGTCATTCCTGAGGCAAGAACATCAGATGTTCTTGTGAATCGATCTGGTGACTGAAGACACATTGATCCCAATGTATACGGCTGTGCCAAGCTAAGGAGTGTGCTAGTTCTGGGACTGCTGCAGGGATATGTGGTGATCCTGCCGTAGAAGCAGAGTGGATAGTAGCGGGAATGACATCTTCACTTCTTTTCTGTGTAATCTATGTCTGTATGTCTTTCAGAAATCTGTGTAAAGCTATGTTCAATCCCTACTGCCAGAATCAGGGAGCACCAGTAGGTCTTAATTACCTGGACCAGCCTCACCTGGGATTTCCACCCACACTCCCTGCCCAGGGGTTCAGGAGCCTCAGTTAAGCTCAGAGCTATGGTCTGGGAATAACTGCAGTCAGCCCTCTTGCCTGCTTGTCCACACTGGTTGATTGGACTTCTGGTGTCATGCCACCAGGTCCTGCCCTGCCTTTGCTAGGGTTGTTGTCCTCAGCTTCTGGCTAGTCTTCCCTGGTGGAGTGATGTTGTGCCCTGGCTCTTTAGTCTTCATTAATTGGTCCCCAAAACTTCTGTCTGATTATATAGAAAATTTTGTGTACTTTCCACTTAACTTGGTCTCAAAATGCCTTGTATTAAAAGGAAAAAAATGCTTTATGTCTTGCTGTAAATAGTGTAATTATAAACAAAAGAGCTTTAATCTAAAGCAGGCTTTCATGGGGAAGTCTTAGTACTTTTTAGTACATGGCTTTCTCATCCTTCTACTATATTGATGTTAAGTAACATTAACAATTCCCCCCACGAGTTTATACAAGATCTTTAAAAATGCTTCTGTAAGGGTATTTGCTGAAATGAATAGAGCTTCCTTTTCTGTGAATTGTTCTGGACAAAACCAAGAGTTTATGGTGAAAAGGCGTAAGACAAATACCATAGTCAAATCCTTTGGAAACTATTAACCTGTTGTTATCAGCTAGAACAATTTCTACTGTGGCAGAAGTATTATTTTGTGATGGGTTACAAACAGATATTGATTTGCCTGAACAGTGTCAGGAACCACTGCAACATGGTGGTTTCATTTGGAGAAATGTGTGTATACAGTCTGAGTCCTTGGGGTTGGGAAATGGTTTTTTTCTTCCACGCTCTTCCCCCGTGGAAAGAAACCAGTGTATCTGATATCACCCTGTCTTCAAGACAACTACTAAAGTTGATGTTGGCTTTTCACCTTCACGGTATAAATTTATATGACTATAGCATCAGAATTAAGATAAAACTTCGTGAAACTATTTTCCCCTGGATTTCAGTAAAGAAAAAGATTAAGAGCTGGAAAGATTTCTTCCCTGCCCCTTCTCTTATCCTTCATGTACGATTCAGATAAACCCACGCACACAAGGAGAATCAGGGTTTTGATGACAGTTATCAGTAATTATGTCATGCTTGTTCCCTTGTTGTAATAATTGTCCTGAGCTAGTTTATTAACATAATTCTAAAGAAGTGCATACAAGAAAGAAAGGGAGATAAAAAGGAGGTGAAACTGCCCAAGTAAATGTGGGGCCCTGTAAGAGGTTTGCTTTGTCTGCTGTTACTCCTTTACTGAAGCTCGTTGTATCAAATATGTAAAAAAGAGAGATTAAAGATCTCTCGGATAGATTTAAATACTAGTGCTTTTTAATACAGCCTGGGAGGCTAAGGAGACAAGTCTCCAAGTCATTTGGACCTGCTTTAGGGACAGCCTGTTCATAATTTAAAATCCAGCATAGGCACAGGGGAACTGTGGGATTCTAATTTCGGAGGCCTCATTTAAGCTAACAGAAATCCAGGTTCTCAAAGGTGTTTAAGCATCTAACTCCCACTATCCTTAATGTAAAGGATTTAGATGTCTAAACTTAATTGAAGAAGAAAGGTCATGGAGATCAGAGGGGGCATCTGTTAGCCCTGACATTGAAACATTGAATGATTTGCCTGAACCTTAAATTAAATTATTTCAAAAGTTTCTTTTGACTTTTGCTTTCCCTTGAATTATTCAGCTCTTAAACAGAAGGAACTCTATAGGCCAAAAAGAAAGGCAATGAGCTCTGTGTTTCCTTGCTATATACCAACTGGGAGAAGGATACTGTCAGACTGAATATGGCGATGGTAACACTTTGCATAAATTCTTTGCTGTTTCACACCCCTTTTTCCCAGCCTTTGTTAAGACAGTCAACATGTTCCATAAAGAGGACCAGCGTGTAGTTAATTGTCCTAGAAGAACAGGGCATGGGGTATGAAATCTTAGATGCTGTGGTGGCAACTGAAAAAAATAGCAGCAGTCCTGAGCTCTTAATGATTCCATCTTCTCTGCCCTTAATTTTCAGCTAGGTGTTTCCTCCCATTTTGAAAAGATTCAGGATGGCTTTTCTAGGAAGAATAGTGTCAGCTGGGTTCAGAACACAGAGTGATTTTCTGAATAGTCAGGGAAAGCTGAGACCAGGGACTTCTGATTACTAATAAGCCTACCAAGGTGTGTGTAAGTTTTTGTTTGGATTTTTTTTTTTTTTCCAACCACCCTATGAGGAGCAGTCTGGGGACTGTTTGGAACACTTCAGTTATTATAAGACAGTACAAAGTCATGTTCCAATATTTTAATTTTTTTGGCTTGCAGACTAAATGTTTCCAATGTTTGTGTGGGTGCTGCACAGTTGCTTCTGGCTTACTGATAATGGGCTAATTGTTCCTGACCACCCTGGAACACCAGTTTGTGTATCCAAGCTGCATCTTGACATCATGGAAATATGTGGTTTGTCATTTATTTTAGGAAAAAATGTTAGGAAGCAAAGTCAACGAATTCAGAAGCTTTGTACAAAAAAATATATCTACATTTCTGTAAATTCCAAATGAATGCAACTTGAAAAATCAGGGGATTAAAAATGGTTGAAAATAGCTTGCTAAAAGCAATACTTGAGGATCTTTTGTTCCGTGCTTCCTTGATGAACACACTTCTCAGTTCTGAGCTGATTTTCCTCCCCACCCAAAGATCTGATCTTGTGGCCAATTTTTTTTAATTACTTAGTGTCTTGATTTCACTATAGAGTATTATTTACAACTTAAGCTTTTTCCTCTGACTCTTTTTCCATCCAACCTCAAGAGCCATTAAACTCAGATATATTAGCAAATAAATTTCCTCTATGGTGAAGTTATTTTAAGCTTTTTGATTGAGAAATGTAACTGTCTCATAGTTCTGGTGCAAATTCCTTTTTATTACCTGTAGAATTACGGGCTTGAGAGTGTGTTTCCACACTAATGTGCTGTCTGTTGTCCCCGGTTGCACATGAACAGCAGCTCTTGGCCTAGCTTTAGCATTTAGGTGGCAAGTTAGACTGGAGAGCAGGTTCAGTTAAAACCTTTTTTTTTTCCTAAATCATTGCATTAAGGTGACAGTAGAACAGTAACGTCAAGGGTTGGATCCTGTGAATGTCTTAGCTTGGTGGAAAGGAAGAAGCCTTTTAAGCCAAGCCTATATCTGTACCTTGCTGAAGACTCTCCTCCAATAAATCTTGCTGCTGTTTTTCTCAAAAGCGGAGCTCTGTCACACTCTGCAAGGTGTCCCATAAATACTCTGAGTATACAGAAGATTGCTTCATGTCAGACTGGAATAACTTATTCTCCCAGTGCCCCAGTAGAGCGCTACATCCTTTTTTTAAGAGGAAATAGTTTGACTCCTGTTACCTGTATTGGATTTTCAAGATAAGAGGGTCTACTAATTGATCGTAATTACTAATGTGCTTTACTAAATGAATGGGTTAAGTAGTTCAGGTAGTAGTTTAAACAATCAAGAGTTAAATAGCTTTTTCCAAGCCACAGATTTATAGTGCAGCAGCTTGCAAGTCAGGGAGCATCCATGCTGTTGCAGGAACTCGGTGTTTGGTACACAGCTCAGAACATGAAGCATTAGGATATTTCAGTTCACGTGCAGAGCTACACCCTTCTTTTCAAAAGCAGTTTTGTGAAAAGAATTGACTGGTTTTCACAAAGGCAGAGCTGTGATTAAAAGACAATCTGCTTCCCTGATGGAGTCTTTTGGTTTAGCAGAGGAGATCTTCAGATAACCTAATGAAGCAAATTTTGTTCTTGCAGTGGGAAACCATAGCAACCTGCCACTTTAGAATGCATGGTATATAATCTGTCTGTCCTTCAGATAGTATTTTGCAGTCCAGAAATAGTCGTCGTTTCCTAATGTGTGAATATAAAATGTCAGACGAATGTAGCTGGAGTGACAGTGTTGTCTCTGAGGTAAACATAAGCCCTGTTGTGCTGCTTATCTGGTACTGCACATCTGGAAAGCAGGCTCCAGAGGAGGGTGAAGGTAGTCTTTTTTAAATTTTATTTTAACTTTTTAATAAATAGGTTACAGAGGTGCTCTGAGAATTGGTAAGTGAAAGAGCTGACTGCAGTCACCTTAGTGCCTTACCCTGCCCTCCCAAGCCATATATGTCCCCACTTATTTTTGGCACAGTTTTCTTAAATGACAGTGTTTAAAGTTCAAGGCTCTTTGGTCACTGGTCTCTTTGACATCACTTTGTTCAGGCTCAAGTAGCAGTAGAAGTACTTAGTAATTATGTAAGTGCCCTGCAACTTACTTGCAGTTGCCCAAAGCTGCTGGCTGTGCTGGATAGAAACACAGAAAGCTTTCTTCCTTGGTTAAATAAATCAAATGTGTGTGTGAGCAATCCCACTGACTTCTCACTTGGTGTCCCCTTCCCCCTTACAAGTTCTGAAACAAAGGTGAGAGAAGTATTTTCTGTAGAAACCAGTATTGATTACTAAACCGCTAAAATCTTGCTTGTGGGTCTTGGAATCTACTGCCAGTTTTAGAGGCTGGGTTACTGGCCTTTCCCTACTGGAGAGGGATATTTTACTCAACTTTCAGGTGAAGAGGGTCAAATGAGTAGTGCATTTGAACAATAAACGGCAAATATTTTGTGATATTACTAGGGATTGATTTAGACTAAACAGTCTGTATTTCCTTTAAAATATTATCATGAGTCCAGTTTGTTTAGAAATCAACTGTAATAGCACTGAATGCTCTTTTTGAATGAACGTTTTGTGGAACAGAGCCATTTCAAGTGTTTTTCTAGAAATCAAGTGTTAATAGCCAAAATGTATTGTTTAAAATGCAAAATTATTTTGATAAGGCTGCGATCTACTCTGATGTAGGAGGAGAGCGGAGCAACAGTTAGTCAGTGTTTCTTCTGCTGATCATTCCATTGTTTCTGTGTCATAGTGGGCCAAGGCTATTAGATTCCTTCTGCTTCTTCAAACTGATCCTACTCATTATCATTTATGACATCAGTTTATTTAAAATTAGGGTTAACCAAATTTTTCTTGTCACTTATCCTTCCCTGCCTTTTCTGACTTCTTTTTTGTTGTTTTTAGATCATGTCTGTTCAATAGGGTTTTTTTCCCCTTGCCCCCACTAGATTTGTTTTTCATCCTCATTTGAGCAAGTATACCTTCACGAACAACAGTGGAGCATATTTGAACTATTCCCATTGTTGTTAATTTTTTTCTAATACATCTCTTCATGTGATCTGAATCGGAGTTGTTTTCAGCTTTTTATGTTTTTTTTTGATTGTGCATTTGTTACTTGCATTTGTATACAGATGGTTTCACCACTGAAGTCTCTTGTGATCACAGCAAATGCTGTGTGTTTTTTGTTTTGTTTCTGTTTTAGTGCACTGGCAAGTTTTTCTCCTTGTCTTGTTCAGGGATCTCATAGAAATCCTTCTTATTGGGAGAGGACATTTCAAATTGAAAGAAAATTTAAGTGACAGAATATATGCTCAGATCTATAATACCAAAACCAATAATAAAAACAATTGTGTGGGAAACCAGTCTCTTAAGACAGAGGAATGCCAGATTGTGATTTCTACCAAATGAGGGCAGTAGTGGCACATCATTTGTATAGTCCTTATTCATGTTTAATGTAACACTCATTAAAGACTGTGAGCTTTGGTGTATTTATATTAGGTGTTTCAGTGAATGTGTTGTGGAATTACTTTTATAAATTCATAGCTGAGAAATACCAGAAAAGACTGTGAAGGGAGATATTTTTAAAAGGAGGACTTTCAACTTAACCTCCCACTAGAACAATTTTTCAAGTTCCAAAGAAAAGCAAGACAAGTTGCTGAAGGGAAAAAATGCCATAACTTGACAAGTAGAGTTGGCAAACCTGCATGTAAAGTTTTCTAGGTTTTCAGGAGATAGTAAATTTTTACTGGAATTAAACTTAATTTTTGCTAAAGTATTGCTTTCCATACACAATGTTTAATCTTACTGTTTAGTTCAATACCCACCAAGTCTATGTACTTAAATTATGTACTTCTAACTGTTACACCCTCATGTGGTTGCATTGCAGTAGCAGTTATGGAAGTATGAGATTAATAATTATCCCTCCCTCTGTTTTAACATGAGAGCTGTCATCTTGTCTTATTTGGCTTGCAGTATTGAGTAATGTTAGATTGGTAAGAGATCGACATATGTTGCTGTAGCTGTCTTCATGAGTGTCATCTTTTGAAGCATGACTTCTCTACTGATTGAGGATGTCTTGATATGGTATCTAGCAACATGATTTTGGGGGCAGTTAGGAAGACATTATAACTGGACAGGTACCTTGCTGAGTTTGCACGCGGACTGGCCTAGTTGATTGAATAATACAATTAATTATGCAATTGGGTATTTTGGTTTTAATGAACTATGTATATGATGTCCAATCTGCTTTTGTTTGTTCTCTGTCTGCTTAGCTTCACATAAGCTTGTTGTTCTTGTGCTCCACTGAGTCTGGAAACCATGCAATTGCAAGCCAGAAATCATGCAGAACAGTGAATTGAGGCCTTTCTGCAAAAGGCTCTGTAGATCTAGTCAATGAGGTGGAAAGAGTAACTCCATGCAAGCGCAACTGCTGCTGACTTGCCAGAGGTAAGGTGTTTATATTTGCATGCCTTCTAACACCAGCGCAGATTAGGAGAGTTTCCTGAAGGCAGTGTGAAAGATGGATGTCTAATCCCTGGATGATGAAAAGTGGTAAAGTGGAGTTATTGGCTTTGACGTGCCAGGGAGCACAGACCACAGTTCTGTTTCCAGTGCTAACTGTTAGGCAAAGTTTTTATTTTAGGCTAAGGAAAAACGAGTGTATTAGCTTTTCTTGCACATAGTTTTAACTATAATTTTCCTTTGTTTAATTATCTGCCAATATGCCAAGGCAGTCTTAACGTACCATAGCATCATGCTTCTCACTTTCTCTGTGTGGTAAGCAATGGAATGGGTAGAGTTAGGAATTTATATTAAATCTCAATAAAAACAATCTGGCAAATACAAAATTAAGTTTTCAAATGTATGTAGGCAGCAAACTTGATGGGATAAGGAAAACGTTGGGGGAGTGTCTGTAGGCTGTCAAAGGGGTAACTGCAGGCTACGTATTGCATTGTAATGTGTGGCTGCTGCCTTCATAATGTGTAAAAGGAGAACGTGGTGCTTCTTAATTGAATTTTGCACTCCTGGATGGGAATTTATTTCTAGTACAAATATATCTTGTGTTCTGAAGCCACCGGTTTAGCACCTTTATGTCTTCCGACGCTCTGTTGACCTTGTCTTTATAAGGAATGTGTACTTTATAGCATCCTTGTTGGTCAGTTGTTGTGCCTGAAATAGTGCACGGGGCACAGTCTGCCATATGTGCGCTGGAGCCAGGAGGGACTGGCTGTTTCCTTTGAGGGCCGATATATACGTGCATGGTTAGGACAGGGTGGTCAGTGACAGGAGTATGGGAATCCTGTCTTAAAAAGTAGACAGGGAAAACACCCCTCCCCTGTTTTACTGAGTTTTGTGACTGCCTAGAGAATCTGTGCTTCATTAAGTACACCAATTGTAAATTGTAAAGTAGCTGAAACAGAACCTAAATTGATTAGTTATATATTTGCCCACTCCTGACTGGATTTTTGGTACATTGTAGTGTAGTGGTTTAAAGTGGTTTTCAGGTTAAAACTGTGAAACACAATGTATCCTTATTTTTGCTTGGGAAGCCCTTCCTAGTAGGCATTTACACCAAGCTAGCAACTGATCTCAATGTAGCACAAGTTTAGGTCCGAGGAACTGCAGCAGATATGGAGAAACTAAGAAAGCTAAACTCTTGTGCATGCGTGAGCTGCTTTTCTTTGGTTTGGGCTGAGAACTGGTTGGTCAGTTTTCTGGAGGTTTGGTTAGATCTTGCTCGTGTATTACTAAGATTAAGGTAGTGTTCTGCTGGCAAACCTTCTATTTAACTTCAATCATGAAGTTTGTGAATATGTCTAATGTCCTGTAAGCCTTGTACCATGTTCCACGTGCAGTGGGGGTTTGTGGGAAGGAAGCCTGCGTTTTGGAGCTTTGACAGTTTATCTGTCTCCCGTAGGCTCAGAATCAATGGGCAATACTCTTTCTTGTCGTTTTGATTGCTGTTCGTTATTTCTGGGAAGCGCAATTTGCAAATTCAAAGGCTGTTTATCAAATGTCTTCTCTAAATGGAGACAGTTTTCCGTAAGGTTAAATTTCCATGGCGTGATCTATCTCAGCAAAATCACTGTTGCTTCTATCAGTTTCTTCAGTGACTTCTCCCTCTTCAATTTGTTCTTTGCTTCCTGTAAATAAGCTTACACGTTATGCTGTTTTCCTGGTGTTCCCATTCAGAATAACTTAGAAAACACAACAATCAATACTGCTCAGGAAAACTGTCATATTTGTGTTCCCAGACATCTTGGAGGGTTAAAACCCTGTAGCTGGCTCAAAGGTGATAGCATTCACTGTAATGGATTCCACAGGAAATCAATAGAAAAGAACTATTGTTTGAAAATGTTATTTCAAGCTAATGTCAGATTAAAAAATATATATCAATAAACCCTCTTGTATTGGCTGGTGACAAGAGAAGATATGGTTTGTTCAGTTACTCTGTGACTGCAATTTCATTTTTCTTTCAGAGTAATGAGCATCTTCAGCCTTCTGCTTCTCCAGCCTCTGCTTTTCTTAATTTAAATTGTAACATGAAGCTTTTTTCAGATTGACAGGAGGAGACCTGTAGAAGCTGTCTTCATAATCATTGCCATGAGATAAAGTCCTGCAGCATGATGAAAGGATTTATTGCTTTTCTTCCTTTCTGTGCTCACCCATTGAGCATCCTCATTCCTATTGAGGAAAAAATCATTTAAAGAAGAGATGAATTATCAATAACTTTCTTCTTTATTGCAGTAGAAAAACGTATAAGGTATGTTCACAGTTTGTCTTGTAGAAGAAAGAATTAATTTTGTTTGGAATATCTTGAAACTTTCAACAGAAAGGCAGACAAGATCAACAGCTACTTCCATAAACTTGGTAGCGGCTAATACCTCAAAAGTTATCTAAGAAACAAATAAGGTGAAAAACTGGCTGATAGAAATAAACTGAGGGACTTCAATGAATGTGACCCACAAACAGCCTAACCTGCAATTTCTTGAGTCCTATGGTGCTAACTGTCTGTTTTGCTGTTTATGGCAGGGCTAAGAAGCAATGAAGCTGGTGGCATCCGCCTTTACCTCTCCTGCTCTGAGGCTTCTCTTCAACTTCTTGCCTTTACTTGCAATTTCTAGTGCTTGTTGTGCTGGTAAATCTGGATGGACCCATACACCTCAGTCAAGAACCACTTTGCGTGGTAGTGCAGGCCCACTTGGATACTGGGAACATGACAAGGATTTCTCCTTTGTGAAAGCTTTTCAGGTCTGGCTTTTTATTTCCTTTCACCCAGAGCTTTATTCAAAATCAGTATTGCTGCTTGTCTGCTAAGCTGTAGTAGCACGTGAATGTGCTGATGGCACACAGTTTGTAACCAGATAAATTGGCCATAGATAACAGAGTTTACTGAAATGAAACCATTTTGTACAATTGTATTTAATTCTTCCCTCTGTGGGAAGTTATGAACACGCCAGGATCGAGCCAGGAACTATGACAGTGATGTCTGCAATCCCATTCTTCTATAGAACCTGTAGTAATCAGTACACCAGACATTGGCTAGACATAATGCAAGAAGTCCTGTCTTGAATAGCTGGTAACTAGTCAAAACTTAACTATGGGTGAAGTAAAATGGAAGCTTTTTTGATGACTCCTTAAATCCTCATTCATTATGTTTCATTGGATATGTGTTTTGCATATTTCTTTAAAAAAACAAACAAAACAAGTATTTCTACTTAGCAGTCCCTATACCTGTAACCTAGTTTAAGGTTTTTTATAATTAATGTGAGTCACTCTCACTTGACACATCTGAGACAACACTGAAAGCCAGTAGGCTTCATAAGTACTCCAGAGAGCTTCTATGCTATAACTCATTGCAGCATTTAGTTTGTAGTTAAAAAGGCTTTTCCTGATGGCAGGACAAAAGGATTTAGAAGGGAAGATGTAGATGGGTTTTTAGTTCTAGTGTTTTTTGCTTTTAAAATAAAACTTTTTGAACAGACAACTGTCAATATGTTGAGAAGACCTGTTTTCCCTATGTCAGAGAAATCACACATATACAACATGCAGTTATTGGAACTATTTTTCCTGATAGATCAGAGAAATGAACTCCATGTTTTTCCCCCCAATCCTTAGAAATTGTGTGTTGAGATTCCAGACATCTTTGAATGGAGAAGAAAACGTAAGTTATGACTTAATTTACTCCCAAGCCAGGAAAAAGAGAAAAGGTTTTGCAGCAAGCCGTTCAGAACTACATTGGCTTTTAAGGCCAATATGTTGAAATGACCATCTCCCCATTCATAATGTGCTTTACTTTATAAAAGAGAACTTATTTGGAATAATAAGTATATTTTGGAAACCTCTGATACAAACAAATAAATGTGGACTGTCCTCCCGCAGGCCTTAATTACTAAAGCACTTACTTTTCTTGAGTGTTTTGTTTTCTTGGTCACCAGGCTTCTTGGGGCTCTCTTCCATGTTAAAATAGTTTTATGCTTCTGTAGGTGATTATGTCACCAGTACAGAATTCTTTTGCATGCTAAGGACTTGCTCTTCCAGATCTGTGTTGCTGAGCATTCACAACAGCAGCTGAAGTCAATGCACATCCAGCATGTCTGGAACTTAAGCCTTGCGGCCCAGTCAAACTTTTGCTGAAATCAGTGAAAGGGCTGGCAGCAGTGGGAGCTGGACTGAGGTCAAAAAGTCTTTTGAGGCAAAAGTCAGAGTAGGAATATCATGAAATACTGTGTTCCTGCCCAGCTCCAGTGCTGGCTATTGTCCAGAGTTAGCCTGTGTTTGCCTGCACACCCTCTATGCCTTTGTTATTTTGCTTTGTTTCTTTGAACAACAATTTTAGCACTTTGCAGTGTAACACTTGAGAGCTCCCACTGGCACAAGCTCTGTAAAGTGCATGTGTGGCAATGTATTGTTTGGGTCTTTTTGATGTTGTTCTGTGAAAAATGATAAAACTTAAGTGTGCTGTTTGTTGGTTTAAAAACTGTGGACTTGATGGGATTTTCTCTGAGAAAAAGCAGACGGGCACTTGTTCCCCTCTGCGGTTATCCCAGGTCTCTCTTCCATGTCCTGTTCAGCACACTGTGTCTGAGCCAGGCTTTCTGGTTAGCGTTCAAAAGAAGTAATTACAGGAGATGGACCTGAGAGACTTCTCCTCAGTACTCTTGGACAGACCTTTGAGTAGATGAATTCTCTTAGGCCTCTTCTGAATGCAAAGCAGTAGGGCAAGAGTTTTTGATGCAGACAGTAAACATTCCAGTGTAACATCCCAGGGGTTCTTTTAAAGAGAAACCAGCTTCTATTTTGTAACCTGGAGACCTATGTTGCAATGGGACCCCAGTCACTTGTAGGCACAAAGTGATTTTGTTTGCATTTTTTTTCTGCTTTGTTTTTATGAGTCAGTGTTTTACTACAATATCTGATCTGGGTAGTTTCAGAGCCCCAAACCATAACAGCTGTATAACTTTGAACCTCAGATGAAGGGATATTTGGGCAGTCTGAACTGGTTATCAGTTTTGGCTCATTCTGTTTGTTTAGTGATGTTTAAACTTGAAATCTATGCATTTATTAATCTACTACCTTTTTGCCAGCTATCAGAAATAAATCTTGTTTTTTGTATATTCAAACTGCTACTGCTAGGCTCTTATTTCTCACTTTTTAATGTGAAAATGCATTATGCTCAAATGTGTGTGCTGAGCTACTAGGCAGTTTTGTGAAGGCATGCTAAGAAGTGACTCTTGAGCTACTTGAGTGAAATAAGAGTTTGGATACGGAAGCTGTGTGGAGTATCAACAGCAAAAAAATATATATTTGCCTTTATGAAACTAAGCGTGTAACTGGTGAGTGAGAACTGGTTAAGAAACTTTTGATGAAATAACTCATCTTAGGATGGGCCAATTTTACCAAAAGCTTGATTTGGTAAAGTCAAGGTGTTGCTTCTGGTCAGAACTCAAAGGAGAGATCCCTACCATTATTATCTCACATGCTCTACTTTTATACTTAAAGTTATGGGGAACTTGGTTTGAACCCTAGGCTATTTGGACACCTCTAAAGAAGAGGTTTGAATGGGTCTTTTCTACATCCCTGGTGATAAACCAGAAGAATGTACTAATACTGGGTCCTTCTGGATCTTCAGAACAAAATTCCATTACTGTTTTTCTAGATGTCTCGACTTTAATGATACGATGTCTATGTTGGTGAAATATAGGAGTGAAAAACTCTACCCCTTGATCACTGTATTATGGGTGAATAATAAGAGATGTTAGGCAGTTCTGCTTCTGGGCACTTCAGTGCCTAATGATGGATCCTTCCCTGGAGTACCAGAGGAAGACAGAAAGGTGTGCTCTACTTTTTTCTTCCCTCTCCCTGATAAGCTTCTTGATTACCAGAAGAAAATGTAAGGAAGAACTAGCACTGCTTTAAAGTATTAATTCCCATTCATCTCTTTCCTAACTCTGGTTGTGTACTCTTCAATGAGGGAGGGATCACTCAACAGAAAAGGTCTTCCTTGTAGATGCTTCACTCTTGCTTGTTGATCTAACTTTTGGATCTTGTGGAATTAGGTGACCATAGTGAGAATCTATCTGCAAAATAAATACTCTTCAGGAGCTTAGTTAGTGTTTTATATAGAACTGTGTAGTCCTCCTAAAGGTATTCCAAGCACCTGAATTGCTTGTTCTGCTTTGTTCAGCATTTTGCACAGTCTGGAAGCATCAGTAAAGCTATTAGAAAAAACTGGCATACACATGAAGTCACTGAGATGGAAAGTGAGGACAACAGAATAGTGGAAGGTGAGGGTGGGTGGGGAAGCATGAAAATAATATTCATAGTATTCAGTGGCACCGCAGGTCATATGAGACAGGATAAGTGTTTATATGGGCTAGACAAAACAAAGTCAAATATACTGATTTAAATGGTGTTCATGATATAACCTAGGTTGATCAATTTCTACTTTGAGTTTGCAGTGGACTAAAGGTCTGCATTAATTACTAAACTGACCATCACAAGTCACTGAACTGTAGAAGCTTTACTTGCCTGTAGCTTTTTTCTGATCATGTAGTAGATCTTCATGTTCAGACATAATACCCTGCAATATTTTGAACTTTGCCCAAATTCATGTAATCGATGTCATCTAAACACAGAAAATGGACCTTTTAATGTGTTATCTTTCTCTCTCTAGTATTGGAGTTGTTAAAAAATTAGACCTGTATTGTCTAATCTGTATTTCTATGGTATGTATTTCAGATACCATAGAATAAGACAAAGAAATTGTTTTAAGCCTTCCAACAGCTGCTGTTTAAAAATCAGTGTATGATGCCAAGTGGCATCTTGTGTCATTTGCTGCCAAATATCATTTTGCCTCATAGAATTTGAATCCACTCAAGTGGCAAGAAAGCAAAATTAAAAATCAGCCTACTGCTGTTTCTTAGAAGCTTTCAAGTGTACTTGGAAAACTGAGATCAATGGAAATCTTTATTGAAATATCAAGTTAAAAATAGGGATTATCTCACTAATCGAAAAAAATAATTGAAAATAAACTATTTGCAGTAGGGATTCCTATTCCACTGTGGACTTGAAAAGCTCAGTTCATATGGCTGCTGGTGAAGTTTTTGTGCTTTGGTTTTTGAAAAATAGCTATGGTTGTACAATCAAGTCTTCTATGTTTATAAATGCAGTAATACAGACCAGAGAGCTGAGTACAACTATAATCTTTCTTTTTTTTTTTTTTTTTAGCTAGGTCCAGGTGAATAGATTCAATTCCTTTAGAAATACTATGTAGATACTCCAAAATCTCCCCAAATTAACTCACATTTGGTAACATCAAATATTTTATTCATTCATATACATAAACCCAATCCTTTAACGTATGGTGCTATATTCTGATAAAATTCTTTGTCTGGGAAGAAAAATATTTCTCTAAGGTATAGAAATCTGTACACCAGTGAACCTAATTACAGGGAAGGGATCAAATCCATTTGCTCAGAGTTGCCCACTAAAAGTGCAGTGTGCTATTGAATGTGTAAGAACTTTCAACCAGGAAAAATTATGGATGCTGCCACATTTCTGGCAGAGCAGCTTTAGTTTTATGCAGTTGTGCTTGGACGGGCATTGGGATCACTGCTGCTGACGTGCGCTGCCTGTAGAGCTCTCTTGGCTCCATCTGCACAGGCACAGAAAGGAGCTGTGGGATGGGATGGTCCAGATGAGGCTACCCTGGCATATATCTCCAACCAAGCATCCAACTGAAAGCTGGGAGATACTGTTGGTACCAGCAGTAACCAATGCTGTTATGCTGTGAATAAGAGACCAATGCCTTATTTTGACACATAAATTGTTCAGTTAAGCAGTAGTGTGCCAGAGGAGTTGGAGAGTTTACCTTTGGGGACGAGGGGGCAGGGACAGAATGCCATGTTAACTTCATGTTAATTGAAAGTTTTCTGCTGTGTGGGAAGTACACTACTTGATGCTTGCACTGTTTGATCAGTGGAGTGTCTCTGGTACTGACATATGGAGTGATCAGACTTCACTGCTGAAAACAGAGGAGCTCTTACCAAAGCCAGAAATGGTGTTCGGTTCAGTCCGTGTTAGGAAAGTGTGGTATTTTCCAGAAGGAGAGAATTCCTTGCAGAAGGAGACTATGTCTTTTTAAAAGCTATGAAACTACTGTAGTTCTGTTGAGTTCTTAAAAGGCATGAGAATTCAAAAAGTAGTCTACTTCATTGACTAGCTCTCCTTGCTAGAAATTAAAAAAAATAATAATTAAAAAACTTACAATTTGTTCTCAGAAAGTTATATATATTTATGCTTATAGTTGTGCTAAGTGGAGAAAGAGTACATTAACACCTCTTTCTGTATTGTGAAAGAGTGTGCATGGGGAAGTGTGTTCAGAAGAGCTTGCACAGAGGGACGACTTTCTGGAAAGCAAAGCATCCCTTGGGAAGTCCACCTTCCTGTGCTGTCTTCTGTTTTTGTTGGACTTCAGTGTTACTGTAAAGGTTTTACAGTCCTTGAAACAGAACCAATTTCATAATGTTTTTCACAATTAAAAGAAGGGTAATCCTAAGCAAGATGTGGGCACTGGGGAGACCACACACCTCATCTCAAATGTAACATATCTTCTGTGAGTATGTTTGGGTTTAAGTTTCTATCTTTTTTTTTTCTCTCCCCATTCCTTTTCCCTCTTCTAGTCTAAACAGTCTATAGATACCCCGAAGTGCGGCTACAGCTCCGAGTGAAAGGGAGTAGCCATTTAATAAAAAGCTAATGTTAGAATGAGGTATTTGATTTCTCTGAACACCACCTAACGCTGCACGGTTCAAAAGCCTCTCTCTGCTTTTCTTAAAACTGAAGATTTACATCCTTATTCCACCTGTGGCCTTGATTTCTTCTTTCAATATTTCTATTTTTGCTCTTGCTTCTCCTGTGCAGATATGTATGGTTTACCAAATGACTTCACCTTTGTCCCTCTATGAATCAGTGTTAGAAACAACATTTAGGAAAAAAAACCTGTAGGAATTATGTTTAAGTAATTTTGAAAATAACATGATATTGGTTAACTGAAATACAGTATTCAAAAACTTTTAGTTTTTCAGTCAATAAAAAATGTTGATGGAAGTAAAAGGAATTGCTTTAACATTTGGGGTAGACATCACAATTTCTCAACACCTAGAATCATAGGAAACTTAGAGTTTCTTTGGCTTTCCTCGATATGTAAATGTGAAGGGAATATATTGCATATATTAATATGTTTGCAGTGGGATGGCTTGCTGGGTTCTCATTTGTTTTCAAATTGATATGCCAGTTGCTTCCATAATACTGCATTTTAATTTTGATTTGTATGGCTACTTCATTTATACTCTTTGTGTCTATTCCCAGAAGAGCCCTATTATATGATGAGTGGAGCATCAGGAGTATATAGATTAAATGCCGTTGGAAAATGAGCATGTGGGATTTNTTTTTTTTTTTTTTTTTTTTTTTGTGGAGAGTAGTGATAATTAAATTTCAGGCAAAGTTTCATTTCCTGCTCATGCGACATAGCAGTATTAAGTGTTTTCATGCTCCATCACTCCTTTTTTTATTAACTTTCTATTTAGAGTAGTTGTTTTGGAAAACATTTTATCTTAATAAGAATAACCTATCAAGCAAGAAAGCCAGCAGACTTTGCATTATCACACTCTCTAGACAGGAGTTTATCTTTTTGCTGCTACTACTGCATTCCACACTGCTCTGATGTTAGAAAATAGGTTGTTTTTAATGGTAGATTTTTGACTGCCAAAGGCAGAGAGGGCATCAGTGGCCTGTCACAAAAATGGTAGGATTAGAACCAACTGAATAGACACACAACAGGTTAAAGAGCTTTTGAGAGAAATGTGCTGTACACTGGCACCTCTGATCAGCATTAGCATTCTCTGCCTGTTGCAGAGACTCTTTAAAATGCCATTTGCATTGATGATGGTATAATTGACATGGCTCCCCAAGGAGCTGTAGGGATTGTAGAGAGCTCAAATCTTAGGAAAAGTCATCTGTTCTTGGGACTCTTATAGGCTGAGGTCTTGTTGGTAGCAGGACTTGCTTTGTTGTATGCTATCATTCTAATAATAAAAGGCCATCAGTATTATGACTCTTCTCAAGTTCCCAGCAGTATTTTTGTTAAACGTAATTGAACATTAACTTGCTAATTAGCATTAATGCTTCATTCTATTGGGTAATTGACTGTATAGTTTTGTTTTGAATGGCTTTTCTGGAAGATGTAGTGTAATAAACTTTTACAATGAAATTAATAACTTAGAGAAGGTTTCATTATTTCAGCAGTAGAAGTAGTAGGATGTGCGCTAAAAATTGCATATTTGCTTTCTAGAGCTCTGAAGTCTAGCTGGTAAGGCAAGTGTACGAAACAATGCCTAATAATGACTGAAATATGTAACGTAAAATATTAAAAGGTTTTGGAGGGAATTCGTAGAAATAAGAAGACTTTCAGGACCTATGCCTAGTTAGAAGCTATGAGAAGATTCTGCACATTAGAGTGTGGTTAGAAGGTACATTATTGAAACTGCTGGTCAGTACAGTAGGACATAAAACTAATTTGCCTGTAAAAGTTAACATCCGACACTGTATCAGTAAGCACTTACTTTTTGGGCTTGTCTATATCATACGCAGAAGAGAGCTGAGGGAGCAGAAGTTGATTGCTTAACTAGGAACTGAATATGTGGTTTGTACGTCCATATATGTATTTAATGAAAAGATCATTGTAATGAAAACAGTACTAGAAAGACTATGAGAGGTGCTGACTTAAATCTGTAGGGTGTAAGTGTGATTACTTGACTTTAGAAACAAAATCTTTCATTTGACTTCAGTAAAAGGTATTTGATGAAATTTTGATCTGATATTTATGTGCAAATTTGCAGTAATTTCACTGAAGGCTTAACTTAATCCTACACTGAATCAGCACTAAAAATTAAATTAGTTTTTTGTCAGACCAGATTTATTCTTTTAACCTGCAATTTAGGTGAAGTCCATCACTCTGAAAAGAGCTACTGTATGTTAAATTAAGCTCTTTTAGATTAATATTGGGCATACTGGTAATCTTGGGCAGTCAAAAAAGAAATTGCAACAATGAATGATTTGGCATGCTTATGTTATGCAAAGGTTGAAATGCAGTTCCCGAGCAGTGAAATATTACTGTTAATACTTCCAGCTTCTCTTACTGGTAAAAGAAGTTTGACATACAGGTACTAATTATGTTTAGAAAGCGTTTGTCTTAAGTGTGCTTAAGACATAAAGCAACCACACTGCACATCAAATTGTGGAAGGGAGGTGGGGGAAAGATTAAGCGATTTATTTATTTTTAATGCAACTTTTGTCATGATTTTGCCTTGAATTCCAAGTATTTTTATGCTAATACTATCCGGAAATGAATTATTGAAGGTTTAGAAGTGGCTGTAGAGAGTAGACAGAGATTTACAGAGGATCTTGTTTTCTTGAAAGTTTAAATGTATGAGGAAGTAGGAAGACAATATTAGAGGAATGTGGAAAGAAAAGCTGCCAAATTTGGAGTGATTTATATTTGGGTGGATGCAGTTTAAGACACAAAGACCATGATATATTCACTCCCATGGGCTACTTTTTTTACCAATCAAAAGAAACGCACGCATGCCTTTTTACAGTTCTAGTAGTGATGGATGCACCATTAGAAAAGAAAATTGAAAATAAAGGCATAACATAAACAGTTCAAGCATTTCACAAAGATTGCGTCATCACATACATCCGACATAAGGCCAAATGGACTACAAAGTTAAGCCACCTCACTATTAATTCCCATTGCACCATTATTTGTCTTTAAATTAAATTTATGTGTCATTTGTTATCTGGTGGAAGACATCTACAGAAGCACCAGTGTGGTGTTTAAAATGGTTTACCATTCATGCTTCCTATCTAAATAGTTTTTTCTCATTTAAATTCTTTTTGAACCAATTTATATGCCAGCATAGGTTAAAGGTGATACTTGAGATCGGAAAGTTTGATTCTGCTTGTTTGTACTTAAAAATATACTAATGCTAAAAAGGATGTCTGCCTATAGCCTGTGTTCTTTGAACTTCTGAATTAGACAATAAATGCAGATGCTCACAATAACCCAATGCAATGTGCACTCTTCCCATTTTTTTCAAGTAACTGTTGGCCTTTGCAATTGTAATTCCATTCTCTGATCTTGCCCTGCATTTTCAAATTGCTGGTGCTGAAAAGAATGACCCTCAGAACATTATTAATCATGAAACATTTACCAACAGTAGCATCTTTGTACCTTGATCAAATTCTAGCTCTGGTAATTTCTTTCTTCTTGCCTCAGGTATCCATATAATTTCCTGGATTGGTATTTTTCCTGTCTCTTCTTGTTGTCTGTTGAGCAGTTTTTATATTCCACCCTAGCAGAAGAATGCATTTCAGTAGGGGATGAAGTGTTCCTGACATTTCTCACAGCAATCTGAAAGGTTATAAGTACCTTTAGGAATTTTTAGAACTGATGTTCTGCAAATGCCTAAGAAATTATTATTCAAAGCTTAGCCTTCATTGAAAGAGGTGGTGGTGTGGGGAAATTCAGTCATATAACTAGTACATCTTAAGCATAGAAATTGCTTACCAATTTACATTGTACAAAACATTCCCATATTATTAAACATGTGTCTTCAGTATTAATGCATGCTGGTATGGAAGGAAAAATAAAACCCTTTCCCCTATTGTTATGCCACATTAGAAAGAAATTTTCTGTGGTTTTTTTTTTTAATGGACAAGTGTTTTAAATTATACCTAATCTTCAGTAGTCTTGTCATAGGAACTGCTATGAATTTGGTTTTGTCACGTTATGAAATGGCTTTCCTGTTCAATTAATTTAATTGAATTAATTGAACAAGCAGTAAATAAAATTTCTCTTACGCTGCACTGGTACACGTTGCGTACAAAGGAGTTGGAGGGAAGTATGAGATTAAGTTTTGCCACATAGTAGCTTTGTAACAAACCATTTCCCTCAATTGAGAAGGAAATAAACACGGGAGGGCTGTTAATCAGGTGAAATTGAAAGTTGTAATTTCAGCACCTCAGCTGTTTTCAGTTCCAGATCTAGAGACAGGGATGCTTAATGAACTTGAAGGCAAAACCAGGAGCTTGTGTTTTTCAGCTATGGCACTGACTCAAGGCAGCTGTCAAAGTATGGCTTTGCTTAACTTTGGTTTCTGACTTGACCCTTCACTCCTGATCCACCTCACCTCTGTTATATTCAGTGACAATTCTAGGCTTTTCAAAATACCAAATTCACAATGTAATGGTGGAGGCATTACAACTGGATTATGTCCAAACAAAAAGAATATGTCCACTTGTGAACAATTTTTTCAAAAAGGCGGCAGGCAGGACATGGATAACACCTCTCTCCTGGTCATGTGATGGTGGTGGTTCTTTTTTGCATCTCTTAACAAGTAGTTGTGCACCAGCAATAAACTGCTATTTCTGATATCTATGATGGACCTCATGGATGTCAAATACTGTACTGCTATAGTGGCCTATATATAGGAGCCATCCGGAGATGACAAAAGTATGCAGCACGCACTGAAAGCTCTGCACCAAGCTGTGGCCTGGTGATGTCTGAGGAGAGTTGCTCCTTTCCATAGAACTGCAGTTGCCTGCATGCTGACCTAAAATCAACAGCAGTTTTCTGAATGCTTTCTATAATCTTAACTTTGGCATCTGGTAGCTCTTTCTGGCGCGCTCTCTCTGTCAGGATTATTATTATAGTTGGATGACAAGAATGTTACTTCTCAGGAAGACAAACAAATCTGTTGAACTATGCTAGTAAATTAGCATGGTTAAAAGAAAACTGGGCCCAGATTCTTCCTTGAAAAGTTGCTTTCCTTTTTAGCTTGCAAAAACAGAAATGCAATGAACAGTATTACTAAGCCCCTTGGCGGAAATGCAGATGTTTTGGTACTAGAAAAAGCATCAATCCAGAGACAGAGAGCATCCTTTGTTGCCAAGTTGCTAATTATTCACAGAAAAGATTAAAGCTGAGCATGGCTTTCCCAAATGATTTCATATTATACTCTGAATTAAAAATACATTAAATGGAAATGCTGATGTGATAGAAAGGACCCTTCTGACAGTACAAGGCTACAAGATTGCCATAGTGTTTAGATAAATAGAATCTGGGGGAACAGGTAGAAGGGTGGCAAGAAAATATACCGCGGCAGAGCAATGATTCTGATGATGTCCACTACCTGTGCTCTGTTGTAGAATTAATAGCTTATTGCTGACCAGCTCCCCTCTATCGGAAGGTGTAGTAGACCTTGATCTCTGATACTTGGGAGTAATTTGTATGTGTAGCCAGGCTTACTCTGCAGCTCCAGCTGCGTAGCTGAGGTCGGTTTGACTCAGAACTAGTTAATGTAATTTGGATTTCTCAGCCCGCAGTGCCAGAAAGCATTTATTATGATTAAATCTGATGTTAGGAGCAAAAGTTTTGGTTGAATTATATAACATAATGTAGTATAAGATGTGGCTGTCCCACTCTGCACTGCACTGGTGTGGCCCCATCTCGAGTACTCTGCACAGTTTTGGGTGCCTCAATATAAGAAGGACATCAAATTATTAGAGTGTGTCCAGAGCAGGCTGGCCAACATGGTGAAAGGTCTCGAGGGAAAGACTTAGGAGGAGAGGCTGAGGTCACTTGGTTTGTTCAGTTTGGAGAAGAGAAGGCTGAGGGGTGCCTTCATAACAGTCTACAACTTCCTCAAGAGGGGCAGCGGAGGGGGAGGTGCTGATCTCTCTCCAGTGACCAGTGTCGTACTCACCTAAAGCATGACAAATCATAGGCTGCTCTTCATTCAAACCTCAAATAAGACTTAGTGATGATTTTATTGATGGGATATAGTAGTTCCTTCTAGTAGTTCCTAGAGTAGTCTCTCTTCTAGGCCTTATTAGGAGGTGGGTGTGAAAATCTCTGTTGGAAGTACTTTTATGAAATATTTATTCCCTAGAAACTTGAGCTGAGCAGGAAGATCAGTATATTTTAAGAAAAATGATGGTGATCAGAAGCCTTGCATGTGAAGAGGAAGAGGCAGCTGGCTACCTGGCAGGAAGACTGATTTGATTTCTTGGGTTTTCCCCCCTGTATTTTGTAGTCTGAGATATTGGGAGCAGATGGTCTCAGGAAGAGAGAGACCAAGCAAGCTAATGCTGAGGGGAAATGAAAGCAATTCTCAAGGAGAGACAGGTGACATCTTGGGACCACAAAGTCCATAAGTCTGTGTCATGGACCCTTTGTGAATAAAGCAACACAGGCCTGTCACAGATTTGATGTTCATGGAAATGCTTTACCAGCTGTAACTAACTGCTGTAGCCCTTAATCCCTGTCCATTATTTCCAGCTATGGCTCTTGAGAAAAGAGCAAAGGTCCTTGATATTTTAAAAGGAAACTAGAAATAAGCTATGTGGTTGACTGGGGCTGCAGTGGGGGGGGGGCGGGAGGGAAGGAGAAGGAGGAGGAACGCTTTTCTTCCTTCCTGGCACAAGAAGAAAAGTAGAAGAAATTATTTTCCTCCTTATGCATTATTATGTAAGTTTTGCAATAAATATTTGTGTACTACCTCGTGTGAAAGGAGAACTGAAAGTGATGCTTTTGTCAAAGTATTAATTGTTATGTAGTTTGTGTCTCATCCGGTGCTGCTATCATTCCTGGATGTTTTATGGAGATCTTTTCTGATGAACTCTAGGTAATAAAAGATGAGTTTCAGTTGCTGTAATGGTTAAACATTAACCACAGTTTTCAATGGCTGACTACAGCTTGTTAGCTCTGGTTTATAGGATGAAGCATGACTGCCTGATAGCTGATAACTAGAACCTGTGCTGGAAGACCAAAGCTTATGTACAAGCAAAATTCTGGGCTTTTCTGTTAGATATTCAAAATCAGGAGAATGTATTCCCTTTGAATTTAGACAGAATCATCTATCCATGATAAGAATAAGGAAAACCTCATCCCAGGTAATACTTGGACATAGGTAGAAGTATTTCAGCCCAACCTATTTGGAAACTCCTGCATACTTTACCCTCTTTACTTAATGTGTGCTTCCCCTCTTCTCATAAGATAATTTGTTTGTCATTGAAAACTCCTAACATCTAGAAGGATGAACTTGTTAAAAGCACAGGGACTGTGATTCAGGTATCTTTCATTATTTTTACTTTTCAGTCAAAAAAAAACATTTCTTGTCTAATGTAATTCTCTCAGTCCCTCTGAACATTGTGTCACCTCTCAAACAAACAAAAGGTAGTATTTCTCTACTTGGAGACATCAAACAAGGTATCATGACTTCCAGTTTCAGGGCTCTGCTGTCACCAGTTTTGTCCATCTGCTATTACATCTGTATGATGGGTTTTCTGCCCTCCACTACTTCATTCCATTATTTGTGTGTCTCTGACTGGGCTTGTCTCCTAATAATTGGTTCTGTGATCTCTGTTTGCAATTGCTAGTAGCAATCACTCAATGCTTCTCTTTTCACCTTATTTTTCTTCTTGGTGCATTGGATTAGTGTTCATGTTTTCTGCTTCTGGCTGTAGATGATGATGGCTGGGGAAGGAAAGGAGTAAGTTAAAGTCTTCCTTCATCTAGAAATGAGCGACAATGGCTGATAATAATAGAGACCTCACTTAAGGCAACTTCATGCAACCTTCTTTCACGCTGGTAATTTCTCCTGCTACTGCGACTGCTTGGTTCATGGTTTGTGGCTTTAAGAAAGGCTGCCATTCAGCTGGCAAGACTCCTTTTCCTATTGCTTTCAAAGATGTATCTTCCCTGCATTTATTCCTAGACCAGCCATGGGTTTTAAGATGTGATCTTGAAAAGGGCTCAGCATCACCATTTATTTCAGCTGAAGCTTTGTGTGTTCTGCAAGTCCTCTTTCATGTTATTGTTAGTGTTTATTTTTGTTTGAAAATGACCAAGCTATCAGAATTAATGTAGTGTAGGATGAGATTCACTGTGTATTCACTGAGCTTTTCACCACTTTCTCGCTAGCTACTAGCAGGCAGCTCAGTCTATCCAGAAAAACTTACCTCAGTTTAAGTTCACCAAATTAAATCAGTGCAAATTCTGCCCCCACCTTGCCCCAGATATGCAGCTCATTATTCCTCCTTAAAATGGCTTAATTGAAACTGGTTAAAACATGCTGCAATAATGTTGAATTTGCACTTCCTTAAAATGGTCTTGACCATGTTACACTTCGATCACTGGTCTGTGTTACTTGATTGACTGCTGACTAAATCCAGAAGGATGATTTCAGTGTTTCAGGTAAGCTACTGAAATCCCTAATGGTTGTTACAAAGTTTAAAAAATAAAACACAGTGAAAAAGGAACTTGAAAATAGGCCCAGTTAAATGTCACTTTGTTCCATACTTCTTGACTTCAGAACAAGATGTGTAATGTGCTCAGTGAATTGTTGTTATGTGATAGTGGGTACAAATCCTTTGCAAAATGGTAAGATTTGCACATCTTTACATTTTAAGAAAAGCTCTGTTTGCTGAAGGCTCTTAAATAGCCTGTAGACATTCCACTTTTTCTGAATGTACGTTCTATCTGTAGTGCATGGTCCCTTATGAAGATGTTTTCATTTATTTGCCAAACTTCTGTATTTTTAATGAGGTGGCAAGATATGTGTTTGTGGGTTGATTGACCTAATCTTTCTTCATAAGGAGGAGAAATAGAGAAAATATAGTTCCCCAAAAAGTCACTGTACCATTGGATGTCTAGAAACAGCAGCTGTTGGTCTGGTTTTGCTTCAAACTGAGTTTGAAATTGTTTGAAGTATTGCTAGTGTAATCGCTTACCTTCATATGCTTGGAGCCTGTTAAATGTAGTTAGATGAGTTTTGAAAATGTGTCATTTGTGGTGCCTGGTTTGTAGAGGATATCGGTATCCCTGTAATGTTTGTTTTTTCTTGAGTCCTAATACGTGCTCCAAGCTGTGACTTAATGTAGCTCTTTTTGTCAAGGATTAGAATTGCCCCTGTGAAGGGCTTTTCCTCTGGCCTCATTGGTCCCTGAAGCAGAAGTGTTTGGCATTTAACTATTCCTTATGTATGTTGTGTGTAGAATTCATGGAATCATGGAATTTTTGGAGTTAGAAGGACCTTCTAGAGATTATCTAGTTCGTCTCCTAGGTGCATACTGGTTATCTCTGCCATTTTTTTTTTTACACTGACTTACTGAGAAAAGTGTAGTGGTAGAAGATTTTTCCAAGCCTATGTCCACTTGAAGTAAACAGAGCATATATGAAGCAAATCTTTGGTGCTTTTCCCTCCTTCTCAATAATATTATGTGGAATTGGTATTCATTGTGGGTGCACTGAGATAGAGGTTTTTGTCTGTAGAGGCAGGCAAGCTGATAGTTTTTGTAAAAACCATTTCAGTGTCAGTCCAAGATAAAAGTAGTAATAAAAAACCCTTTCCCTTCTGAAATTCAATGTGGACCCTGTCAATTTTATGATAATCTGTCTGCTGTGCATAAGAGTCCTGGTGGATATGTTCTTAGCTTCTGCATTATTACCAAAATATGAACAGAGAAAGTAAAACTATAAAAAAATTAAAAGGCAAGAGCATCTCACAATCTCCTAGAGCTATAAGAAAATGATAAGAGCTGGGGCATGAATATGTAGAAGAATTTACTGAAAATGTAATAATTTTTATCATGCCTACTTAATCTCTCTGTGCCATAGCACGCAGCTCTCAACTTTTACTCTACCTGAAAACCGTAGATTAGTGTTCTGAGTCGAAGTATTGAGACGGGGGAAAGAAAAAAAAGGCCTGAATTTGTATGGAAAATATAACCTGTTTCAAGCTTATTTTTCCTCAGTTTCAGGCTGTTGCCTGAGTTGAGCCGTTCTGCTTCCCGAGGCCTGTAGGTGGCAATCTTGTGCTGTATTGGAGAAGCAACTCCTAACCCTTCCAAACCACAGGTGGGAATCAGTGGGTTAGGGGGAAGGGATGGCAGCAGATGAAACAAGAACTTATTTTTTTTTACTTCTGTTCTTCAGCTTTTAAGACTTGCTTCCCTCAATATTTCATCACAACTTCTTAATCCCCAGGACTTAGTGTAGCAATTAGTTCATGCGGAAACAAGGCAGCACTTAGAGCAGCGCTTCTCAGCGAGCCCAGGAAAGCGAAGCTGCGGCAGTGCTGCTCTGTTCCTGCCTCAGCACCCAAGTCCTCTCTCCAACAGTTTTTCGGGGCTTGAGATGGAATCACTAAAGGAGTCTTAACTTCCCCACCATCCCATCACGGAGCATGGCCCCAATGTTCAGGAAGCCTGGAAACCAGTTTGGCGCAATTTAAAAAAACTTCCTTTCACAGCTCTGACAAATACATAAATGGATCCATAGAAGGATGGTTGTGGAGGAAGTGGGCCTTACCAGTTCTTGGGGTTTATGATTAATCATTTTCCAACCATTATCAGTAGAATCTAAAATAATAAATGTTGGGAATTTAAAGTACACTTTGGAAAATGGAATAATTTTCTGGATGAAGCTGAGGAAAGAAAAACTTGGTGACCAGTTTTTAAGAAAAGCAAAACTGAACTGACATTTTGACTCTGCGTGCACAAGTTAATTCCTCCCTATAGAATACTTTGCTGGCTTTTCTGAACTACTGAAGTTATATAAGTAATTTCCTCCTTTTGATACTAAGGAGCTACACTAGTATTAAAGTCTTAGCAACTATAACTGGATCCAAAGACTTCATTGAATCTAAAACTTGATGTCTGTGGATAATTTTTCTCTCCTAATCACTTGAGGGGGGGTGAGGGAGGATGACGCCTCAAGATCCCCAAAATCTCTATTTCAAATTAATGCTCTGCAAGATACATATTTGCTTCGCTCTTTGTATTTCAGCAGAACACTCAAATACACCTGGGAAGGTGGGGAGAGAAAACCCATGACTGGAAACTGCAGAACAGTAACTCCATTCTGTTCAGTACAGGGAATGCAGGTTATGTGGCTGCAGGAGAATGAGTGAATTGAGAGCTCGGATTAGGGATAGCAGTCCTCTCGTGATTTAAATCATACAGTAAAATATCATCAGCCCTGCTCTTATATCAGTGTTTTACTTAAAGAATTTCAAAACCTGAATGGTGTACGCATGTGACAGACTTCATTTTGAGATAAAACGGGGGTGTAATTCTGGAATGAAATCAGCATCTAAGAATCTGATCACCTGCATCATTAATCTTTACTTGAACTAGTCAAAGCAAAGGGAGTCTGAGAGTATGGACCTACAGTGGTTTAAGCCAATTTTAATTTGCTGGCAGGTCCACTTTCCCTGCCAAATGTTCTTTTTGACTTTGATGTGCATATGACCCTAGGGTGAGCTGGCTTAACTGATCTACACCAAGACTTTCAATTTTCTCACTAGTGATTAGTTCTCAGCCGATCAGCTCCTTGTGCTGCTTGTTGCCCAGTCACACAAATGTCACTTCTCCTGAGAGAGGAAGACAGAAGCAGTTTTGTCAAATTGACTGTTATGAAAATGTACCCTACTCTTTCCTCTCATGCATTAAAGCAACACAAGAGATAACCTTTCGTCACTTCGTTTTAAACTTATAGATGACCACTTGGATGCAAGTATGAAAAGAATTGCTATAATAACAAAGATCTGCAGTGTACTGAACTCTGAGTCAGAGAGGCTGGCTCACTAGGAAGGAGGAAGGAAAGCTGCATGATGCAGTATTAGTATTATTTAGAATTTCTCTCAGGCTGACATCATTCATTCTTGTTGCCTTTTTTCCTTGACTAGCCACAGATTCAGATCTAACCCTAATCTAGCCTTTAGTGAAAGTTAGATGGCAGCTCTACACATGAAGAGAAATCAGACCCAGTTTTAAAGCTCCATGGGAGATGAAGGCAGGAGGCTTTTCTTACCCTAAGGCAGACAGAAGTGCTGCTGACTAAAAGCTTTTTTGGAAGCCATGCAATGAATTATCCCAATGCACAGCTCAATTGAAGGGAAAAAGATCTAAAAAGTCCAACTAGGTAATTTTTCATTAAAGTGTTAGTGAAGCTTGACGTTCTTAGTCCCGTTGTTACTTTCACAACAAAATTTCTGACATGAACTACGGTCTAGAGGAGGGCTCAACAGGCAAGTCTAAACTTGTTAACAAACTTTCTTTTCTAGAAGACCAAATTGCAGTCATGTCTGTATGAATTAGGTTTTCTCCTCATAGGGAAAGAGAAAAAGAGTATTGTGATGTGAAGTCAGGCTTTACCTTGTGTACTACAGCAGTCAATTTGTGCTATAGTAAGGCACTTAAAGCTGAAACAGTTCTTGACTGCTTTTTTCTTAATAGCTTTTAGTAGTCTTTAGTAGTGCTTAGTTTTAGTAGTGCTTTTTTTTTTCCTCGTGGAATGCTTCTATGGGTTTTTTGTTTGTTTTTTTCTTAAAGGTTTTCTGTGTAAGAATGCTTTCACCAGAACATATAGATGACTTCTTTCTTTACCTTATTCTGTCAGTTCATTGTCTCTGAATGATGATAACAGAATTTTGCCTTGTAAATAAAAGCATAGGAAAGTGTGCTTTTTAGTGTGTGGACTAGTACTACCCCTATCCTTCCGAGGCTGGAATGTCTTCACACAGAGCCAAGAGGGAAATACTGTCACATTTTAGACTGAGGAGACTGTAGATCCTCCCTATGTTTGTAGTCCAAATGTATCCATGCCCAGTATTTAAATGGCATTTTATATTTTTTTCTGCAGTCATGCAAGGAACTACAATGTATTCAAGCTAAAAAATTGTCGTCCAGATTAAACAAAGGGTAACAAAATATCCAAACTTCAGCTAACTGTCTGTGATTTGGAAATGAAAACGTCAGCTCTAAGAACTGTTTCTTACTCGTTAGCTGTTATAGTTAACTTATGATGCTGTCTGTCCAGAAAATAGGAACTGGAACTTCTTAGATGAAGGAAAGAGCTAACCTGAGTTCTGCTTACTGGTTCATTGCTCAGACCATGGAGTCATTCAGAAACGGTTGGGCATCGCTGCCGGCTGCAGTCACTGTAGTTCAATGGCAGTATCTTAGCGAGGCATCCAAGGTGTGATCACTGCCTCTTTTCCTCAAAGTGTCTTTATGTGGTCGAGCTTCTAAGAGGACATGACAGTAATTCTTTAAGCTAAATCCTAATTATTTATCAGGAAGAACTGTTTAGTTTGGGGTAGTCTTGGGCATCTGACGATGATACAGAAGCACTAATGAGTTTAGTTGCCTCTGATTGCAATTTGTAAGTCCTTTGTTGGATCTGATCATCAGTATCTTCTGGAAGGTCATATGCAGTATAAAATATGAGAAAAGGGAGTTCCCTTTCTTAAGAAAGGCAGCTGTAAAGCATTGGTGGAAACATGAATTATGGCTTGTCTCACATATATTGAACCCCTTTTACACTTGAAAAATAAAACCTTGGCAGATAAGGGCTGTATTCTCCTCTCTAACTATGCTTTGACTTGTTGGAGAGATGCTACAGTACTTGCTTTTCTTATGAAAAAAGGTTTCTGTGCTTGTGGACTGAAGGGTGATGTCCTGTGTCTGAATGCTGTCATAGCACTGATATTTTCTCTTACTTATGGTAGGCTAGAAGGCAGAAATTTTTTTACTGTTTTCTGCTTTCAGATGCAAGCTTTGATTTTTGCTCAGTGCCAGGAACCTGCAAATGAAACAGCCAATGCTTCAGGTAAGGAAGGAGTTAGGTTCTGTAACTGTAACCCTTACTGGCCTGGTGAGACAAGGGTCTGCACTTAGCCTTTTTTCTTTTGAACAAATTGAGGCTTGTGAGCGGAAGAAACCAGTATAGTTTTTGCTCTACTTATCCTCTCATGGAGAAGAGGTGAATGTAACTTCCCTCACCACTGGAAGCATGAGCCTTTCTGCAGCCACATGAAGTGGCTCAGCATTAAAAGGGCGAATGGCTTCAGACCGGTCGTTCTGATAGAGATCACAAAGCTGAACTGACAGCTGGTGGGGGCAGCGAGTGTGACTGCTGAGGAAGTCAGAAGAGGGTGTGCAAAACAGGTCGTCTTGTTTCTGTTTGAAACAACTTCAAAACTTTACCAGCTATAAAAAAAATATGCTGGAGCTGTGTTTTATTTCTGTTTAACATTATTTGTTATATCTGTGCTTAAATCAGAACTTCATGAAATTGAATATCAGAGTTTTCTTTACAATATAAATGGGTGTGGTAGGTTTTAAAAAATATTTTCTGATTCTGAGCACGGCAGCTTTCAGGAAGGTGTGTCTGGCTTCAGTTGACCTGTGTTATTTCGATAATTTCAAAAAGCTGTGTTATCCAGTAAGTGGTGGAATGTGGCCGTAATGACCAGTTAATGAAACCATTATGGCTCGTTTATGCAATCTATTAGTTCTTATACAATACTTCCTAAGGGTCTGGGCTCTTTGGGTCACAAAAATAAAATTTCATTAGAAGAGACATATTTTTTGTTTTAATTATCATTATTGGGAAAACAGTGGTTTTACTGAAAACTGCTGCCACATTTTTCAGAAGTGATGTATACAGAATATAAAAAAACCTACTCTTAGTTTTCTGCCACACATTCTGGATTTAATCTTCTGAGACTGTGTTGTCTTAGATTAAGGTGACTTACTTCATTATGCCTTCATGAATTATCTATGCAGATGATATTGCTACAGCTGAACTTCTAGAAGAGTTTGCCTTAGCTTTTTGATAGTTTCTAAATGCTTCAGTTATTATTACTGTCTATTTGCACCTTCTGTTTAGCCTGAATTTAGGCTGCACAACGCTATGGGTTGGTCACTTGATGGAAGTGATCAACACTTGCAAGCATAACAATCCAGTAAGATTATTTATATTTGCCTTGTGGACCTAGCTGACATGTCCCCATTGTCTTGTGAAGATGGTGACTGTTTGCTGGGAGTTAATACCTAGTTTTCAGCATCCTTTGCCATTGGAGTTTCTTCTGTGTTGTTCTTTATAAAGAGCTCTTGCAGAATTCTGTAAATCATATCAGCTGTTTCAGCTCTGGGTTCATACAGCATTGAATAAAATGGGTTGAAGTTAGATAACTATGCAAATGTTAGAAACAACTAAGAAACTTTGTGGGAGGCCTTGTTTCAGAAGTTTATTGTAATTTTGCATGGCAAAGAAAACCTCAGGTGCTACAGTCTTCCTTTTGTGTTTTAGCTCTTATATCTTCACTCATCTCTTAGACGGCTCTATGAAACTGTTTATAATGTCTGTACCTTCTTATTCTGTTATTCTGATCAGACCTAATAATAATGTTTTAAGTACAACCATTGGATTGCAGCCTTAGCTGCAAGCTTCAAAATACTTAAGGCAAGAAAATGATAAAGTTAGAATTGCAGTTCAGATCATGTCTCAGTGACTAAAAGGAGTAAAAAATAGGAGACCGAAGGAAAGAAGGTTAGGCTTGCGGCAAGGCTATTTATAGGATTTAAAGAACTTTTACCTCACACGCTCTGTGTGACTCTGGGTAAGTTTCTGGGCTCAAGTTCTGAGTTCACTCCAAAGTATATGCTGAGGTTAACAAACTGCATTTCTTTTCCATCCTTATATAATTGTGGATGCTTTTCATCTTTCTCTGTGGCATGAGAGGGGGGCCATTTTGAGAGCTCATCTAAAAAAGTTTTGCTCTCAAGGTCCTTGACCCTCTCAATGCCCTTCCTTTAGTGCTCTGCCATGGGGGGTTATGGTTGCATCTTTTGTCAGATGCCTCGTGTTTATTGTAAGGTGATGGAAGGCATACTGAGGCTTTTTATAAATAGAAATTTATGTGGGGTGGATGATACAGTGACTCCCTGTAAATAAATCTTATTCCTATTTTGTTATACTATTTGTCAAAAATAACATCTTCGTCAGCAGATGATTAGAAGGTTCAAGTTGTTGCTATTTGCCTGTTGAAAGAAAGCCACATCCCCTACCTCTTATTTCCAAAGGACTAGAATGTTATCTCCCTTGTATGGTCTTTCTTAAACATACCTATTGTATACAGCCAACAAAAAAGAAGTCATGAAACATATGACCCAAAGTGGGGTGTTTGGGAGGAAATAAAATGTAAAATCTTGCATCTTTTGGGAAGCATTGGCAAAAGACAGGGGAATTTATTATAAGAAAAAGGAAGCCTGATATGAAATTGTGAAGCAAAACATGGTCCTGAGTGATTCTATGTTTTTGGTAGGAAGCATCTTTTTAAAATAACTAGGGCTGCATCAGGTTTGGGCCTGAGTAACTTGAATATGTGCAGTTTTCCAGTTGTCTAAAAACAGGCAATGAAAAGTTACTTGCTGACTAGTGGCACAAAGAGAGTAAACTTAGAGTTCATTTGTACTTATTTTTGTGGCAGCTAAGAGAGGACAATAATTGTGTGTGGAATGACCTACTGGAGCTAGACTTGTGCTTGGCTTCCTTGATAACTTCTTTTTTTTTTTTTTTTTTTAAATTGTTTATCT
>VXAK01016685.1:48054-71376 GCA_013399435.1 Arenaria interpres
AATTGGCTATCTTATGAATTCGGTCTCACCTTTGGAAAGGTTACAGACTGATATTTGAAGAAGGATCTACGTGAATTTGGAGAGAGAATTAAAGGGTGATTGTTCTATAATGCGCTTTATAATTGTTTTCAAGAGTATGTTGATGATGGGAAGATTATCGAAGGCTAACAAGTGATTTTATTTTTTTGCCTATTTATATATTTGGGGGTGGTAGAGAAATGCTAATTGAGGTTTTAATGATTTTCTCGTCCTTGAGGTCTTCTGTTTCTGTGTAAGTTCAAAATAACAGGAATATAAACTTAACATAGGGTTTCCAAAAGCCCAAATTGTTTCAATGTTACTCTTTAAAGCTTCAGTATTTTTTTCCTGGAACAGACCTAGTGCACAGTGATCTACCTTTTATTACCAGTTCTTGGGGAGCAGAGTGGGGGTACAGTGAGGTAAAGGCAAGGTAAAAATATTGTTGTGCTTCAGTATTTGCAGTTAAATATGTAAGCCTGTATTGCTGTTACTGCCACAGTAATGTCACATTGTGTAGCAGTACTAAGTTTGACAAAAGCTTGTTGTATTGGGACGCTGCAGTATCTAGCACTTGATATGCAAACTATTAGAAGGAATCGGTTTTTGTAGGTAAACTTAAGATCTGTTATGACCAGCCAATACCCACAGAACTTCAGTTAGTGGTTGCACTCAATTTTTGTTCATTTCAAAGTCCAACTGTTAGTGCTCTGCCAGGTTAGGGGGAGAAAATGTGCAACCTGAGCTGGTAGAGCAGGACAGGTTCCTGCCCTGTCTTCTCTTAATACATTGGTCTGTCTCCTTGGTATACCCTGTGCTCAAGCTATTTATAGTCCCAGTCCCACTTTAAGAATTGGATGTATCTGGTGCAGATGCTTCCCAGAGTGAAGGAGTCGCTCCTCCAGGGGAGAAGCGCAGAACAACTCAAAGCATGAGGGATGTCAGTGGGAACAACTAGATGATGTAACATTGTTTGTTTGACTATGTGGACTGAAAACTAATGATGAATGAAGTTATTTTTATCTTGAAAACGTTAGACATGTTGGTTTTTTCCTTAAGAAGAATACAAATGGTTGAAGGAACTTGACATGCCTGAGCTAAGGTTTTATTTTGACCTGAATTAGTGGAGGCTAAGTATATTGATCTCAGGCTCTAGTAGTTGTTTATACATAAAGGAAGAATAGTGCCAATTCTTATTTTGGATCAGCATAGGATCAGTCTGGTCAATCACTGGCAATCTCTAGAGAAGACAGCAAGTGTATTAGCTGATATGTGACTCAACTTCAATATTTAGTGGCAGCTTTTTCTAAAAACATCTATTCTTAGAATGTGATGACAGATGAAGTTATAGCTTGAATTATTTAAAAAAGTTATTTAAAAATTTATAATTGACAACATTTCTGATAAGGCGTCAGAGACAAGCTGTACTATAAATGATCTGTGTAAAAAAAAAAAAAAAACAAAAACAAAAACAAACAAAAAAAAAAACAAAACAAAACAAAACAAAAACCCAACCAAACAAACCTGGCAGATAAATACTTTTTTTTCCTTGGCAACTTAGCAGAGTACTCTAAGGAAGTGTTCACCTCTGTCAGCTGACCTCTGGATGCATTCCAGGGCAACCTGCAAAGATGAACTGTATTCACTCTATAAATAGGAAAGATGGACATTTGAAGGCATTGTGTCCCCTTGTGTTCTTAGTAGGAAGGATGGTGTGGCATCTGATACAAAGTTATCACTTTCAGGGCTACTAAGCTGATTATGAACCCTGAATAATATAGACATTTAGATTATGTGTAATTCTGTTCTGAGGCTGGTCTATGGGTAAGGTGGTATTTCTCCGCTTCTTATTGCCTGAGGGATTAGAGTGTGCCATAATGGTGATTTTCAAAAGTACTAGTATTACTCCGAGTACTAGTGCATTTCCACCACGAAAATGAAAGTGGGGTTTTGTTGTGATTTAAAAAAAAAAAATAAAAAATATTCCAGTATAGGAAGCATCTTTGTTACGTATTAATAGAAATTTTATCTTGTTGTCTCTAACACAAAGTAGGTGGGGAAGGCAGGGAACTGAAATTGGCACAGATAAGGTACCCAGTTTTGAAGTAGCTAAAAATAATAATGGGATTAAGACTAGATGGAAAATAAAAACATTTTGAAAAATATCAAACTGACTTTTTGGTTTCATTCTGTATAAACATGGAACCCCCATGGTGTTTGGGGTAGGGAAGTGGAGTAATCCTTTTATTGTTTCCATTTCCTTCCATAATTTAAATAAGATTTCCAACTGTTCCAAGATAAAATGTGTTTTTCTTTCTCTTCCTTTCTGCTCTTCTCTCTGAGTATCATTTATATCAAATTAAAGAAGTTCAGTTGAAAACATGATGAGAGAGACTCTTAGTGTGTGTATGTGCATGTGTTCAGTGACACAACTGTTGGGAGGCAGCGGTTTGGAATTCAGTTGCTGGTTCTTCTGGGATGGATGGGCCACAGTGATTTTACTTAAAATTCCAGCTCTTCACGTCTTTCTTTTTTTGGTGGTGGGTTTTTTTTTTTCTCTTACCTCTTCCTTCCCCAATCAAAATATAACTTACAAGGTGTTTGTTTAAATTTCAGCTTATTTTCTATCAGAAAATTGCTGACTAACTCACCAAAACTGGGATTAGGACCGAAAAATGACTGGCACTTGTCCTTATGCTTGCTCATTCAAAGCCACGTGTGTATCCTTGGTGACAGGAATCAATCACCTCATGCTTTGAGGCACACTTATGCTGATTTAGATTCAAGTCTTGTACTTTGTAGCACTGCACAGTTTTCTTATTTGTTATGCTGGTCCCCCATTGGGAGCATCTTCAGGAGTTGCATGTGTGCACGAGGGATAGATTACAGACCTTCTATCAAAGAAATTGTTTTGTGATGCAAAATGAAATATGATCATTTGAGGAACACTGTGTGCATGGGGAATACTTGGGTATGTATGGTGACACTGGCGTATGGAAAAGAATAGAAAAAAAGCTGTACATATCATTCAGGTTACAGTAATTTTGTTGCATTAGAAAAAAAACAATAACAAGAAAGCATGGGCAACATGGGTACCATAGGGCAGTGTAGTACTTCCGTTAAGTTTGCATGTTTTCAGTGGTACAGCTACCAGAGTGAAGCTTCTCTAGAAAATTTTGTTAGGGAAAATACTTCATTCTGTTTTAATGTAACTCTAATTAAGGTTAGTTAGACATGAAACCATTGATCTATTAAACAGTGGCAAAATGTGTAAATCAATTCTGTTTGCTGTCTGAGGTAATATACTTTGGTGTCAAAATTCTGGCCAAAACCTCCTAGATCTCCAGGAATCTCTATTAATATGATGCTTATGTTGGAGTTTCTGTCAATTAATATTTTTAAATGCAAGTGAAGTCCTTCTCTTATGTATGTGCATAGTCACGTGTACTTGTCTGAATCGGCCCATAGTAGTCTGCCTAAGAAGCTTCAGGGCATGCTGCAGAATTTTATTCCCATGAATGCCTTTGAAATTTAGGTCTTTGAAGGAGACCTAAAAGAAAAAACAGTGGTGTGAGTAGTAATTGCGATCAGGGAGGGAGGGAGAAGTATGTTGGTCATAATCTGTCTTGTAATCATCTAGCAGAATTGTTCTCTTGAATTAATTCATTTCAAGCAACATAGAAATTATTTCTGTAAGTGTAACACATACACTGTTTGTATAAAGCTAGTAAGAGAGAATGCTGCAGCTCCATAATAACCTAGTATTTGATTAAATTGTGAATTAGTACTTTAAGCTGAGTGACTTGTATAACAATCAAATGCAACAACTGGCTCAGTTGTAGAGCTAGTTCAGGTAGAACTTGATAGATATCACTGCTGCCTTCCTACTGATATACCTGATCCTGTTCAGAAATCTCCCAGTTCTGAAGAGAGGGTGCTGGAAGTTCTAGGAAGCATCAAATTAGTGGGGGGTTTTTTGTGTGTTTTGGGGGGTTTTTTGTGAGGGTTTTTTTTTTAAATTACGAGATTATTTTTTTTTGCAGAACGAAACTAACTTCTCTCCCTTTTCTTTCACATTAAACTGGGAAAACAAGCCTTTGCTGTGAATTGTAACAGTGGTACATGTAAATGATCAAGGTCCCTGATCTTTACAGCAAGAAAGGACTGACAATTTTGAATCCTATTTCTTGTCATTATTTAAGTAAAATATGTTAAATCTGTTTTTGTTTTTTTTTTTNGCTATTTGAAATGCATTTTTTCTTTAAAATGTAGGCATCAAAAATAACACTTTATCCTTCTGAGAAACTGAAAGCTTCCTTAATGAGGCTGTATCTTTGATTTTATTTCTAAATGTGGCTTTTCACATTTTCCTGGGCAGGGTTGGGGGAGGGTGGGAACAACTGAAGATCCAATCAATTAGAAATCATTGCTTTTTACTCCTATAATGAATTATTTCATATTATTTAGTGCTTTACCTATCATCNGGTTTTCTTCAAGGCCAAGTGTCCTTTTGGACTGTCTTTTAGCTGATGGGTGTCTGAGTTTGAAAATTAAATTATCTTATAAAGCAAACTAGAAGTGGGTGGAACAGCTAATTTTGGATGCTATGTTGTTTCTTCCTCTAACGCGAGCTACAATAAATTGGAATGATTGAGATGGATAGATCAGTTCACAGCTATTTGAAATGCATTTTTTCTTTAAAATGTAGGCATCAAAAATAACACTTTATCCTTCTGAGAAACTGAAAGCTTCCTTAATGAGGCTGTATCTTTGATTTTATTTCTAAATGTGGCTTTTCACATTTTCCTGGGCAGGGTTGGGGGAGGGTGGGAACAACTGAAGATCCAATCAATTAGAAATCATTGCTTTTTACTCCTATAATGAATTATTTCATATTATTTAGTGCTTTACCTATCATCTTGAAAAATGTTAACTTCCCCAATGAGGAAACAGCATTGGCAATTTAGCAGCTCGCTGATTGACTGTTGGTCAAGCATCCTTTCTTCTTGTTAGAAGAGGGTCTAGTAAAAAGATACAAAGATAAAATGAATTATCAAGAAAAGAATTTTCAGACATCACTGACTGGAGGTAAATTTTGCTTTCAGGAGGCAAGCAAAAGAAATGCAAAAGACGTCTCTTGCCTTGTGGCAATGAATCATGATAGAAAACACTAATGTAAATTTTCAGGGTTTATATCCCATGGTACTCCAGGAAAAACAAGATTAGGTAGATCTCTGGAAAACTAGCTTGAACTATTGACAAAAGCATCACACTTCAAAATAGTATTCTATATCTGCTTTCCTTATTCTCCAGACAGTACACTTAATTTGGGACTCTAATAGCTCTCCCAGTTAGGTGTTACACCTGAAAATGTGTGATTTAACCTTTCAGGTAAGGTTTTTGCTGTAGATAATGTCTTGATTTATGATCTTGGGTGGCGTAGACCTAATGGCTTTCTTCTAACTAGGGTTGCTGTACATGACTGAAATGTTTTGTGCTCTATATATTTGTAACCTGGCTGTGAAAATACCTTCACAGCAAGCAGGGAGAGATTGGTTGACATCAAGGTTTTGTTTGCGTACCAAGAGAATCTATTATTGACCACAAAAAGCAAGTGGAGTAATAATCAGAAAATAAATGGACTGTTGTCCATCTGCGCTACAGGTATAGTTCCATAAATAGTAGTTAGGTCTTGATTCATCAATAGTTTAATATTGTATAAACATTCAAAGTAGGAAAACTGTGATATCCAAACTGAGCATTTTGAATAGGATGCTTGTTTGACTTTGAGCGTTAATAAGGGTCTCAGTTTCTAAGTTAGAAATCAGTTCTAAGTCTTAATTTCTAAGACATTCTAGGCAGGAATCTTACCAAGATCTCAATGGAGTACTGTGCTGTGTCATACTGCGTCAGTAGTGATATGGTTACTACATAGGCTTGGCGTCAGAGCAGAGTTTTTTTGGTTTTGTTTTGGGTTTTTTGGCCAATGACTGAGTTGTTGATAGCCAGGAGAATTGCAAGAGGATGTTGAAGAGAAAAGGGGAATGAAAGTGCTAATTTCCTCCTGCAGATAATCCGTGTTAGAGGGGAACTTAATCAAAGCGTCATTACTTTAATGAAATTCTCATACAAAATGCAGGACACTTGATATAATTTATCTAAATTAATTACTCTCTACTGCTAAAAGGAAGTTGTATGACAAATTATTTGTTCTGCCTATTCATCCATTCTTTATCAGACCTTTTCCTACCCTGATGCAACATAAGGAGCAGAAGCAGCCTTTTCATGGTGCTGAGTGGATTAATTTGCATTGATCCCAGGCTAATAGATGAGTTATTCACCCAAGACAGCACTCAGTAGTTTTAATAACATAATATTTTTCTGTGTCTAACCTAACAACCACTTTACAAGTAAGCAAAACAAAAAATGTGGTTTGTTTTTTCTTTTAATTGTAGAAAATAAAAAAAAAATCAGGCAGATTATATTGGTGTGCACGGTAAAGGCACATATATTTCAGACAGCATTTTGCATTCATGTTACAAATAAGAAAACTACTAAAAATTTCAGGCTATAAATATTATATATTCTAAAAATTTATCTGTAAAAAGTAAGATGCATAAGAACAGCTTCTGTATCCAATTAGGGTAAATGAAAAAAATGCCACACAAGCAAGATGAATCAGCTTTAAAAATACTAATTATTGCCATGTTGGACAAGATGTATTAGTCCTGAGGAGAAGCTATATCTTGAACTTCATTACACATAAACCTATTTTATTAAGAAGTTACAGATGACCAACAGAAATAAGCAAAAGCCTAATGGCTGATTTCTGATTGATCTAACTTTAAAGGCTTTCATATTGAGCTTTGTTCATGGCAACAGTAGACGACTACAACATGGTACTTCTTTGGATTTGAGTAGAAACACATGCAGGTTTTTTGATTTGCATTTTGGTTCTGAGTGCTATCCAGTTAGGGGTTTCTTTACTCCTGAATCTGCTTTCCTACTCCCTTCTTTTTCAGAGATAAGGTGAACACGGGCACAGACTTCTGATTTGAAACTGAAGTCTCAAAATACTCAGATTGTTGGGAGAAAGCTTGCTGCATTGTGCAGGGTGCACACGAGTGGTGTGTGCTGCAGAGCACTGTCGCCAGTGAGCACCTCTGCGGGATGGACACCGGCTAGCTGGGTCTGAGGGACAGTGATACTGTGCACTCACTGTGTCTTGATCCGGAGCTGGGATCAGCTGCCTGGATGTTCCCCTTCACTTTTGTGGTTCTTTAATGAAGATACTGTAGATCATCCTTGGTTGCTGAGCTATAAAGGTATGCAATGTTAAAATCAGCTTGTTATTACAGAAATAGGCATGTGGGTTTTAGATGCCATTGTCTGTTGAAAGCTTGCTCACAAACCAGAGCAGGCAGAATGGATTATGTGAGTGCACTTCGTCTTGTCTGAGCAAAAAGTCTTCTTTTTCTTAGTGGGAAGCAACCAAATAATTTTTAAAAAGGTGACTCACTTTGCAGATGCTCCTCAGTACATATTATAATCTGTTTTGCTGACTCTTTAGATGTTTCAGAGGCATGATAGTCATTACAGTGCTCTCACAGCTCTTACCTAAAACTTGCACAGTGTCTGGCAATGCAAAGCCTGATTGTAATCCTGGGTTCAAGTATATATCACACAGTGTGCTGCTGCACAGAGAGAAAACTTATTTTTCAGCAGAGTTGACCTAATCCAAGTGGGGTGCTCTCATAGGAGTTCTTATCAGAATGTTATTATTTAGCCTGTGTTTGTGAACCTGCCAAATTTTGGGTTGCTCAGGTTTCATGAACTCTTGATTCAGAAAATGGAAAATGAAATTTTCTGTGTGTGTCTAGAACGCCCAAAGGTATGCTCACTGGAACAGGTTTTGTGGGACGTGTCAAGTCAGCCTGGTGGCTACCATATTGCTTTGTTAGTGGGCAAGCCAGTAAAAACAGAATAGTCTTTGGGTCTTTGGAATGAATGTATCTTTGCAAGCACAAGTGCTGTAAAGGAAACATTTATCAGTAACCTGGGTTTCTTGAGTTGTGTGGATAGTGTCTGTGGAGTCCATAGCTAAATCCAGTGGGTTTTCTCTTGGATTTAGTGATCTGGGAGGTAGAGAATGGTGAGTTGGGATAGAATAACTTCAATAAAGTCAGCCCTAATCACTTTTCCAGATTTAAATTTGAGGATATCTGGGAAGTGTGCGTAAGCCTCTCTTGCAGTGCCAATTTGAACTGTCTGAAGTTAGCTTGCTGGAAGTCCCTATCTTTTTTTCCTTTATCTACGAGACTCAATTTTTTTCCATGCAGTTGGTTTGCTTGTCATTTAATCTTGGCAGTAGCAGCTTGCTCACTGGCTAGTTCAAACATGGGGAGAGTCATTTGAGGCATACAAGTGAAAACAAAGGTCACACTGACATTATTGTATATGCTGGAAAAATACGACAAGCACACATTGTACCAGCTTTGTATAATCAAAGCTTCTAGGCAGATATGGTTAGCAGCTTCCAACTTTCCTAGTTTACATTGGTCACTTTTTTGTTCTGTTTTTTTACAAACATAAATTAAAATGGACACTGCGGCATCCTGAAATCACCCTTTGGCTTACTTCTGAGACTTGACTGGAGCCAAAGATACGCAGGTGTCTCTGACAGCTGCACTCGGCAATAGACTCCAGTCTTGTGCCCACAGAAACTAGGTTAATCCACTGCTTCTGGCACCGTGGGTTGCAAGAAACTCTATGAAAATATAACTGTGCAGTGAAATGCTCTGTTTCACCTCCCACTGTTAAAATACATTTAGTGAGATTTTTTTTCTCCTTTCTTAGCAATTATTAATTCTAATACTTAGCTCTTCTTTTTTTTTCCAGTGTTCTTCAAAACCTGAGTTTGCTGAAAATAAATGAGTAAGCGGTGTTTTTTGGCAAATGGAATGAAAGTATATTTGGAAGTATTTGTAATCATTAGATTTATGTGGGAACTTTTGTAACTTATTTCTATCATTTCAGTAAATCAGCCTTTTAATTGTTTCTTTTTAGATTTTTTTGGTTCCTTTATTAGCATTTGTAAATGGCTACACAACTACTGGGCAATCTAGACTTTTAGGCAAAGATGTCTTTAGCATTTTTAAAATGTAGATTACAGACAAATATGCAGCTGAATTGAAATGGGAAAATGTTTTGACCTTTGCTTTGTCATTAACTTTTGATAATATGTTCAGTGTGTCTCTATGCAACCAAAAACACTTGCTGTGTACAACCTACTCATATAATTTCAGGCTATGATTTCAGACGACATGTGCTTAATATATGCCTTTATCAACTGAAAGTGGGCAAAATCCCCACTGAACACAGTAAACGCAACATTTACGATCTGTATACTTAGGTGCAAAACTGCTAAGGTTATAACCTGAAGATGTCAGAGGACGGCAGCCTTGAAACCAGACAGTTGTTTCATTCCATGGAGCTTGTATTGTAGAAATGAACTAGAACATCACCATTGCTTCATGTGGCTTCAGCTTGCTGCCTATCTTGCTTGCGGCCTTGTTTTGCAGGCATCTCATATTTTCTGAAAGGTAGACTTTTCCTCTCTCCTGTCTGTACACTAGAAATGAAGGTTTCTAGTGTAGCAGGTGTTGCTGCTGGGTACATTTTTAAATGTGTTTTTGTGACTTCATTTTACAGCTAAGCAGTCAAAATTTCTTTTATTCATGTATTCCTTCTTCAAACAAAAGAATTTGTAAGCATGTGTAACTTAGGGCCTCAAGCTCTTTTTTTTTCTTTTTTTTTCTTTTTGATTGCACCAGTTTTGTGCAATGAAGGGCCACTCATACTGAGGTAAAACTCTTCTATTGAACTTATACTTGATTTATAGTGGTAGATGAGGACAACAAGATCTTAAAACAATATTGATGTGTGTGAAAGAGTTTAGATCTCCTTTTACTGTTTTCTAATTTCGGTGGAAGTATTGATTTGTACTTCCAAAAAGGCAAAGTGGAATTTCCTCACCCCTAAAACTGAAGAAGGTATTTGGGCAAGCTTGGTACCTATTTTGAGGTCTGTGTTGGGTAAGTTTGATTCCACTCAATGTAAATGTAGTTTTGGATTAGAACGCATGAATAACAAAAAGGCAAAAATAACAGGCACATTAATGGGCTCTGATTCAACTCAGTAAGAGACACATGCATTATTCCATAGTTATTAACTTTCTGACACAGTTTAAATTGCCATAAATTAAATCTGCATGAATGGTTTAGACCCCCTGTAGAACAAAATGTCTGGTAATGATAATGATGTAGAAGGAAATTTAAGTTTAAGGTGAAATTTTAACTGATGAGAATTGACGAAATTCTATGTCTGTGTTGACAGCGCGAATTCCTTGTGTACTTATGGTCACCATAATGGGACGAAACATCATCACAGTAGTTAAATCACTCTTCAACGTCTCTCTTCTTGAAATTGAGGCTTACAGTCTGTTTGGGTTATACGTTTCTTTCTGTGTATATGGGCCCCAGAGGAAAAAAAAGAACGAAACAAACCACTGAAAGGTGAACAAGGGGATGAAAAAGTGGTGGATGCAGAAACAGTTCTAAATACTTTTCTTTTTAAATACATACATGCACGTATTGCTAGTTTCTATAAACTAGGCTTTCCCCACAAATGGGATCTGAGGATTATAGCGGAGTTTTAGCTCATACCATGTTCAAGTCCTCTGTACAAGTGGAAGAAAAATTTCGTAGCTACATATCACCTTATGAGATGGAAGAATCAAACAATTTTTATTTAACCTGAAACAATATTGGAAATGTGTGTGTCAGGAGGATTTTTTGAGAAGTATTAGCTCAATGAAGAGTGCATAATAGGTTTATTGGAATGTGAGCTATCATTTAGGATGAGTATAGTTACTATTTCTTAATATAAATATGCCTTACTAAAATTTGTTATACACATGGAAAGCAGGTGAGCTGATTTAGCAGAAACAAAACAAATGGAAAATTATAAGGAGGCAAATGTTTTCTTTAAAGTGTGTTCTGCATTGAGAACTTACCTGGTGTGGAGGCTTGAATGTTGGTCCTCTTTCTTCTGCATAGTTTTCTCTTCACTGGTAGAAAAGTCTGTCCTCTTTTTCTATCCTGTCCCTGTGCAAAGAAAGAAGTAATTAATTTCCAACTAGTATTTCGTTTCTTGTTCATCCAGTTGATTAGTCCATCAGGATGAATTTATTTGAAGTAGTGGAGATGCTGAACCTCTTGTACTGCTGATTGATTTATTTGCAAATTTTCTTTAAATTTTTCACTTTGTTTTTTTGCCAACCTAGTCTTCTTCTGGCAACGCAGTATTGCTGTATGTCTTAAAGGTACAGCTTTGCTTTCACTTTACAGGAAGATTTGGTCTTTTGTTTCTTACTAAGTGTGAATGAGACTTAGCATTTGAGTTTCTTCTGTATTTGTGCAAATTTAATCAAAACAATTAAATCTGGTTGTCAACAGCAAGCTGCTCTTGTCCCTTTCTTCAAAGTGGCTCTTGTGTTTACTAGGATGGGAAGGCGCTGTCATCTTTGAAATGAGTAGTTATAAAGGCTGTGGTCTAGAAATCACCTTTTGATACTGAAGAAGATAATTCCATCAATACAGTGGGCTGAGGTTCTTCATGTGGTGGATATTTGTATCTCAGAGATGCAAGAAACCTACTGTGTGCTCTTACAGCAAGCCATTTCCCATCATGAGCTTCTGTACTTACCTTTTTTTTTTTTTTTTCCCCTTGTTTACTTGATGTCAGTTATTTCATGATATGCTGTGTATGAAGATTGTTTCACTCTAAGCTCATTTGGTGTCTTATTCCAGTTGATTAAAAATAACTTGCTCTGTTTTAAACCTAGATTACAGGAAGATCACTAGGGAAACTGGAAGAAATTATATAAATGTTTAAAACTTGCGTTCTCTTTTAAAATATTTTTATTGCCTGTTGCATGATCAATTTTACTTAGTGATAACATTTCATTAGTGGCAACATTTTCTATTTGCCAAAGAAAAAGGTGGCAAGCTAATGTTCTGGAGGCTAAGGAAAAGTTTTCTGATGGATTGGATAAATGCTTATAATCAGGAGAGAGGAACAAGGACAATTAGTGTGGGCAGCAAGAACAAGTGGAAGCAGAGACTGAATTATTCATGTGGTCTGTTTCAACACACACTTGTTCTTTTGCTTTCTCACGCATTTAGCTTTGTGACTCACAATTTATGTGGTTGGAAAAGAAAGGTGTGGAGACAACAACTGTCTAAAAGGCTACCAAGAGAACATTTGCATGCTCACTTGTAATTGGGAAAAAAATACATGTGGAACTCCCTGAAAATATCAGTTTACATTGTAACATTGGGCTGAGTTGCATCTGTTCATGACCATATTTCGTATCATTGGAAAAGTGATGATAAGACAGCATAGAAAATGATGATCAAGGTTTTGAAAATGGAGTTGTATACTTCGGACACAGACTTGCTATTTCCAACCCTTCCAAGGTGAGAGAAGGGGCACAGTACTACGAGTCAGGCTTTGTGCAAGTGTGTTACACCTCTCACTTTTATTACTTCTGCTGTGACAACTGTGATGGTCCTCTCGTTTAAAAGCTTTTGTTGAGGTCTGCAGGGACATTAGATTTTTTTAGTTTGTGAAACAATTACCTATTTTGGATCTTAATGACTTCAGAGACTATGAATAAAAATTATTAGAATAGCATATGTGGCTAATAATAAGAAGAAGTTGGTATGATGTATGCATCATATGTCAGTGATGAGCGTTGTTGATTCTTGAGCAAAGGTGTTACTTGAAGCATTTCCACTGAAATTATCACTGAAATTGTTTATAGCAAGCGCCATCTATTTCAATGTTCAGGTATGCTTGTTACAGCCAGGCTGCAGTCGCAGATACAGAGATTTCTTGAAGTTGAAAGAGACCTTCTGGCAAACAGGGTCAGTGTTGAATGGAGACCTGACACTTCTTATGTCAGTACTGAATCTCTTTACGATTTCACTGATCTGGTCAAAGTCATTGATTTAAGGCAGATTGCAAAGGTTATTTAAGGTTGTCATTACAATTATTTAAGGTACATGGAAAAGCTTACCCGTTCCTCTGGCTTTATAGAATGCCTAAGATACATTGAATGAGGTTGGAGTGGGAGCATCAACAGCAGGATACTATTGCTGTATGGTTTTGGGTGACAAATTAATTGAATATTGTCTTGAAAACCATATATATATTCTTGCTTAAAAACACATGGTTTTGAATAATTAGGGGGTCTCTATACTTTTTTTTTTGTTTTTTTTTCAGTGATTGGGAACTCTAAGAACTGAAAGTGAAGGAAGATAGCTTAGAATCTGCTTTAACACTGTTGGTTTTTTTGAAGCTCTCGTCTGGGCACATGCAAAGCATCAGACTGAGATGCAGGAGATGTGGGTGGAACAGAAACTGTGCAGGCCTTTCCCTTCTGTCCTGTTACAGAAGCAGATGGAGGGATGAGGTAATTTACCTACCTGGGCTCCAATAACAGCCACCTCGCTGGTCTGGGCTTCCAAAGTCAACTTGCTGCTATGACAACAGGATAGTGATTTGGTCATTTGAAGGAAAGTACATGTACAGAATATTTATAGAATCTCTATAGTAGCTAGAAATACTTAGAATATATATTGCAAAACAAAGTATGGGAATGGTAATGTGGATGTTGTTATAACTGATATAAACACTTTTTACACATCTAGTTGTGCTTTCTAATATATGGAGAGAGTATTCTACATGATGTAAGGAATCAACAATTCATGGAAAGCAGGCACTGTGAGCTTCAAAGAAGTCATTACACACCATCTTCCAGATTTTTTTGGTATTGTGAATTTTCAGTTTTCAAATCAAATAGCTTCAGATGTTTGTATGCATAACAGTCAGGCAGTACTTCTGTTTTTTGCAACCCAATCAGCAGATGAAACAAGTTAAATGGTTTATTTTTTCATTTTAAAAATAGCACATTTTCTTCAGATCAGTCTTCTCAACATTTCCCATGGTGAGAAGAACTTGTTGTATATTAACTGTTAGAACAACATACCCGCTGGGATTAATAGGTTTATTTTTGTTTTGACTGTGTACCATCTGTGTTAAGGTTGGTTTTTGTTTTTTTGAATCTTGAATATGTTAGAGCTTTCTTTTAAAGAGATGTATCCAGTATCAATGTTCTATTATCTGACTTTTAGGATAGTTATAAATGGATCAAATATATTTGGCATAAGTTAGTATATTTCTCAGTCAGTTTGGACATACTTTATTTCCTTCGTTAGTCTTAGGGAGACTGTTCTCATATTCTCCTGTCCACACAAGGTCTTTTGTGTAACCAACCCCAGGTCTTGAATATGTACAAGGAAGTGCTGTTGCATTTATGTATATTTCCAACTCACTAAAATTAAGCAGAATTTTGGTTTTGTATATATTCCAGATTAGTTTGAGGGCTTGGTTGGTTGTTTTTTTTTTATCGGTGGTAGCAACTATCTCTGTCTTGTGGGTGTATATATGTGGTGTCTGGCATCTAAGACATCTGGATGCTACTACACAGTATATATCATATTAATCAGATGTCTGTTAAGTGACAGGGGTAATAGAGGTTCTGAAGGCCTGCTGAGGATGCCATGCTGTGTTACAAAGCTGCCTTTACTAACTTTACATAGATTGTGATTTTATACCCTCTCCGAGTTCTCTCCTTCGCTACTTCATAGTTGAAAATCTTCCCAATACAATTTGTATTTTAAGCAAAATTGATAATCTGTGTAATCTGAGACTTCTTATTGCTAGATTGGGAGTGTCCTTGTCTGCATGCAATACTCGTCCTGCAACCGGCTTTTGAAGTTGCATATTATGTTTGAGTTTTTTTGATTCTGTAAAATTTTAGTTATAAATTGCTGGGGAAACAAGGGCCTACTATTTGTGGGCATGAGGAGCTGATCCAGGGAACTTTATTTGGAAACACTGAAGCAGCAAATTCTAAGCTTCCTGAGATCTTAAGGGATTCAATATCTCATTGACATCGTAAGCTTTCTTTAACTGAACGTTGGCCTGTGTGATGCAAGTCTGTAGTAAAAAGTGGAGATGGGAGATCCCCAGCATACAAAGAAGAGCTCTTTGCTGTAAAACGCAATGTTACTTATGCTTTCGTGTGTCAGAGTCTTTATAATTTATTTGTTTTTTAATATTTACATTCATGCAGGTATTAAGGACCTAGAAAAGTGCCATACTGATACGGAGTAATTATGGTGGAAACTCTCACAAAGAGTTTTTTGTGGTTTGGGTTTCTTGTTTGTTTGGCATTTTTGTGGGTGTTCTGTATTTTTAACTGATTCTGCTTTCCAATTTCTTGCAGTGAGCTAGTCTGTGACAAGAGTAATAGAGAAGACGAGTGATAAGAGAACAACAGCTCTACTGAAACTCTTGTTCTGTAGAAGTTACACTTTCTTCTAGTTTGTCTTGTCCCACATTCCTTGAAGCTGTCTTTGCCATAAAAGACTGTTGAAGGATTATACAGACATTCCAGAAGCTTCTCCTTCCTTAATGATTGTAATGCAAATAAAAAATAGTATTAGCTAAGACTTCATAAATCAATCAGGCTGATGATCTTCATTTGAATGTTTTCTCTTGCAGTATTATCCTGCTAGAAAATATTGATTTAGAGGAGAAGAATACCTATCTAAGAAAACAAAATTTGACCAGCTCTGCTTTGGGCTCGGTCCAGATTGTGCTGTGAAGCAGTTCTTGCAGTAGAAGAGCAGGTGAGTGATGCAGGTTTTTCTAAACACGATTCTATTTTTGTATGTTTTTGTTATACCTCTATCTTTTCCTTCCCCTTCTTCCCACTCAGACAAGTGTGTGTGTGTGCATCACATCACCTCATGCACGACATATCCATTTTTTTAAGACTAAAACATGTGCAAAGAACAAGGAAGATTGTGCCCTGGCTGCCTTTTGAGTTAGTACATGTTCACAATCTAGTTTTCTACTGTCTTCTGCAGTTACAAGATTGCAAACTGAATTTTAAAAACAACTTTGATAAAGTAGAAACACTAACATCGTCTAATCAGACTGATGGATAGTTGCTTTATTTTTCCATAATGCTCTGTTATTCCAGATTATATGCTCAAAATAGGTATGATAGTATTTTTAAAAATGGAAAAAAAAAATTCTCTTCCTTGGTTTTGTTGCTTAAAGATAAAATTGAGACAGGTTAACTTCACTGACAGAGAAAAGTTTATACTAGCATTCAGAATTTCCAGTCTGACTCAGTGGGTTGTAACTAATGGCACATTAACTATATTTCCCCTTGAGAGCGTGTGCAGTAATTATATTCAAGTGCTTCTATCTTTAGAATGTGATGGGGTGCCTTTAGTGCCTTGTGTTTAGACCAGCTGTTGCATCTTTTTTTGCAGCTCTGATTTGCTTTTTTTTCCCCTGGATTTTTAGCAATTTATCAAATGAACGGAAGCATTGGATATATCTTACAAGGCATTGTAAAGGCCAAAAGTTGGTGGGTTCTTCCCCCCCGCTCCCAAGATCTGTTTCTGTAGCAAGGTGCTTGAAAGCGATAAATGTGAGGGATTGATCTGACAGAAAAAGGCACAAGAGAGTATTAGAAGTGCTGTGGTCTATTTTTTAAACGCTTTTTTTTTCTGTATAAGAAGGCTTGAACAAATTGTGTGTGTTTACCCAATATTTAGAGAGTTGAAAGATTGTTTGCTTGCATCTAGAATATGTTAGTCTGTGTAAATTTTGAGGTATTCCCTCTTCCAGTTTTGAGAGAGAAGTCAGCTTTTTTAAGGAAGACCTGAATGTCTCTAAAGCATGTTACCAGATTCTTAGTAGTACACATATTGTATAGGTTTCTTCACATGCTAAATTGTTGCAGAATGAGATTATTTTTGTTTTAGTTCCTTGTTTCATACTTGTAGGTGTTGGTAGCAACGGATGCATTGAAGTACTACATGCAAGAGCTAGGAGAAACAACAAAGCAGAACTTGGATATTAGAGGTAGGATTTAAGTGAAATATAAGTGGCTTTTATGCTTCTGAGTGCAGAATGTACTTTACTGCTTAAACAGGATTTTCACTTTTAATCATTTCAGCAAAAATGTACAGTCTATGTAAAGCCACTAATCAGAGTTAACTTGAGGGAATCTAGGATGAACCTGCTTGGTTTTAATTAGAATTATTTAATGACAAATTACCACTGCTGTCTACACACAGAACCAAGAAGTGGAATGGTATTTTAGAGTTTCTCCTGAGGAATGAGCTAATTTGCATCATGACACTGTGACTCAGCTTTGTGCTATATTGCCATGTAAAGAAATAAGAAAATTTTGCCAAATTTGTTGACATAGGGTGAAAATGTAACAAATGTGAACAGTGAGAGGGCGTCATCTTATGGCTTGGTGGCATTTTGTTGGTTGATTTACAATTGAGAGAAAGTAACATTGTTTTTTTTTCCTTAGGGTAAAATTGTACCATCAACGAATTTTACTTTGTTTTCATGGACAAATGGGGGAAGGAAAAAATATACAGGGACAGAATATTACGCCTTTTGTCTCTTATCTTCATTTCACTTTGCAAAAAAAGTTATATGTTCTTTGAAGGGATAACACTCCCAGTTGCTTTATGTGTATCTTCTGTAGATCTGAAAAACATAATGTGACCTTGAAGGCTTTCTGCCCTTATCTTATGTTTTGTCGGATATGTCGGTGCAATTTAAACATTCCACCTGATATTGCGAAGCTATTTATGAAAATATGTATATCATCAATGTATTTAGTAATACCCCCAATACTACTTGAGGACTAAGGGTCAACTTAATTTATGGAGTTTAAGGTTAAAAGGTTTTAACTGAGCTATAGCATTTAAATCAAGTTCATCTGCCAGAGTTTGAGGCAATGGGATGTTATTCAGAGCAAATGTGACAAAGAAATATTAACAGAAGTCTTCCTATGAAAAGAATACTGATATACATAGAGACCTGTGGGTAGGAGAGAAACAGTCGGGTTCTCTTTTGCCATAAGGCCATCTGGTTTGGATTGCAAGAGTGTTCAAAGTTACAAAAAGCAAAGAAATAACATCTTTGTTTTATCATAGATAGAGCCTTATGGATTTCCAAGAAAAGGAGGAGATTTATTGAAACACTGTTGCGGAATTCCTATTTAGGATTGTTGTGCTTTTTCTAACATTGTAAAGGGCTGTGTTTTTGCTGGTTAAAAGTGTATGTCTCTTAAAGTCCTGAGCTAAAGGTATCTTTGGTGACAGTCTAGGGAAAGAAAATGAGAGGGACCGGACCAAATCCAGGCATGGTTTTGGAGAAGGTTTGCTACAGAAATGTGTCCTCTGCGTACGCTGTGTATGTGTGTAGGACGCTGAGCAAAGGGAATACGGGACATGCAGGCAGAAGTACATGTCTTGTTACTGCTAAGGATAGTTATTCCTCTTTTCTATCTATTCTAGAATATCTTCTAACTTTAAGTTTTATGAACTTTTAAGTACTTTTATTGTAGGTTATGAAAGGCTTGTGTGGAGAAAACATTTGCAAAACGTACATAAAGAACTAACAGATTCATACGTAAAAACTTTGTTTCTTATATTTGGGAAGCCATTTTGATGGCTGAAACTGCAGAGTTAAAATATGGAAACGTCCTGCCAGTTCGATTGTCTTTTAGATTATCCCTCCTACAGTTTCCCAAAGGCTAGGAGCTCAGCTTTGAGAGCTCTTCCTTCTTCTCTAGAGGATTATTTAAGTTGTTTCAGAACCAAACTGTCTGCTATCTGTTTATACGACTAGCTACATGCTCTCTGGCAGCCTAAAGAACAAAGTTGGCCTTGTGCTCCTCAGACCTAGTTTTCTTGACTTGTTCTGAAATTAAAAAAACCTTCCTCTTCCTCTATACTCATGAACCTGCTAAAGCTGTTCAAGGGCTTTGTGTCTGATGGTTTGAACAGAAAAATCTCTAGGACAGTTAATTTTATGAAATTATTTTCCATTGTGGAAATTAAATATATTTATTTAGATTGTGTTGATCCAAATGCAAGTGGTTTTCACTTGTCAAACGAATTTAAGTATTTTGTTATGAGCTGGTTTAATGGTAAATTGCACATGTATGAACTGTCATACCTTACACAGGATGCAGCTGTGGTGTGCTATGTGTGAGTTGGGTTTGCCGCATGCGTTGCCCTCTCTGGATGGACTTCAGCTATGTACCATTGATGCACTATTGGGAAGGAATGTCCTCATTTCAGGCAGAGGGTCAGTCGTTCAACTGAAGCATAGCCCTCTTTGAGACTTGCATAAACGATTCAGATCAGTAGCTCATGTTCATATTGAAAACCTGAATGTATTTCAGGTATCAATTTTGAGTTCTCACACTTTCTGAAGTCTATCAGGGAAGTTCACTGTTTGTGTTCAGTTATGCAGATGGTTCAAGACGTTAATGAAAACATTGTTACTTTTTAAAACAAACTTGAAACACAAGCTAATATTGAAGCTCAGCTTAATTTCAGATTTGATATTGTAGTGTAACTTCAAATTAAAGGTACTTTATGTGGGGTAAAAATTCTTTTTTGTTCTCCCTGATACCTCACAGAGAAAAAGAAAAGGCAACACGGTGAATAAAAAAAGAAAAAGAGCGGGGGGGAAGAGAACAGGGTTATATCATCTAATTTTCTCAAGCTTAATCTTGCAATGAGGTGGAAAATGCAGTCTTGTCTTCTATGGGCTTTTGCAGAAATACACAGAAATGCAGTTAATGCCATTAATATGCAATGTACTGACGTTGTACTGGGTGCGAAAATTTTGCCTGCAGGCTTGCATTAATGGTTTAGAACTTTATTGTTTGACAGAAAATCATGATGCCCAAGTTTTAGAAAAGTGGAAAAAATGTCAGGAAATAAGAATTACTTTTCCCCTGCTGGGATATTTAAGATCAATTATTAAATAACTCGGTAAAAAATTCACACTTGCTTCAAGGTATTCTAGTTGGATTTACTTTAATGTACTGTCCTATCTCACTGGAAGAAAAATTGGAGGTTTTTTGACAATTTGAGTTTGACTGTAATAATAATATAATATTTTAAGTGATATACAGTTAACCACTGTGCACGTAACAGAAATGAACAACCAACTAGTTTCACGTTGTGAGAAATACAGCTGCAAAATGGCATCTCACTATTTCGGTTTTTATTTCAGGTTTCTTTGGCCACTACTCTTGATGGGAGGTATTTCTATAACCTCATTCTGCTTGTCACTTGGACTTAGTTTAATTTTCAGACCAAATTATCTCAGAGTCAGTTCTTGTGGTAATCTTGCCATATTTCGTATACTAGCGTGGTCTCAAGTAGTTTTTATGGCTTTTTTTTTTTCCTCTTTTTTCTCTATGAAGAGTTGTACTTCGCATTACTTCTTAGAGCTTTGGAGGTGTAATAATACCATGTCCTAAAGAGTTACTGGATATTTTTTTCACAAAGATGTGACTAGTAATATTTTAGACTATAGTCAGTACCTAGCAGATGTAGAAGGGTCTTACAGTCTTTTTAGAATCTGCGAAGAGATGAGCAAGCTGGTAAATATTAGCTCACAGCTTCATAGTGTTGTGTAATGCTTTTTAAAGATGTTTCATTAACGCTAATGACATAATTTTATTCACTGCTGTACAGAAAGGTGAGTAAATAATTTATATTTTATTAATGCTGAGACAGTTGGTTAGTATTATGTACAGGCTGTTATTCCTTTGTTCAGAAAATTTTGAAAGGTTTTTGGTTTTCTCTGTACTGCCTTATGTTTATCTAGAATATTTGTAGAAGAAGACTGCAAAATTTTAGCACACCACAAGTTTCTCAGAGCTGCGATCCCACTGAACATGCACTGGCTTTAAAGTACTATAAAGCCATGATAGGCTGTTCTGTACCATCAGTTGTTGTGCTGCCATCAGTTGCATTTCTTGAGGATTCAGTGAAAAGGCATTTAAAACCTCGTAGTGCATTTGCGTGTGTCCTACATAAAGTACAAAGTGATGGGGATCATTCTTAAAATTTGTCACTTTACTGCTGATCACAGAAAAGAAAGCTAGCTTTTGTCATACGTTTTCTTCAGGTCACTGATTGTTAGTAACAGCTTTACCTTAAAGGAATTTCATCTTTAAATCTCAACGTGTTAGTCTTAGTGCTTTTCTTATTGGCTATAATTACTTAGACTAAAATCAAATCTTTCTTTTATTTTGCAAGTCAGCCCTTTTACTAATACTTAGGATGAGTCTCTGTTGCACAAGTAAAGCTGTCTTACCTCAAGCAATCCCTGCTGTGCATCTGTAGGAAAACATTCTGGCTTTGAAGTCCTGAAAACTGCGTATCCAGCTTTTTTCTTGTTATCGTCTTTTAAAGTATTTTGTGTAGTTCTTTCTCACAGTTGAAGCTGATTAATTATGCAAGTTAAACACTACAAAGTGAGAAGGTGAACATACTTGAAAAAGGAAGAGTCGGAGATGGTATTCAGCAAACGAAATAAAAATTAATCAGTATAATGGATTGTTTCAATATTTAGTCCTGTGTCTGTCTGTGTGTCCTGCCTGCCTCCCCCAACAGTCAAATTAAAGGTGTTTTCACTGGTGATGGGCTGGTGGAGTCCTTGGGGATGTTCTCTGGATAGATTTCACCTGTCCCAAGAGCTTGGTGGAATAATGTGTTCTTGGCAGTACTTTCAGACCAGTAATCAATGATGAACATCTTCCACTTCAGGAGGAGAACCTTGCTTTTTTACCAGAAGAGGCTGATAATGAATAGTAACTGCAGGGGGTTCATGGCATGCAGGGAAAACATGCTCAGTTCAGGAAGGTTTTTTGTATCAGTAAAATTATTATTGCAAGTCATTATTCTCATTGTGTTAAGTCTCCTAACCATAAAATAAGTTAAGAATCTGAAGTAGGACTTGGCATATGGAGTCTTAAAAGCTAAAAGGGAAGGAAGAATATGGTATTCGATTTTGTTCAGAAGTTAGGGGCTTTACATTTACTGCTTGCTTTCCCTTACCTAGGACACAGATCCTCACTCAATGGTTGTTTGTGCTCTTACCTGCTCAAATGCATTTGCTTTTTAGTTGTTGCCCAGCTGAATTCAGACATAAACATAGAAGCTGATCTCTTAAAGGATACAATGTGTTGAGGTGTTTTAAGTTTTGCAAAGTCAGAGAGAGGGGTTGCAATTTTTCTGACTATAGGCATTTGGCATAAGCTTTATACTTCCATTGTTATTTATATTCCTGCTTTTTTCTATTTCAGTAATTATGATTAGCCACATTAAAAGTGAAAACTATCTTATCTAAGATACCGTAGTTGTAAAAGGAAAGCTGGATTGTATAACGTGTAATTAAAATCTGATTTCACATCATAAGTACAACTACAGTAGAGAAGATAAAGGGGGAAAGATGAAGAAACAGAACTTAAGACAGTTTCATTACAAGGAGGGAATTGGAATGCTAGGAAATCTGGAAAAGAAAATATTACCTTATGTGAAATTATTACTGTTATTGAAAAAGTAGTTTGGAAGCACCAAAACACAAATTACAACATTGCTTCTGATGATTTCACATCCGTGTGTCCTTCAAAGAAAATTAACAAGTCATTTTTGTCCATCAGGCAAAGATGTGGTGCAGCAGCGGAGAACAAGGAAAGGAACAAGGAACTGGAGTTAACTTGTGAACTTGTGGGCACCCTTGGTTTTCTTATCTACAGGGAATGTAGAATTACACTGGCACATCTTTTGTCACAATAATTAATTTTCTAGTTAAGGAATCTGACAAACTTTATTTTTCCCCCACTGTATGCTTTCCTTGTACTTCTGTGAGTTAGTTCTTGTTTCGGGGGAGATGCACTGAGGACCCAATTAAGATGTACGTGAGTGCTGGGTTTTAGAGCGCGATGTAATTTTTTCTGAAGTAGGGAAGACTTTTCCACCAAAGCCTTTCTGGCAGAAAATGTAGTTGATGATGCTTCATGTTTCACAATTCATGTAGGCTTTGCTGAAACTTCCGATTTCCTTTAAAGAAAATGAAACAGAAAGGATCTGTAAAGTTTAGATAGTTCTTCAAAAAATTTAAAATGTGATAGTTCAAAATTTTTTTTTCAGAAATCTCAATTCTATTTGGGTGAGGGAGGGAACTCCACAAAAAAACCAAACAACAACATAGAACAGTGTTTGAAATGGAAAAGGAATATCTTCTTTATGTTAGTTTTTC
>VXAK01016685.1:81016-106972 GCA_013399435.1 Arenaria interpres
CTTATGTTCTTATGAATTCTTAGTGTTCTTAATTTCTTTTACCTTTGACTTTCTAATTTAAAAGTTTGAGATAGAAGTATACACGTGTAACTGAAATTTCAGTATTACAGACAACAGAATTATAATGACAAGAACTATAGTAAATAATAGATTTGGTAGATACATTGGTAGAATGATACAGTGAGTAAGTCATTGTTAATAATTTGAAGGTCATGAGCAAGTGGGTGAAGATGATCTGGTTGATGTGGATATCAGTTCAGTTACTAAAGGAAATGGCCAGGGATAATTGCCAGTTCGAGGGACTCAGTTGGCAGTCCAGTTTGTTCCTTAGAACCCTGAGTTTGTAGAGAAGGCTATTTGCCTACAAACATGTTACAAACCCATCTTTCTGCTGTGTGTGGGCTTTGTCTGTGAAGCTGTTAGCCATGCTGGGGCAAAACCGTGTCTGTCACAGGCCGCACTAAATATTTACTGGTGTGGGCAATCCTCAGGTCTGGTCCGTGCCGTTGGCTGCTTTACTGGCTTACTGAAAGAGATGCAGCAACAGTTAATGAAGACTTCCGAAACACTTTTGAAAGGGTCCTTCACAAAAGGCTGGTAAAGAACTAAGCTGTCAAGCTACAGAGGAAGTTGTCCTGGATATTTCAGTGACTAAATACTGGGGAGAATTTAGCAGACAAGACAAATGTAGTTTGCACTGACAGAAAGAATGGGCAAGGTATATTGATTCTACTTTTTTTTCCTGAAATATTTTAGACATGGATTTTGTGGTTGTGGTAGTCTTGGAGTTGTAAATACTGTGGTGAAATAATACAAAGATGACAAACTTCATATGGTGGGGCAGTATCTTATTGATTTGAGCTATGGGCAAGTTCTCAGCCACAAGCATTACCTTCATGCCTGAACATAAAATGTGTTGATGAACTCTCCACCATCAGATCGAAAATATGAGCTCGTCTGGATTTCTCTACAGATTTAATAGCTGCCTCTCCAACTAAGTATGGTTGGAGCAATCCTACACAGGTTGTATTTCCTAGATGCTGGCTGAAATATACAGCTAGGCTCTGGGGTACCACTACTTTTGCTCAGGAGAGGTAATACCATCTCAAAACCCTAAAATGCCTGTAGGCAATAAGGATACTCTCCAGGGATATAACATCATTTTTGAATGAACAATTTGGATGAGAGCCTCCATGTAATAACAAATCCCAGCTCCTATACCACTTTCTTTGCCTTAGAGATTAAAGGTTAAAATAGGATGTGAAAACGTTACAATCTGTGCTTAAGAACGAATGAACTTGATGGGTTTGTATTCTCAGAAGCATGAATATTTTTTAATTGCATCAACTGATTTAATAGGAATTACAATGTTTCCTTAGAAACCTCACCTTGTTTGACATAAACAATTAATCAGCAGACAGCTCTGGGATGAAATGCAGCAACTTAATGAGGCCAAATCCTAATTGTGCTGATTAGTAATGAGAATTGGTCAAAACCTAGGATATGTGATCAGCGGGGTTGAATCAGAGTCCCTGTTTGCATGCACAAGTGCGTGTGTACGCATTTGGGAAGGGGAAAAGAAAACCCAGTTTTTTCCAGCTGCCTTGTGGAGTAGGAGGTATGGATTCCTACTTTGCCAGCCCCACAAGCCCCAAGCACACTGTGTACACACAGAGCCATTTTGAATGGAGAATGTTTCCTAAGCTTTTGAGTTGGTTAGTGAGGGAAACAATCTTGTGTGTATAGTGACACTTCAGCTTTACTGAACATGTTTCTTACATCTCAACTCCTCAATTGTTGCAAAAACTAGGGATCTCCTGACTATAGGCTCCTTCTCCAGAGCAGACTGCTGGGCACGGTGGCACATCTGATGGCCTCAGAGGCCTGAGATTGACATTAATGAGTTCCTAGCTGTAAGGCAATCTGGTTGAGGGATCTGACATGAAATCCTTTTCATTTGTCTTAACTGGCAAGGTAACAGTCAGAGATTTTAAGGAAGCCCGTGGAACCTGAGAAAAAAATGTAGTTGACTGCTTTGAGATCCGCAAAACACCTATATGTTATTTTTTAAATTTTTTTTTTCCTTCCCGTGAAACTTGTCCAAAACAGAAGATCTTGTATCAGCTGTCTAGGATTAGGATCAGAGTTTAGTTAACTGCTCACACAGTCAACAGTTTAGTACAGGTGATGAAAATGAATAACTGTAAGGGAAATTCAGGTAAGAGAACATAATTACCTAAGCTGGATATTGGCCAGGACATCAGAGCTAACTGTTCAATTTCTGTAGAAAATGCCGTAGGATTTTTAAAGGCAATTCGATTTTATCTCTTATTATAAATATTAGCTGTTTTTATGGCTGTATGATTTGAAGCTTGTATTTGAGCCTGAGGAATATTTTTTTCAGCAGATTCAAGACTGGGGAATAGCATATAAAACCCATGGTACTTGTGTAATCAAATTTTAGAAATAAAACTATTCAATACTGTTTGAGGCTCAAGTGGTATACAGTAATTTAAAACTCTGAAGAAGTGGGGTTTGTGGCTTGTTCACTGTAGATCTCACCCTTTCACGCTGAGAATTACCATTTTGTTCTGGTAGCAAGGTGCGTGAGTAGTGGCTACTGTATAAGTGTATTAAAGAATCTTGACATGAGTATGGCTGTGAAGTAACAGTGTGTGTAGATAAAAATTGTAATCTGCATAGGATAAAGGGAACCAGGCTATCTAAATACCTGTCTGTTACACAATGAAGTGTAGTGGGCCAGCCTTCCAGGCACTCCTTACCAGCTGGAGGAAATGAAACACGAAAGAGCAGCAATGGTAGCTAGTTGGTGGGCAAGCACTATATTATCATAAAGATTGTCCTGTCCTGTACTCTGATCCTGGTCTGTATTCTGTTTATCTTAGCTTAAGTTAGTAGCAATATTGTAGTCAGTAGCTCTTCTTTTTTAAGAACTGAATCGAACCCTTTGCTGGTTTCAGGATTGTTAAATTAACCAGAGGCACTAAGGCTGCAATGAGTGACACTGTAGCACGGAGTTCTTAGAGATCGTTCCATGTTTCTGGCAACTTTCTCTGGAATCTGAACTGTCATGTCGAATACGGTGATATCCTGAAAAAATGAGAGAAGACACAAAAGCATCAGAATGGTGTCAGATGGAAAGATAAAATCAAGTACTGTTGCATTTGGGCCCAGTATAGGGCACAGAATTCTGTGAATATGTAGCAATTTCTTTAAAGAAGTTTGCTAAGGTACTCATGCATCCAACAACTTTTTTCAAACCCTGATATTTATAGCATTTTTTATTGCTATAAACTGTCCTCCAAATAAACCCATTTGGTTTTAGCCATTCCCTAACATTGAAATGTTTAATAATACCTTTGATATTGTCAAATATTTTGGAGCAGTTGGTATTTGCTTAGTCTCAGTTTGGAGCATAGCATGTTAGTGAACAAGTGATGCTTGAAAGGTCACAAACAAAACAAACAATTCAAGCTTTTTGTGATTTATTCTCCCTATTAAACACTGTGTTAAATGTTTTTTGAAAGCAACGTTTGCTGTGTGGTGTGACGGATTATTTGTGTTCTTCTAGTTAATTATATGAAAATACTCTATTCATTTTTGAATACTGATAGTATTTAACCTCTCATAATAATCTTATCAACAAACATACCAGTGAGCATTTTATAATTATTACTTAACTAATCTTCTGAGTTTTTCTGTTTTATGCAAGCATTAAACTTGCTCTTACAGCTAAGTACAATGCCATACAAATGAGTCTGTTTCATTTCTTTAAAACAAAGCCCTGAAGCTTTTATGCACAGTCATGCCAGGCGTGTTCTAGGCCTATAAGGCAGCAGAACATCCAATTACATTTATTCTCTGAAGATGATTGTCGCTGATCTAAGTTCAAGGAGAATCCATAGGGAAGAGCCGTAACTTCGTGCAAAATTTTTTTTCAAATCAGGGTTATGTTTTTCTATTAAGAAGTAGAGGATTTATATTTTGGGGAGAAAGGAAGCTTTTATAGTCTTTCCCTTCAGAAGTTCTGAATTTATTCCTGGCTGAAATATATTCCAGATATCAACTGAAATGCTAACACAAAATGGAATTAAGTACTTTGAAATATTAACTTTTGACATTTTGGGAGAGAAACATTGGTTTCTTTTGAAAACAAGTTTTGATTTATAGTTATTAAATACTGTAAGATGACATTTTTAACCTACATATGTATTATCACTAAATGGAAATATTTGTCTCTTCTTAAGGACCACTTAACTGAAATGTAACTCTTCCTCTTACTCTGGAAATTCTTAGATTTCCAAGTCTTCCAGGATATAGTTTCTTCAGGGAGAGAGCAAGGTAAAAGAACTTCAGAATCATGTTAGTTGATTTTTATTTAATGAGTAAGCAACTCTTGTCCATTTATTGGTCAACTGCGATAAGACACCAAACTTGATTGTAATTTTTTTTAGGAAGTATTTTGAGGTTTTTAATAGCACAGCAGCTATTCACTCTTACTGCCATGACACAAAAACTAATACTGAACAAGTGGTACAAAGCTAAGTCAGATTCATTCTGCAAGTACCCACCTAAGAGTCAATTCCTCTAGCAATGATATGTCCATTAGGGCACCCCTCAGAAATGAATGTAAATTTGACAGAAGGGGAGAAAAACTTGATCTGGTTCAGCTTGTTTCCTCTCCTTCAGATCTGATGTGGTTTGGATTAAGTCTTTGTATAACACATGAGCAGAACTTCAGTAATGCATGGCCTCAGTCTTTCTATACCTCTACGCAACTCGCTTTGCGTTAGTTTGGTTTTTTATTTTTTACATTTCTTAGATGTTACAGCTCGTTTCTTTTTCAATAATGTGATATAAACACATGTGATATAATGGTTGTTCACACTGTACTGAAGTTGCTTGTCTTCTTGCTTTTGGATTAGCTGCTATCAAATCCTTTGGACATCCGTTGTTGAATTTTGAAGGAGCTGTTAGCATGGAGTACTCTTCAAAACTGGATTTTTTTTTTTTTTTGTATGAGACACATATTTTTATACTGAATTTTAGGTATTCATAGTACAGAATATCAGTGAAATAGTGCCCTCATAAGATGAAAAAGAAATCAATTCTTAATTCATTTGTTTTGACCCCAAATAACTTAGAGTTTAAAAAAAACACATGGTTGAATCTACAACTAAGTTAGTTTACAAATTAATATAGTAAATGTAACATGGAATTAGATTAGTCACATAAGTTTTGATGTAATATATATTCCTACTACTATGCCATAAAAGTGATACCTTTGCTAGAAAGTTTTGTGACGTTGTACCTTTAAGCAGATCTTTTCACTAAGGTACTTCACAGCCATTTTTCTTACACTTGGGAAGGATGTTATTTTTTTACTTAAGGAATATAATTAATATTTTAATAAGTAAATAATTTCCACCCCAAATTGGTAAGAGAAGTTGAAGCCATTATGGGGGGAAAGGGAGGGCAGACTATGTTTAAATTGGGCAGTGTATTTCACTTACAAATGTTTCAAAGTATTTTATACTTCTGAGAGGCATGAGGATTTGTTTGCTTTTCATTGTTTTGCATTTTAATGGTAGATGCCTGAACTATCCCGGCAAAACCCTGGGTTTGACCTCTGACTGTGAGCTGCGCTATCAGAGGAAAGGTGCTCAGAAAGCTTTTGGTTTCCAAGGGAAAGCAGCAGCGGTAGCAGCACTCAAACTTTAATGCAAGATTTCTCACAAAGGGGAAGCATACAGGAAGGAGAAATGGATGTGAAGTGTTAACATTTCCCAAGGGTCTGTTTCTGCTTTGCAAAGAGACTGATTAAAAGGAGGAGCCCAAAAGTGCTTTGGCATTAGGGAGTTTAACATTGAGTTTTTAATTCTAAATAGAAGTCACGGAGGAGCAAACCACTCTGCTGCAGTTCTCTGACTGTGTTTATTCCAGGAAGGCTTTGTGGCCACATGCCTACATAGATTATTGATGTCTTTTCCCTCTGAGGCATCCTCTTCCTTATTTAAATTCAAATAGGTCAGTTAAGCTGTGGTTTGACAACTGTCAACGTTGTGATTTTTTTGCAAGGACACAAGTGCTGACAACACACAAAAATCAGTTGGAATCAGGAGCAGCCAGGGTTTTAGGGAGTATTATCCTTGTGGGATATCAGCACTGGGTAGTGTTGTGTCCCAGATCTGGCTTTTATTTCTCTGTAACATAAGTTATAAATGCGAAATATAACATAATGAAGTGTTATAAGTGAAGGTCAGTAATTTTTTCATTTAACATGTCCTACAAAGGACCCCCAACTTATCATGTAGTATGGGAGAACTTACCGTAAATTAGAGGAAACAAAGTTGTGAAGATAACTTTCCATCATGCTTGAAAGCACTTTGGCACAGTAAGCGGTTATGATAGGGGTGAGTCCCTGTAGTCCTCTTCCTCTATCATACTCCAGTACGTTTAAAGGGAAAGTTGGAAATGATATAATTCCTTTCCTGGGAGAAAAGGAACATATGGGAAAAGTTGAAAAGAAAAAAAGCCCAAGACAAACCCCCTCAGATTTCATTATTTCAATGTTATGGGGAGTCTTAAAATTTTTTACTTCAAAAATGAACCAATGATATGAAGCAAAATGCAGAGGAACCACATCAGCAAGTTTCTTCAGATAAAATGTGGTGGAGAGAGATCAATTCCTGCCTTTCAGTTACTGGGCAATAGCTGCCAGATGGTGAAAAAGGCCTCAGTACACCATCCAAATCACGAAGCTTCTCATTAAGCTGTCTGCTTTAGCATTGTGAGCAACACACACCTTGGAGGTGGAACGCATAAAAGCATTCTGCTGATCACTGAATTTTACAGCAGAGCTGTTGAAAACTGTATTAATTAAAAATCGCAGCACTGAGTGCGGAATCTCTCCATGCTTTATTTATAAACATTTTTTTTCTGCTGTTGATTTTGGGTGTCATTGAAAGGACTATCATCAAATTGTATAATGGTTTTGGGAGGTATTTTTTAGATGTACAAGAAGCTTGAAAATACTTGGTGTTTGACCTAAGTCTGCAAAGGTAAATGATAAACCTCTGTTGGGTCTAAAAATGTAGTAGGGGGGTCTGGAAAAAGCCAGCCTTGACATAGCTCAGTCCTTGTGTGTCCTGGTTTGAGGGGGGGGAGGGAGGGGCCATCTGTCGTTCTGGTTGGTCAATTCGGTCAAAACCATGACATTGTGCCTTTAGGATCTTCATAAATTCCAGATACTATGAGGAGATCTAGGGAGGGCCTGAAGGGATAGGAAGAAAACAGAGAGCTTTAATTTCAGAGGTGAATCCATTGAAAAAGCTTATTTGTGTTACAATTTTTCTGGTGGTGAGACTGAGCTGCAGGTTCCTGTCATTGCCCAGAGCTCTGTCCCCAGCTCTGCCGCATTTTACAGCCCCTCAGCACTACCAAACTGTATGCTTATTTGACTCTGCTCAGTGTAGTGGTCTTTTTTTTTTTTTCTCCCAATGCTCAAACCTGCCATAAAACCATAGCTATGTTTATATCATTGTTCATTAAAAAGTAATTTATAAGTAGGTATACAGGCTGCAGGTGCTTCTGTAGGTGTGCAACAGATATTCAAGGACAGTAGCAGCTTTAAAAAGCTTGGTTTTATGGGCATAGGTATGCATGGAACCACACGATTTTAATTCAACAGTTGCATCGTCAGACTGTGAAGTACTGTGACTACTTGAATCTGGACATCCACAAAAATAAAAAAAACCCCTGGTTTCTTGGTTCATACTTTTTTTTTAAGGCTATGCTCAAGTTAGAAAGAGTAAGCTACATGTATAATGTGCATCTAGCTGCAAACACTATGGCAAAGTATCCAAATGGGCACAAAAATGACAAAACACATTGGTAAGCATTAAGTGAGAAGTTTTTGTTGAAGGGAAGAGGGACAAAGAACTTCTTTTGTGCTCAAGTTCATGTGTCAAAGAGAACAAAGCTAATGCTTTAAATAGTTCTTAAACAGAAGGAGTGCAGAAGTGTATACTAAAGTTAAGGGCTACAATTTACTAAAAATATATTAGATTCTAGCATTCATTTTCATCTTACATTTCTTCACTCTTGACTCTAATGATATTGCATCCTTAAATTGCAGTGTAGTTATTAAAAAATATGTTGGTTGATTTCTCTTATAATAATTATCAAATTAGTATAAGTTACCATAATTTTGTGTTATAGTCTCTTGAAACTTCAGTTCTGTAATTAAAATTACTTTTCTTTCTATTAAATACTCATTGAAAGTTTTAATTGAAAAAGCATGGTTTCATTAAATAGAATTGCCGCTGGTGAAAGGATGGAATTTCAAAGATGAGGGTTTGTATGGAAAACTACAGGCACTCTAAAGTTTCCATGAGTATAGGTGCTAATCAAGTTCAAACCCCAACCAAGCAAGTAGTTCCCCCCTCTCTCCCCATCACTACCTATCTGTTAATAATTGAATAGCAGTGGAGAAACATTCCTAATCAACTTCCCCAATGAAACTTGAGAATAATTATTAACAAAGGTCTTAACATCTGAAATTTTCATACGAACCATGGATCTTTAACCACTTTAAGAAGAAATATTTAATTTCCTTTTTATCGAGTAAATAACAGCTGATAAACTAGCAGTATTCTGCATCACTTTCTTTTCTGCCTTGATACACTGCTAAGCAGGTCCTAGTCATTTCCTGCAATTTGAAAGTGAGAAAAGGAGTCTGTGATAAGGCTGTAGTTGCTTGTATAGTACCTTAAGCCCTGCTAAGGTACAGTGCGGCTTGTAGTTGACTGTGAACCACCTAAACCAAAAGAGAAATTTTGTATTTGAGTTACTTAATATTAAGAAAGATACAATATGTTGTAGCATAGAGGAATCTGGATGTAACAGTCATTCCATCTTGCAGATTTTTCATTTTCTCAAATCCAACACCCTATTTACACTACTTTGACTGTAGTGCTTCACTGGGGCTGTGTGGCAAGACCTGGTAGCTGGTCCTTCAAGACTAGTCAAGCTTTGTGCAAGATGAGTGAAGGTGCCATAAATGCAATACCATCAAATTCTTCTTTCTACTGCATTCTCATGGATGACAATCCTCTGTATTTTCCTGTTTTTTTAGATAGTTTCTTTTAAATTATGGTATTTTAATCAGTGACTTGTTTGTTTCTAGTTTTGCTAGCGTTCTTTCTTTTTCTTGCTCCTTTTTTTTTCAAAAATAATACACAAAATGAAATAACTTTATTATTGTATAGCAACTTTTAAAATTAGTGCTTTAATCGTTTCTGGTTTTTTTTTCTTTGCCATTTCTTACTGCAATTCCTGCATGAAAACACAACTATTTTGATGCTAAACAAAAACTGAAAGGAAAATGGGCACTGTTTACCTTACTTTCATACCTTTAACTGGCTGATTCTTTTTTTTTAATGCCCTTTTACCTCCTGCTGTTTTGGTAAAGTTAAGATAATTTGTGGAAAATGTTACCTTAGGGGAAAAGTTTTTAAGTATATCCAGTCCAGGGTGATTTTTTTCTTTTTTTTATTTCCGAAATGAAGATAAAGTGAATGAAGTTTCTTACAGTGAATGTGTTTGGGTTGTGGAAAAGTGTTTTACCTGGGGTTAGTAGAGGTGTAAATGCTATTCTGGATTAGTAGTTGCCAGTCTATGCTTGGGATAGGGTTTTCCAGTCCAAAAGCTTCCCTCCCCAAAATGTTGAAAGATCTCATTTGCATCCAGATGTGAAGCAAGGCCATTGTTGAACTCTGTTCTCATGCAAAGACTGACCTGTTTCTTGTCAGTGTTTTACAGTCCAGTGTAACCACCACCCCTCAGACTGTTCGATTGCTCTGACTGCACTGGTTTGGTTTCGGGGGGTTTTTTGTAGTCTTTTTTTCTTTTCTTCTGTTAAGTTGCTATTGTAGAAGCTATACAAGTTACAGTTATTTCAGAAGTATACATGCATAGGGTACTTGAGGTGGCCACAGGATGCTGTCTTCAGTCCAACCTTCCTATAGTGTCTATACATAGGTCAGTGACATATTCAGATGGTTATTGCAGTTCAATAATATTAGGGTCTTAGATTAAAATTATTCACATTGTGTATGTTTCTCTGTGATATAAATTCTTATTATGAATTTCTTATCTAGAGTGTGTTTTAATATTTCAGTCTGAAATACAGAAAATAAATGAAACTAAGTAAGATTATTTTTTTTTCTGTGTGTAAGCCAGACTTGCCTGGCTTTGTGGCCAGAGAAATCTGTTCTCTTTGCATCTCCAACAACTGATTTTTCTACTCCCTCAGACTGTCAAGCAGAAGCTAAGAAAAATGTATCTTTGCTTATACTGGTCTTGTATTTCAGACCTCATTTGTATTCTGGAATTAACAAGAGATGTCTCTAGATACCCACCTTCTTGAATATTCAGAATCCTTTCTCTCAAATGCAAGTCATTTACAACTGGTGTTCAATTAAGATGTATGGAAGTGGCCATTTGAAGGTGAAGTCAGAAGCAGCCAACTGCTGTTTCATGGAGTGTGGGGTTTGGACCCTGGCCGCAAGCTTGTTCCTGACAGGCTTTCTGCTTTCAGTATTTCGCTCTAGTGGAAAACCCATTGATGTTTTGCATACAATATTTTGCCTTCTGTTAAACCAGTTCAGTGTCCAGGACTGTGCAGAAGAGAATTAGTTCTGAAACCCCGCTACCAAGCTTCTTCCTTGCTGCTGTTCCCTCTGGTGGCAGACGCACCGTTGTGTTGGCACGGGGCTGTAGCCCCAGCACTGCCGGGGGGAGGCTTGGTCCCTGCTGATGCTCTGCCTCTTGGATCCGGCTCTAGCCCGGATCACCCTGTTCCTCAGTTTATTCACCATCGTGATTTATGCGCTTTAGGGGAGAAACAGTCTATATTATTTGAACTAGTGAGCAACTGGGGCAGCCCAGTGCCAGGCCCTAGCATAGATGGCAGAGGCCACTCTGTGCAGGAGGGATACCTGGGGGACTCATGCAATGCCAAGGCCTCACAATGGGTGCTCTTTGTGCCCTTTGTAACTAAGCAACGGGTGTTCCATGGTGAGGATGAGCGGTAGCTGTTGCACCATGTATCCTGGGGTAAGCACCTCATTTCCAATTGAGGGTAAAATACTTGATGGGGGAGGAAGAAGAGGATACCATCCTATGGCTCTGCCTGCATTTGTAACAGGTACTTGAACTGCTGCACTTACATAAATGGCTGAAAGTGTTATTATGCACAATCTAGTTCAGTAGAGTCACTGACAATTTATATCAGCTTTGAAGAGGACTGCTTTTAACAAATACTGTATGTCAGTAGTGGGCTGGAGAAAATAACCAAATAACAAAAGTTAGAGTAGTATTTCAATGACTCAAGCAATCAAGTGTTTTTCCTGAAGATTTATAATTCTCTAAGCTGGGCGTGCCAAATCTCGCTGGAGGCTGCTGTGAGCTTTTCCTGTCACATTTTAAGAGCTTCCTGAAGGATGCCATGGTTTGCATCAAACCTGGAAGCTCAAAAGGTGCTGTTAGCTTTTCTTTCTGATTTCGTTTCCCAAATATTTGAATGGAAATTACCATGCAGTAATGCATCAAGCAAGCATATTCTTCTGGGACCTACTTTATGCATAAATACTGTAAAGATTCTGCAAGAAGCTTATTTAAGTTGTCTTAGATAATCTAAGTGCTTTGGAGAAGTGTCCAGAAGGGCAGCTTTTGAATGTTGCTCTGCAAAAGAATACAAAATTCAATCTTTGTTATAATATAGAATGAACTTACGAAATGGAATTTCTTTATGGATAGAGAATTCATTCTCTGCACTACTTAAATTTCCTCATGCTTCTTGGACAAAATAGTGGAGAAAGACTATTTCTCCAAGAACTTGGGGAATATAAAATTTTAAGCAAAATGTTTGGCGTTTTTTTTACTTCCTCAAGAAAAACTTGGAGTGAACTGTGAAGTAGGTATTAAGGGTTACTGTGGGTCATACCAAGGATACCTTCTATGAATGATGGCGGGCGAAAAACATTCAACTAATATATTTCTCTGTAAAGTATTTCTCTGTAAAATATATTTCTCCTGTAAATTCTGGAAACTAAACAGTTACTGCAACTTATGAAGCTTCAAGCAGGCTTCAGAATAGGTTTTCTTCTGTTGCGTTTCTTTCCACTTTTATTTATCAGATCTCGTTTGCGATAAATGCTTATCTTTTTAATGTGAGTTTGTGAAAATATAAATGTGAATCTTCTTTCTTGGTTGGTTTGAGAGGTTGCACATAAACGAAAATTTGCACCCAGGAAGTTAAATGTAATAGTTAATATAGTTTTTATATCAGTACTATAACTGAAATAAATCTGGTTAGCATCTGACATGAGGAACTGCCTCTAGAATACCATTAAATGTTTCCAGTACTGAATACAAATATAGGAACCCCATAAAGGGGGAATCTAACAAACAGTAGATATAATCTTCAGATATTTTTCTAGTTCAAACCGACTAATAGCTTTTTTGATCAAAAGCATAAAATTGCCAAAGCCTATAGAAACAAGTCTTATTTCTCATGAAGAAAACCAGACAAGCTTTCAGATGCACAGCTCTTTTCTTTGTAATGGAATCCACAAATGAGCTTGAGAACAGTTGTTCTGGATTATTTTAATTTAGTTGATATGAGTGAAAAGAGTCATTCTATGATTTTATGATTTGTACAGATCAAGGGGGGATGCTAGTAGGAGAAGATGTGATAGATCATTTGTATGGATTTAAGTGACTGTGAGAGAGATTGATAACCTCTCATTGTTCTGTAGGTGATAATTTTCTGGACATCATTTTGGAGAAAAATTGTAATATGCCATCAACACATTATCTCTATTAATATCTGGCAGAACTATGCACTTTATTTGTCAAGCTTATCTTTTGAAGTAGATGTACAGGTCTTCCTTAAGGATGTGGAGAAAAGGCCAAAGTTGCTGATGTGGGATATTTTTGGTGGGGGGAGTATTTTGCGTTTGATTTTTTTTGTGAGTTTGTGTGTGTGTTCTCCCACTATTGTCTTCAAGTTTCTAATTTTAATTGAGCTCTTTCTGGTGTCCACTTCTCGTTCACAAAATATTGAAGTGACTGGAAAGTACTCCAAGTGAAGTCTATCATGTTCTGGGAGACTGGGGAAGGATATTTACTATTATGGTTTGAGGAGTCATTAGCAAGTTTTCTATGTATTGCTATGAAATGGCATGGTGTCATTTCCATATATATTGGTCTGTGAGAAGCTTGCCTTCTCTGATGTGTTTAGAAAAGTTAGGGGTTTTTTTGAAACTTGCGGAGCTAATTAAATATGTTGAGCCAGAAATAAAGAAAATATTGTAAGAATAATCTGGCGTTAGAGAATATTCTGTAAATAATTTTTCTGACTATAGAAAATACATCAACATGTTTAATTTAAAAATATTATTTAATTATTAGCAGAGAGATTATATGTTTTTCAGATTTAGATGACTATCACACTGTTAGATAGGTAACACCTCTTTGAAGCCAGGTAGACTCTGTATGTCAAGATAACGTAGTGAAATGTTTTGAATTGTTGGAACCCAGTTTTGTAAACCAGATTAAAAAGTGAGTAATAGTTTTATGGTCTTCAGTATACAAAATGTAAAGCACCTCTTGTCTGTAAGAAAAAAATAAAAATAGTGTGCTTTCTGTTTCCGTGGGTAATTACTGTCACGGTAAAGCCATGAGATCAACATTTCCAAGTAAATATGGAAATATGTGTTATTATAAAACCTCTTTGGCTTTCCCCAGTCATTATCCGAAAGGCAGACTTACATGAGGTTTTTTCCTCTGCCAGAAAAGATGAGCCCTGGCTGACTGCCTTATTTTTCTTGGATGCATCACTAAGCTGCCGTGCCTCTCAGGCTAACTAGTTGATGGTAGGCCTGAGAAGTGCTTCAGATGAGCAGTAATTCCAGTTGTCATTTTGTAATGCTGTGACTCTATATTTACATTCATTTTGTATCACGGCTTTAAATCATGTTTAGGAGAGAAAAGTGCTGGGGTATTTAATGGGAAATACAATTGAAGTCCCTTATTAAAAAGTGCTTTGAGAATGAAATCTACATTGAAGAAAATCAATGCAAACGGGGGTGGAGGTAAATGGGTTAAAAATTAAATTATTTCTTATTTCTGATAAAAGTTTTTAATTCGTTCATATGCTTAAAAGCTTTTCATTGAAAGATAAAATTAACATTGCCTTTAAGAGAAATTAATGAATTAATGCAGACAGGTAGTATTTCAGACGGCTTTGTTAAGGTTACATGTAGTAGTAAACGTTAAATTGGAAATATTTCAAAATATCATATTTATCTGTTAAAGCTTTACTAAACGGATCGATAAATACAGTTTGGATTGCCTCTTTCAAACTTTTTTGATATAGTTGGGTTATGTTGTTCAGATGATTGCTAATATTTCGATTCTTGTTGGTCTTAAGGTCTGTTTTCTCTGAAGTCTGAAGCAGTAACTTGGGTGCCTGCTCACTTGATTTCACAACTTACTTTGACCTCCTATGTCGAAGGAACTTTGTCTTTGAAAAGAATTGGTCTAATTTGCACTCCTCGAAGGAGTGCAGTGTGACAATTAACTTTGGAATTGTGGCTTTGATTTCAAGAGATACAAGGTCATGCTATAAATTAAAAACTCTGTCTTAAGAAAAATACAACGGTATGAAACAAATGTGATTAAAGATCATTGGCCTTGCAAGTCTAGGCATTGAAGTAAATTAAAATCAACATAGAAGAAAATCTGGGTATGATACTTATCCCAAAGACAGCACTGTAAGGAAATGCACTGGGCCATTATTGGTATAGTCTCTTCTGGAATGAATAATTTTTTGCCTGTGTGATATGTCCTACTGACTCTCAGGCTGCAGCTTTAGTAAAATGTAATACTTAAAAGCTAGAAAACATCATGGTTTTTTGAGCTGACTTTAAACTCGTGAGAGCTAGGGTGGATGGTGTACCATGATCCTGGGTACAAGGTGATCTACCACAAGATGAAATGGTGCAGAGAGGTGTTAACCTTTCTTCTTAAACCTGGTCACTCTTTTTTTCACTTTTATTTTTTTTTAACCCTGAAACAGTATCTGTCTTGTGGTAGATCTTGCACATGTGTGGCTGCAAACTGACCTGAAGGGAAAAGGTTTAATGCACGTATCAGTTCATGTTTTGCATGCTCACAAAAAATCCTGTGCTGGTGAGAGCTGGGGTGGGAGTGAATGGGACCCTTTCTTCCAAGAAGGAAAGAAGAAAGAGTAAATCCAGTTACACAAACATCTGTTTTCATTCTTACGGACCAGGGAATGGCAGGTGCCAGCTGGATAGCACCTTGTGTTTTGCATACCAGACAGGTTGTCCTACTGGTATCTGATACTACTAATGAAGGCTTTTGTCTTACTACTTTCTATTGTGCCAATAGCTTCAATGTTTTCTTTTTCCTCACTAAGCCCCCAAATCCTTTTTCTAATCACTGTGCTGAATAATTGTCCCATTTAGTACCCTTTCCTTGGCTTATTTTCTTGCTTCTAGGCAAATTATTTTGCAATTGTGTGCGCCAAAGTGCTTTTGCCATCTGTTGGAGCAATTGCTTAAATGATTGAAGTTCTTTCAAAGCTGCTTGTGTTGTCATCTTTTTTTTTTCTTTCTTTCTTAAATTTTGGTATCACCTACAGACCTTGGAAACTTGTTCTTAATACTGCCACTAAATATAATCCGTTGTGAGAGCACCTCTAAAAAATGAATGAGAAATTTCAATGGTTAATTTTTGAGGGGTTTCAGCATCATATAAAAACTTAAATCACAACTTTTTAGCTAAAAAAAATAAACAGAATTTTGTTTTGAATTCTAATCACTATGGAAATAATGAGTAGTCTACAGTGGTTTTCTGAGGAGTTTTCAGTCTGAGACACAGGTGGATGAAAGCTTCCCTCTGGCACTGCAATTTCTGCTCTGTTAAAGATTCATCAATATTCAGAGTTCCTGACTGGGAGTCAGGAGCTCCTTAGCCACTGCTAAATTCACTCTGATCTGAAGCCTTTCTGAAGCTTCAGGAATCACCAGCACAGATTACAGAATCAGAGATGGAGTTAAAAAATTATCTGACTAAAAGAACCATTGTCTTCCTAATTAAACCCTGCAGTTACTCTGTTCATAAAACAGCTTTTGTTATCTGAAGTACATTTCTATATGCGTATTATGTATTTGTGATCTAGGCAACAATTCTTAAAAAGAGCTGCAAGGTAATTTTAATGTGGTATTGGAGCAAAGCAAGGAATTGTGATGGGATGCGTATTCAAATAAGTTCAACAAATCTTACTTGCTTCTTTGAAAAAAACGTTGTTTGAGAACAGCCTTTCCATATGGCTACATTTGATAAAGATCAAGAATGTTCTTTTTATTAAGTGTACAAGTCTCTGAAGCTGCAGGAAAGCCTGTGGTAATTAAATAGACCAAATCTTACTATGTCTTTATTCCAGTAGTCCTCACCTGAACTTTCTAAGTAGTCATGCATACATCTATATATGTATCTCATGTAAGTGTAGGATATAATGCTTTGGAAAAACATGACTTTTCTAGTTTGTCATCTTTGAAAATAAGAAGAAAATTCCAACAAATCACAAATCCACTTATTTTTCTCTAGTGCAAAGAAAAAGATCAGATCGTTTCAGGAGAAGAGACTTTGTAAAACATTTAAGTTTATAATAGAATAATATTTTTCCATTCCTTATTTTTTTCACAAGAAAAACATCTGATGCCCACTGTGTGCCTGCACTTGGTGTGATAGTACAGTAAGGTATTTTAAGATACTGCAGGTTTGAGATAATTACATAATAGTCTGTTTCAGTAGACCTAAATTCCTGCAACTAACATTTATAAGGGAAGAAAAGAGTTTCCAAGGTTTAAGTTTGTTCAACTTAATCCAGGAAACTTTCTTTGGTTTCAGGTCAGCCACAGCAGTGTATGCTTATCATGAAGTTTATAAATAATTCTGAAGAGGTCAGTTGTGACAATATGTGAATATAAGAAAAATCTCAGATAATATCACCTGCTGATGACAATTGGATAGTGTCCCAGAGGGGGAATGGCTGTTGTCAGGTGAATTGCAGGCTTCACTTCAGGTGGGAGTGGGAGGGAGACCTGGGGCATGGAGGAGTTGAGCAAAACTGAAAATCATCCATTTTATCTCCTGAACAACAGCAATTTGTAAATCGTCATCAAGGAGGAAGTCATGTTATGAAACCGTGTTTCTAATAGCAATGAAGGAATACTTTTTTTTTTCCTAGGAGTGTAATAACTGAATTATGGGAAAATATGAAATATTGGTGGGGGTCTATGATAGTGAGACAGTGGAAAGTGTAACGCATAAATCAACCTCTGGCTTTTTGGCTAGTGCTCTCATGAGGGTTTGTTTTTCATGACAACAGGACATTCTTTGATGACTGTAGCTAGGGAGGGATGGGATCTACCCGTTCAGAAGAGGCAGGAGAATTTTTGGCACCAGGATGGTCAACTTGGCAGGCTTTAAACTGAAGAACTCGGGCGATGGGGTCCACAATGGCAATATTCATACCAACACATCCAGCTAGGGAATAAGCCAGGAAAGCAGAACGGTGACAAACATTCCTTAGCTGCCTCCCAAGATGATAACCAGAAGACCAAACACCTCAAGTCTATATATATATAAATACACGCAGCCTGGGGAACAAACAGGAGGAAAGGGAGCTCCACACCCGGTCAGAAAGTAATATCACAGGAATAACTGGGTGTAAACTCACATTACTGGAGGATTGCGATGAATGGCTATAGGCTGTTTCATAAAGACAGGCAGGGGAGAAGAGGAGGAGGAGTTGTGCTCTATGTTAAGGAGAACCTTGAATGTATAGAAGTCAAGTACAGTGGTTGTGGAAGCCCTATCAAATGCCTCCGGCCTAAGAGCAGAGGGGTCATTTCCGATGGGCATCTTATAGAAGACACTTGAGTCCAACCTCCAAACCAAGACAAAAAGACCAATGAAGTATGATTTGAGTCACTTAAGCAAGCTTTGGGTCAGCAGAACTTGGTTCCTATAGGTGCCTTCAACTACCCAGACAATTGTTGGAAGAACAATTCAGCAGCTCACATGTCATCCATCAAGTTCCTGGAATGCTCAGAGGACTGCTTCCTCATACAAATGGTAGATGGGCCAAGCAGCATGGAGGCACTGCTGGATTTGCCACTCTCAAGCCAAGAAAACCTGCTTTGTAATATCTCAGTTAGTGATAGCCTTGGCTGCTGTGATCACAATATTGTGAAAACTGGGATCCTGCTGAGCGTGCTGAAGGTTGTGACTAAAACAAGGGGTTTAGATTTTAGAAGAGCAAACGTCAGCTTGCTCAGAGCTCAACTGGGAGGGCTTCTGTGGGGAGCTTCAGTGGAGGATTAAGGAATTGGTGAGCGCTGGGAGTTTTTCAAGAGTGCTCACCTGGAAGCGTAAAAACAATTTATCCCCTTTAAATACAAGGCAAGCAGGCGGAGCAAGAGACACACTTGGCTTAACTGCAAGGTTCTGAGTCTATTCAAAACCAAGAAAGAAACGCACAAAAGATGGAAAAGTCAATGAACACCTGTTGAGAACTATTACTTGCCCAGGCATGCAGAAATGCAGTTCAAAAAGCAAAAGCTCAACTCAAAATGAAGTTGGCCAGAGATGTCAAAAACTATGAGAAAGGAATCTTCATGTAGGTTAACAACAAGCAGAAACAGAAGGAAAATATTGGCCCACTGTTAAAAAGGAGAGGTGAATTGGTCACCAACAAGAGCTTGTGGGACATAGATTTTGAAAATGAGTAGGTTTTTTCTTCAGTATTTTGGCTTGGCTTACTTTGGCTGCTTCAGCTCCTTGGCCTCATGAATGTGAGGGCTGGCACAATGCAGGGGAGACAGACTAGCTGGGGACTGGGAGATGACAGGACTGTCCCTTTCAATTCAGCACAGACCTTAAACTGACATTATTATTGCAGCTTGTGGGTGCCATTTGAGGAAATTTAGCTTGAGTACGATAGTCACTGAAAAAATTGTTTCCTTGTCTAGACCACTTGTCCTCATTCACATGCTGCAGTCTGCTGACTGTTAGCTGTGCCAATACAACTGTCCTGGGGCTGTGCTCTGAAAATAACTGCTCTGCACAGTGGGTCTTGCTGGCTCCCTCAGCAGGAGTGTCTCTGGGGCACTCCAGAGCGGGCAAAAGCCTCTGCTGGAGTTGCCTGCTTCAGCAGCGGCTCCTTGTCTCTTGTCAGGGGGAAACAGAAGGACACATAGAAATATTTTGTAGGACAAATCCAGCCTGTGTGCTTCCACATCTGACCTCACTGGTCTGGTCACAAGACAACCACTGTGAGGTGGTGTCTGCTTGTGCATCACATGCAAATGTGCTGCTGACTGATGAAGCATCAATTAAATACAAACGCGTGAGCCAGGCTGCAGGACTTCTGTTTGGAAAGGGAAAAATCCACAGTTAAGGTATGAGGATAACGTAGGTTTCTCTGACTGTTCAGTGATCATGTCCACACGTAGTAGCAAAATGTAAACACTGGGAAGCCAAAACCAAAATAAATATTGCTTTCATTTTTTTTTAAAACTTAAATTTATCTAAATTTAAATATTGTAAATACCTCACAAGGAGTACTAGTGTAATCATTTAAGAAATAATCTGGAAACCAAATTTTTACGATTATTGATAACATAAATTATTAGTGTTAGACAGGTTTTAGATATTTTTTTTTTTTTTTTTTCCTGGGAACACAAGACAAATATTACTCCAGAAAGCCTTGTAGGACTGTCTTTACAAACAAAATACCTTTTCTTTGTTTTCTGCAAGTAGCTTGTGTCCAAAACATCTGGAATCTTTTGAAAATTTTCTTTGGTTTTGATGGTCCACCCAAACAGGTGTCTCCCCTCACGCAAATGTCAGCCTTTGGAACTTCTGTAGATGTGTAGGTGTTTAGCAGTTGGGAAATAATTTATTCCTACATGACTTCAAGAAGCTGCAGACTGACATCTCCTTTCTTGCTGTTAACTCCTACCAGTTGGGCCAGGAGTACCTGTGATGTAAAATACATGTCTGGAGAGTCAAAGCATGTAGAAAGAACAAAGCTATAGATTGCTCTCTCATGCAGAATTTTGGTTGCTTCAACCAGAAGGGTATAGTATGTAGTCCTCCCTGGGAATCTCTGCCATCAGTCTGGCTCGCTTGCCTTTCCCTCCTAAGTGTTTCCTGCCACCCCAAGAATGGTACTTCACTTCTGGGCTGCCCTTGAAGCCAAACACAGCTGACGGGACAGTCTGCTCCAGACAGGTAGCAAAAATTTTGACTTGCCAAGTCTGGCTTCCTCTGCACAGAATAGTATTTTATTCCAACCAAAGTCTTCATACTCCAAATGCATCGTGCTCTGCTGTGCCAGGCACACGGCACACCCCTCGGTGTCACAGCATGAACACACCTTTCCTGCAAGCTCGACCAAACAGCCATTTCATTACCTAGATCTGTTGACCTGAAAACAACATTCAGAGAAATGCCTCTGGGCTGGACGAAATCAGGAAGACTTGCCGTGCATAATGCACATGGCCATGGTGCTCATGGGGAGGATGCCAACCCCGGGCAATGCCACCAGTGCTGGCAGGCCAGGGTTCTTCCCCTGCTGCAGCCCGCAGACAGACACAAGGCAGCTTAGGATCAGCCTCATGCAAGATTTCTTGAAAGTTTTTCTTTGTATGAAAGCAATTAGTCCCTCTTGCCTTCTAAAAGGTGGAAGAATTAACTCAACTCACAGAAGTGTGTGTTGAGACTAGCAATCCTAGGGACTGAGGGACAAAAATGCATAAATGTTGAGAACTGTGCACTTACCTAAGAACCATTTCAAATTAAAATTGCAGATTATCTTATGCAGACTGTAGCTATTAACAGCAGAGGACTACTGGTGAATTTTAGTGCCTGCTAGCATTGTCATATGCAGTTAACGGGGATTTTGTTCTTATTGAGATCCCTCGGAGAGTACCAGATAGGCTTTGCATTGCATGTGGAGTGAGCAGAACAGAGTGAATTTCCTCAAGTAGGTCTTGATTGAAAACCTCCCTGGGCAAGAACCTCAAGGTTCGTCCCTCGTTTCAGCAGCTTTGAACAAGACAATGAGTTATTTAAAGTAGGAAGTGCAGGTCTCTGAAGAGCGCTCAGCTAGTGCTACTAGTCTGAGATCGAGATTTGTCACTTCAGAAGAGGCAATACCAAAGCATCTTGCTTGACCTGTTCTTGATTAATGTTTAATTTTGGATATAGAACAATTTTAAAGAAAATAATTTAGTCTTCATGGATCTTTATTTTTCATACAGTGACTTTGCCCAAGTCAGATATTCCCAAAAAAAATTTGTAAATTGTTTACCACTTAATTACAAAGGGAGGAAATAAGGACTTGGTATAAACTTCACTGTTTGCACATAGCTGCATCAAAAGCTGCAACTTCAGAAATGCACTTATTTGCATTATGGTGGATATTTTGCATGAAGTCTCTCATGTTCAATATCTTTTCAAGCAGTTTAAATGCTGTCTCATGCCGCATGAATGTACTGGGATAGGGACACTGAAGGGCGCATGTTGTCCTTTTTCTGAAATAATTACCTAGAAAATGTTGGAGAAGCAATGGGAGATCAAGCTGTCCAAGTAGGACTTTAAAAGCCCAGTTTTCTGTTTGAAGATCTGCCAGAGAGAAGGGGCAATGGAGGTATATGCTGCATAATTGGCTTGACTTTAAAAGCTCTACAGAGCTACGTGGCTTTTCAGGAAAATTTGTCCTGACCAGAAGCATTTCCCATGAGAAGGAATGGGGTAAGTGGCTGTTACAGATCGGTGCATTTGAGTGAAACGTGGTTTAGGCTTGACTTGCAAATATTTTTCTTCCTTCTTTCTTGCTACTGGTATTGTTTGTTACAGTAAAGGATACCCTTTCCCACAGCCTGTCTGTCCTTAAAAGTGCTCTATATGGTAAAGACTCGGCTCCATTTTATATCGCCTTAAGAAATGAAGGGACTGAGGGAAGATGGAAGGGTTTTACCAGCAGAGAAATGTGCAGCAGTTTATGTCTTGCCTGATGCACAAAGGGTGCATGCAGGTCCAGATGGCCATATGACAGCCCAATTTGGGAACAACCTTGTTGCATCTAAATGTCTGTAGACAAAGCTTAGGAGCTGGAGCCATTTAAGAAGGTAGATGAGGTTGTTGTGGATGCCCAAAGACACTTAGGAAAATTGCGCAAGTGCTTGAGTTTCCCCCCAAGTAGGGTAGGGAGAAGAGAAAGAAAAAGGGAAAAGGAACTCATGGGTTGAGATAAAGACAGTTTAATAAAACAGTAACAGAAGAGAAAATAATAATGGTAAAAGAGTATACAAAAAGCTGATGCAATACAATTGCTCTCACCAACTGATGATCAGTTGCTCAGACCATCCCGAGCAGCAGTCTCGGATCCCTGCCCCCCCCCCAGCCAACCCCCATTTATGTACTGAGCATGATGTCTATACTATGGAATATTCCCTTGGCCACCTTGTCCTGTCTGTGCTCCCTCTCAGCTTCTATGGGAAGCTGAAAAAGCCCTTCACTAATAAAAGCATTACTTGACAGCTACTAAAACAGTGTATTATCAGCATGATTTTCATACTAAATCCACAACACCGCAGTTAGTAGGGACAAAACTACCTCTATCCCAGCTGAGACCAGGACACCAAGTCTATGATCTATGTCTTCTAGAGTCAGTACTAGAATTAAAGTTGCACCATGACAGCTTTGATTCCCAAGTTTATCACTTTAATATCATGACAGATTCTGCTTTAGGTGGATAAAGAATTGGATGTTATGATGCTTTTCATTTAGTCTGAAATCAGCTTATATTGATATAAAGTGTGTTTGTCTTCTCAGCAGGGGAGAAGGAAAACTGTGATGTGCAAGAATTTAATTATTGTGCTATTTTTCATTGGTAACATCACCAACAACTGTAGCACCTCTCTGGTACTGGAAAGGCTTCTGTTCTTACTTCCTCTTTATTCTTTGAAATGTTGGCTTCAGTATTTCCTTTTAGGGGCATTTGAAGAGATCAGTTACCCCTTGCAGTCCCTGACTTTTACACTTTCTTCATGAGCAACGCTAGCCAGTTAAAAATGATTGTAACATTAATTTGCTTACAAAAAATAGCGAGGATGACTAATTTAAGCAAAGTATAGAGCTGAAGGCAAAAGCTTGGTCCATATTGTTGCTGCTGATGCTAAAGACTTATGAGAATGAAGAATTTATGTACTGAAAGACTTAAGCATATGTGTTTTCACTTCAAATAGAGAAAAATATTGTGCACTTGTTAGGCCAAAAACTCTATTTTCACCAAGGAGAAAAATAGGAGAATTTCAAGAGAAAATGTGGAGATGATCAGGAGCCAGAAGTGAACTTGCAGGGAATTACAGTCCAGAGAGATTTCTACTTATCTTGGAGGAGGTAGTCAGTGGTTGGTTTTAGAAAAATATTTTCCTTTGTAGCTGTTGCGTACCTTAGAAAAGACTAGATCTGCATAGTTAAAAATAATTGTATATTATTATCATGGGTAAGAGTTCCAACATGGATTTCTTTCTGCTAAGCATTTTATAAACACATGGAAATTGCTCCTGATGTAGACTTCATAATTTCTTTTATTGGTTTCTTATAAGGAAATGGTAAAGATAAAGGTTTTCAAAGGCCTTTTTGTAATTATGGCTAAATGATTTCCCAGACTGTGCTTTTTTTCTTTCTCCTGCACCCCATCTTTCTTCATAGATTTGCCAGTTTCTTCATAGTCATCCTTGCAAGACGAGGATTTCCGAGGCCTGTTCTTGCCACGTCTCTTCCTAATTCATCCTTCTCTGAATATGGTTTGTTAGTAGTTTAATTTAACAGAAGGCCTGAAATCTGATCCAAATCGTATTCCATGGAGTAAACTTACTGTCAAGCCTGGAATGTAAAGAAGAAATCAGAAGTAAAATCAACTTTACACAAAATATAAATACAGCTGGACTAATCACTGCAGTGATTGTAAGATTGTTGCAGGTGCAGACCTTAATTACATAAAATACCAGTCTAACAAGACGAAAAATACTGATAATGAAGCCTTTTTTGACTCAGCTGCGGAGGTCTTGCTTAGACATCTACCACAAATTTCTTCCTTTGTTTTGGAAATGAAATGTTTCCTTCAATTAAATCCCCTATTGTGTAGAAATCCAATTGTTTCCTGAGTCAAAGCCCAGTTTATTATTTCTTTGGTGCTTATTCTGGAGATTGCACAGGTGTTCTTCTTATAAAGCTTTTCCATTTCTTTTCCTGATATTGTGTTTACAAGCAGATTTGAGTTGTGTGGAATCAAAGAGGTGCTTGTTCTGGCCCACCAGCAATAGGTTGACTCTCAGGTAGACACCACTGGGGTTTTTATTTTTCCTGGTTTTTTAACTTGCTAAAGTGCAGTTTTGGTTAACAGAAAATATTAGTAGATCGGCGTAAATGTAAATGAACAGTTTCAGCTATAATTTTAAAGATGGAGAGATGTGTATGGTAATTCCCTTTCCTCTGCCGTGCGGCCAAGTAAGGATGTGCAAGACTTGGGCATATGTCTCTGCTCTTCTTGATGAGGAAAATACTCAACTCTTAAAAGAAGTATGTCCTGTCCACTGTGCTACAGAATATCCTTGAGGAAGATGACTTTCCTTGTAGCTGCTGACTTCTGCAGGTCTCATGAAGTGTTTCACCAGCTTGAGAGGAACCACTCTTTTAGCTGTTACAAAGGATGCACCATAAACACCCTGAACAGAATAGTTGACCCAATTAGCTTACCATTAAGTGTTGGCTTGATCAGCCTTGGATTCATTGTGTGAAGCACTTGGTGCTGTTCAAGACTGTCACTGTGGCTAAGGAGTTCAGTGCTATCTTTTTCAAATAAGCACAGCAGCTTTCTGGATGCCAAGTTAAGCTACAGCTACAAAGGGTTGTTTTTTCCCATTGCTTGATTCTGGGTAGATCAAAAATTAAGAGTTCAAGACAAACAAACAGGCAGATGGGCCAATTATGCAGGATAACAAAATCATACCTCTATGGTATAAAAAGCATAACCAGGACAAATATAGGTAAGAAAACAAAGCCATACTGATACAAAATTTGTCTTCATTGTAAAACTGCTCAGGAAGAAGATGGATGTGTAAAAAATAAATTAAAAATAATATATTTATGAAGAACATGTAGAGTTTATACACATATACACCGCTATATGAATGTACAATACCCGCTTTTTAATGTAAGTCCAACAAAAGAATGTGAGTTAATTGTAAGAGAGAAGGGGAAAACATGCCTGTAACTTCCTCAAATAAGAGAAATTAAATGAGCGTTGTTGTGTCCTGTTAGAATTCTTTTCACTGAGTTTTAGCCATCTTTAAAAACTACAGCATGACTGTTGATTAATTTAAAATGTAGAGCAATTTTAAACAGGAGTATCTAATCTGCATTGATTTCTCTGAAAGTTTGCTGCAATACTGAGTGATGCTTGAAATGTGCGAGGAGCGAGTAATCTGTGGAAAAAGCAAGGAGTGAAAAAATAGGTGCAAACTCAACCAATTGCTTTTAGCTTGATAACGTGAAGTAGTGCATACAATTTCAATATTTAGAAAAGTTAAATAAAACCTGTTTCTTCCTGTACAAAAGCTAGCAGAGTATTTAGATTACTTTATTGTATTTCATTAGTTATTTTAGTTCTGTGCTAGTCCCAAGGATCATTAGGCAGAGTATTAGATGCTGTAAAAAGACGGAGTTAGGAGTCTATGCATTTTATATATATTTATATATATT
>VXAK01016686.1:0-107414 GCA_013399435.1 Arenaria interpres
GCTCGATTTTTTGCTCTTGGGAACACATTGGTCCTGAGCTTGGAGAAAGCAATGTTTGAATATTGCCCAGCTCTCTTGAGCTCCCTTACCTTCCAGAGCCCTAGCACAAGGGATTTCACCTAGCAGCTTCTTGAAAAGGACAAAGTTAGCCCTCTTGAAATCTAAAGTTTCAGTCCTACTTGTTGTTTCGTGCGTGCTACCCGCAATCCTGAACTCTATCTTTCCATGGTCACTGCAACCAAGGTTGCCTTCAACCTTGATGTCCTCCACCAGTCCCTCTTTGTTCATCAGTACTAGGTCCAGTAGTACTTCTCTCCTCGTTGGCTCTTCCACTAGCTGGGTTAGAAGTTATTATCAATACACTGGCTGAACCTCTTGACTGTATTCCTGGTTGTTTAGCCTTTCCAGCAGATATGTGAGTAATTGAAGCCCTCCACAAGAACCAAGACCTGCGATTGTGAGACTACTTGGAGCTGATTCTAAAAGACCTCATCAACTTCTACATTCTACCCACGGACTGAGGGGCTGGTCTCCCCGCCTTTAAATCCCCGCATGGCTCCTGGCCATGACCCCTCCACGCCTGTTTGGCTGCTGTGGACTTCCGGGTTCCTGCTGGGGCTGGGGCTGTGAGTGGGGGTCCCTGAGCTGGGACACCCCTCTGCGAAGAGCCATCCCGCCTGCCCCCCAGGCTCACCTCACTGCTCGTCGCCGCCACCACTGCTCCTCCACCACCTCACAGACGGAGGGTCCACGTCCGTGAAGGACAGCACGCAGCAAACTGGCCCTCTCCATCCCTCCCACCCTTTCCAACTCTCCTCCAAGCAAGCTTCAGCCCAGCCATGCCCCAAGCTTGCAGAAAAGCATGAAGTTATAGTTCACCCTGCCATTTATGGAAACTTCCAGGCGTTTTTCAGCAGCACATGGAGTAGGGCAGCCTTGGCATGTCCCACGTCCTGAGGACGGCGATGGGGAGAGTGGGGAAAGAATCCCAGACTTGCCCCTCCTTGTCTGCACATCCTTGGCAGCTGGCATGGATGGAGGCGCAGAGGTCACTTCCACTTGAAGGCACTTTTAATGCCAGGGGAGGCCATCAGGAGAGCGATAGCTGCCTGGCTTGACAGTGATGGCTAAGGATGCCTGGCTGCATAGGAAAGGCTCTGGAAAGTAACATAATTAAATTAGGACAGGTCAACTAAACTAAATCATCTATTTTTACAGTCACAGCATTATCAAATGTATTCCTCAAGTAAACACAGCAACCAGCTTCCATTAAGGCTCCTTTTGTAATCTGCAATAGGTCAGACACGTCTATGTTGGGAAAAAAAAAAAAACCCTAACAAGCTATTTTTTAGTTCTGCCAGACTTCTGTCTCAGGGCTATATACTCCCCTTCAGTGCTGTGTGTGACTGTTTTCTGAATTGAGGACAGTAAATGACCTAAGCCAGCAACATCACATAAAGACTGAAATTCCACAGACAGTAGAATTTACTGAAAAACTGGCTATAATAACAAACAAACATCTGTAATAAAACATCAAAAGTCAAAATGCACTCTAACTGATGTGTGCATGGAGAGCAACATGGATAATATAGAATATTGTTTATCATACTGGACTTCATCTTTTTTCTATTACTGCTCCCTTCTTTCAGGTATCTCTACGGATCCAGCTGATTATTTTGTTTACTTTTTTGTTTGTTTTTAGGCTTCTTTTTTTTTTTTGAGCAAGATAACAAGATGTTTTCTCCTCCCTTTGAGAATTTTAATATATGAAATATCTCTCTATAAAAATCATATTCCTGAAGGTCTGGCAGAAAAAATAACCCAGTCATCATCCAAACAGGAGGGACTTAAAATATCCTGAGTCCAGAAATGCCTTCTGAAGCCACTCAGATTGTTGTTTAAAAATGATGATAGAAATTGTATTGCTGTATGCAATCACATATGCATATAAGTTCAAAGTCTTTCTTTAAACTAGTTCTCCTAGTTTGCTTGTTGTAGTTTATAAAATAGTGGTTATGAGGGTTTATGAGGATTTCATACATTTCAGCTCAGGATAATATCCACCAAGAGTTTTCCTCGTTAAAGGCACTGCAAGGAAAATGCCTTCCCCAGGCTCCTGTGAGGCTGAGGCCAATCCCTGTCACCTCCAACAGGAGGGAAGGCAGAGCTGTGAGCAGAAACCTCAGTGAATTTAGGGCAAGTTCTGTCAAAATAAGGGCTGTTTTGCCACCAACTTCTTGTTTTTCTCCTGTACATTTTATTTAATGCAGAGTTCACAGTACAAACTGAATGTTAATATTTTCAAAAGGGAAAAGAAAGCATTAAGAGAACATGCTCAAAACATGCTTTGGGCAAGAATTTTAAAAGGCTTTAAGTGCTTAGAGCCAACAGAAGCTAATGGAGCTGTACAGGGTGATTAGTTACTCTGGATTGTGTCTGGATCGCAGAGATATCAGGACCCAGATGAAATCAGACCTTGTGCTCTCCTTTTGTTTCTCCTCTCACCTCTAACATACCTGGTGTGTGGAGGCTGAAAGAGTCTGACTCTGGAGTCTTCCTTTGGTTTTGGTGTCAGGATGAACCTAGTTGGACTGGGAACACTGCGATGCAATTAATTAGTAATATCCTTTGAAGAAAGAGGATTAAGATAAATATATAGACACCAGCTCCAAGATACTTATTGCAAGTCAATACCTCTTTCTATAGCTCTAGCAGATCTCTTTCTGTGGAGCGACCACACTGCAGATGCATCACCCGCTCTCCCCCAGCAGTGTTTCTGGCCTGGGCCTTTGTAACCAACCCTTCACGAATAGCTTTTCCTGCTTGTATTCCCATTGTAGACTCCACATTTTCTTTTATACTTTATTTGGACAAATTACAAGTCATTTAATAGACAGCAGATACGCTCCTAACCTAAGAGGATCTATCCCAGTTGCCCAAGAAAATCCATTTCTTATGGAATATTTCTATATTCCACCCTGAGGAGAAAAGTCCCACAAGTACTCCCAGACTGCTCCCTAATCTGATAAAATGATCCAGACTTGGTTTTGCGTCTTAGTAAAGAGTGCTCCAGATGGGAAAGCATCCCTAAATTGGCTTACTTAGAGTAATGCTAGTGATAATGAGACCTTGCCTCACCTGAAGAAGAACGCTCCACTGGAAAGATGTCAGAGAAACAAGCAGTGAGATCTTGGAGCAATTTTATGTTATATATGCACACACGATGACCTTTAAAGACTTTGCCCACCAGGGATAAGTTACGTAGCTAAGCAAGCAGGGAAAACATATGAACCTGAAGAATTATTTCCTCTGGAAATAGCTAATATATTACTGGCAAAATAGACCCACCACATTTCAGAACATTATCCTGACCAAGTTCACAGTTCCTAGCTAAGTTAAAAATCAGCCTGCCATACATTAAAACAAAATGTGAGACAGTTCTCCATCAGGAAAAGAGTCCGTTATTGTGCAGGCAAAATAGAATCTGCTTTGAAGAAGATAAAATTGACTGAAGCACACACAGAGGGGTTTGACAAGCCTTACATACCCCTCTAGCCAAGTGTCAGGCCTAGGATAAAACTTCAAAGAAGAAAAAAGGGTTATGCACAGAGGGCTTTTTTCTGCAAAGTCTACGGGGTATCCCACTACGCTTGCAATCTCTCTTCATATTTGGGTGCAGAAATAGCAATCTTTGTCTGTCTAGATAAAGAATTCCACCATAAAGCCAAGGACAAATGCTTATTAGCACAAATTCATTGGATGAGCTGAAAAGAGGCAAAAGCTTGTAAGAGCGGAATCCCACTGAGTAAGGCTCTGTCTCACCCAACTTTATACCTTGACAGTGCAGACATCTGCATTTGAACTAATCACTGGAATTAATGACTAGTAAGCTGTGTCACTCTTAAAGCTGTTTGAGCAATTTTAAAGGCCTGGTTTAGCATGACTGGGTTGATCCTGAAAAATATGTTCCTTTCTGTCAACTCCCAAGGTTCTTATCACATGCCGTGATACAGCACGTGCCAAAGCTTTACAATTGTGTTGCACTGCTTACCAATCATCAACAGTTCAAGGTCTTCAGAACTTTCCCAGACTGTCTGTAGGTTTCTTTTGTTGGGTTGGTTTGAATGTACCTGTTCTTCACTACTGTACATTTACATTCTGCACCTGGGATGCTACAGATCGCTTCACTGCCATAAAAATCTGATCTGCCCAAACACTGCTGTGTATGTTAAATATGAAAACAGGTTATTATGAAGCTGTGCAGAATATTTCTACATCAAAAAAAATAATTAGATCTGCAAAAGGATGTAAAACGGTGTAAGAACTATCAGTAAAATATTAAAGTAATGACGACACTGTTTGGATGTTCTGGAGAAGATGTTTGGATGAGGAAAGAATAGGTTCTTGCATTACCAGAAAACAAAATAATTCCAAGCATGAAATAAACACAGGCACATGTAGATATCAGACTGTGCAGGCTTGAGAAACTGATGTAGATAGAGACTTGAGAGTGATCAGAAGCAGAAATGTAAGTGAGATCTCTGTTATTAGCTGTGGTCGAATCAGGCCAATACGTTGAGCAAAGGCGCAACAGACAAGGAGAAAAATCTGCAGGAGCTGCCTCAGCCGAACAAAGAGCACGGTAAAAGAAAAAAAACAACAAACAACCAGAGATGGAAGAAATCACACTAAAATAGAATTTCTAGGCAAAAATCTTTTAAATAGTTGCAAATATTTGTAACTTCTTTTTTTATATATGCATTTTGAATTTGAGGGTATGGCTGCTGGATGACTTCACAGGCTGAACACACTGCCCTTTCGGGGATGGAACTCTCTGTCTCCCTCTGATGCTAGGTTCTATATATGCATGAGTTTGTGATGGGCGTGCTCCCAGCATGGAGAGCTTCTTCCTTTCTCTCATGAAATAGCATTTCATGGTTTCAAGACCTGTGTTCTCTGCTTGCAGATATCTCAGCCAGATGAGTCACGATTATGCAAAGATATTGAACCTGCTGCTTACAACTTTTATTTGTACACCAGGCATCATTTCAACTTTATTGCTCCCATTTGTTTTCTATCTCTAATAACAGGCCTGCCTACAAAACCCACAGAATCCTTTAAAACACACAGTTCATTAGTTCTGTTTTGAAAAGCATTGTAAACACTGAAAATACATCTCAGACATAGATGTCTGGAATTGATAATGAAATTATACTACTTCTAGGGCAGGGGGAATCATAAACCAGATATTAATGTGGAACTTGGGTCCTTGGATTCTGCAATATTAAGAAAACTCTTGGATAAAGTTCCATTAATTAGGCGTGGCTTCTGTTTTACTTTCTCTGTAGAAGACTCTCAGAAGCAATATTGTTTATCCCACTATTAGTATGCTTTTTCCTCTTTTCAGCTTTTAAAAAAATGCAGTTTGTATTGGATTACAACCTCAGAAGAGTGGTAACACTTCAGTGTAACATAAGGTATTAATTTTTACTGCTTGCTGCATAGTTTTCTATAGATTTCTACACACTACCATGCATTTGATGGATATGTTTGAGATACAAGAGAGGTATATAACTAATTTAGGCCATGCTGAGTTAAAAAATCTAGAGAGAATTCATTCATTACTTAAATGTGTAATTTCCAAACCTCTGGTAGTTCACCTGTACAAAATGCAGTCTTTGTACTTTGTCCTTTTGGAGAATGAGTCTAAGGCAAAATTAGCTTTAACTGTATTTTCTCCTAGTAAGGCTTTTTCTTTCAAATATTACTGAAAAAGTAAGAAAAGATTGCTAATATGACCAAGGAGAAATTTATTTTTAGGTATGAGCTACATATATAAGCTATATATATAAACTTGCACACTCATGTGTCTGTTTACCTTTCCAGCTATTTGTACTAATGCCTTTTAAAGCCATTAAGTATTTATAATGAAATTTAACAAAGAGATGGATTTCATGGAGATATTAAATTCCTTCCAATTTCATAAAAGCCAGAAGCTGGAGGAGAGGGAGGATATTAGTGCCGGCACTGAGAATAAAGATAACTTCACCTTTTATTAGACATCAGAGAATCCAGATGGGTGTAAAAAGCCATCCTCATGATCTCAGCTGCTCCTCATGCACTCTTCACTGGCATCAGGAAATGCACAGTTTAGACCGACCTTGTTACAGTCAAATTAATATTCAATGAGGGGATAATAAATCTCTGGCTTTAGCTAATTCAGCACTTGCACACCTGCAGAGGCAATGTGCAGAGCCTGCACGCTGCTCACCCTCACCCAGAACTAAATGGAAGCCCCTGGGCTATTGCTGCAGACCTTGGGCTTTCTCCCTGGGGAGATTTCTGCTCAGGAGGGATGTCAAATGTGACTCAGAGTGGCTTTGGTTTACTGAGGAATTTGTTTAAGTTGAAGTATCTGAAAGCAACTTCAAAGCTCTTCTTCGCACTTCATTATGTTTGGCTACTTACTGCCTTCATGTGGATAATCTTAAGAAAACTGACTAAATTAATGTCATTTCAGTACAGAAATGGTGTCAAAAATCTGGCTTGAACACTTTTGAGCCCGTTGGTTGCTTTTTCATATGCCTTTACAGTGAAGAATATAGACTCTGTCTATATTTCAGTAGGAAGAAGTGTTAAGTGCCCCTTTCTGCATGAATAAATTCATATCTACTCATGATATAGGGCTGCCACAGAAATAAGTAACCAGTCTCTGCCCATGGTGTTTAGTGTTATATTTCCAAATATCTTAACCAGCAAGTTAATGTCTCTTACAACAGTCCCAAAACAGCCAAACTGGAAGTACCTGGCTTTCTGGGATGAGCAGCAAGGGTCCGTGATTCTGGACTCACGTTAACTTCCCAGGATTGCTCAAATGTTCCCGCAGAGTAACCAGTCTTGCTAAATGGGGAAACAATTATCCTTGTTTGATCATTTGGTTATTATCTCGCTAAATATCTGCATGGAGTAATTGATTGTAAGGTATGGTACAAATAAATACATCTCATCAGGCTTTCTGGAAAAACAGTATCATTAGAAAAATGTGTTTGATTGTCTCAGCTCATATGGTATTGATCAACACTCTTCCTAGTAAAATAAATACAACTTGGTAAAAGTTGCTATCAATCTATGCCTAGAAAAGACAAATGAATAGTCAGCAGGGAGAGCAAATTGCAAGCACATTTAAGTAATAAGACACAGCAGGACATGCTATTGTTAGGGTAGACACCCTGAAGTGTCTTAATGTGATTATAATGTGGCTTCCTGAAACAAAACAATTATAACTATCCTAGATAAAATATTATTATCTATATTCTTCAGGGTTAACTGAAATCCAAGCAATTACATTTTTATTATTCAACATATACCTACAGTTTTAAATGACAAAAATGCCTTTGGTCTTGGTAGTGATATTCAACACGTTACAGGCCCATTGAAAAATAGCTAGTCCCTAGGTTTAGCATAGACACAGGGGTCAACGCAACTAAGATTTAATTTCAAAAGTCATTGTTAAAAATTTATATGTAAATTCACTTTTGCTTGGTTTGTTGGCTAACAAATTGAATGTTCTTTCATGATACAGCCATAAAGTTTTAAAAGGGATTGAATGTATTATGAAAGATATTTAGAGTTTGTTTCCAAGATGCAAAAAGCCTTTTTTAAATATATTAATTTTGTTCCCCAAGGTGCACTTGTGTTCTATTCTGTACTGCTAGTGAGGGGCAAAATGGGGAAAAAAAAGTGTGCATCATTTTCATTCAATGAACATTTATCTTATGAAGAAATTTAATTTATTACTGTTGAGGGTATAGCATTTACCTCCCTTGGTACAGATACTGTTTAACCTTTTCATTTATGACCTTGGATGGGACAGAGTGCACCCTCTGCAAATTTGCAGATGACACAGAACTGGGAGGAGTGGCTGACAGACTAGAGCGTCATGCTGCCATCTCTATGGACGTGGACATGCTGGAGAAATGGGCTGACAGGAATCTTATGCACCTCATCAAGGGGAAATGCAAAGTCCTGAGCCCGGAGAGGAGCAACCCCATGCACCAGTACACATCGGGACCAATCAGCAGGAAGCTGCTTGGCAGAGAAGGCCCTGGGGGTACTGGTGGACACAAAGTTGACCACAAGGCAGCAATATGCCTTTGCAGCAAAGATGGACAATGATGTCCTGACCTGCATTAGGCAGACTGTTGCCAGCAGGTGGAGGGAGATGATCCTTCCCCTCTTCTCAGCACTCGGGAGACCAACTCGAGTGTTGGGTCCAGTGCTGAGTGTCCCAGTATAAGAAAGACAAGGACATGCTGGAGCAAGTCCAGCAGAAGGCCATGAAGATAATCAAGGGATTGGAGGAAAAGGCCAAGTGCTCTGGGATTGTTCAGACAAAGGTTCTTCTCAGTGGTTCCCAGTGAATGGCCAAGAGGCAACAGGCACAAGGTGAAATATGGGAGATTCTTTTTTATATGTAATAGAGGGTGGTCAAGCACAGGATCAGGTTTTCCAGAGAGGTTGTGGAGCCTCCAACCTTGGAGATATTCAAAGCCCAGACAGCTCTGGCTGTCCCTGTTCAAGAAGGGGTTGGGCTAGATGGTCTTCATAGGTGCCTCCAACCTGAAGCCCTCTGTGACTATGATGGAACAAAGAAAATGAACCCTGATTTCCAGGTGAGTGGCTGGAAAAAAGATTTTTTGTGCAATCTACCTTGGGACAGGATACTTTTTGCCTGCATGTCTAATGGCATTTCACATAGTCTTTGCAATGAAGCCATGGCACTGTGACTTATTAAGTCTTCTGGGTTTCCACTGGCAGTGTGTGTAGCTTTGCCTTTTTTGTCCATCCAGGTTAATTTGGCCTATTTAAGATCTTTGTATTTTGCAAGACTTCTCTATGGGTAGATCTCTGTTACTGAACATATCATATATTCTTAAAAGAATAACAAAGCCAAGATTTCAACATCCACAAGCTTTATTCTGGCAATTTTGTTTAAATTTTATATTAAAACCTGTCATGGAGGCTTTAAAAAATGCATCTGTGAATCATTTTTAGTTGAATATTTACTTTATGTGTTTATATATTTAAACATCATTTCATTAAAGAAACCCAAGATGACTAAACTTGCTGGATCATTTTTTACTAATAAATATTTAAAGCCTACATTCCACAAAACTGCTGGGAGCATTAACTCCTCCATTACCACCAACGGAGACTAACTGGGTATTCATTTTCTAAACCTTACCAGATAAATTAAATTCATACGTGGTATTTCAGGTACTATTATCTGGACAAGGATGCTCTTGAAGTTGACAGGCACGCAGCAGCAAATGAAGCTGACATGAGTTCAAAATGACCAATGATTTATAATTTAGAGAAAATAGTAAGACAACTTATTTGCAGGGACCGTCTATGCTACTGTTGAGATTTTTCACAGCAGGTTACTTATCAACCTAATAGAAACGCTGACATGCACAACCTTAACTCTTGTATCACCCAGACACTGCCCTAATCTAATTGATTTGTGGTTGTTTCCTTGGATGAAGATATAAAGTGGATGTGCTTTCCAAAATATCTTCAGTTCTTTAGGACAAAGATGCTGTCCCAGAGGTACCTGTGATTACATGATTCAAACAGATTTTTATGATTTTTGTGTGCCTGTTGACAGTGAATCATATTTTGCACCAGCTGAACTGCAGAACTATGAATAATGACAGTATTTTCAGCTGGTAGCACCATTGCCTGACCTTTGTGAGCAAGCAGGTATTCCTGCATTTACTCACTTTTTAAGTTAACACTGCAGTAGCAGTAATTTATATGAACTATGTCAGATAATGATGTTGTCTTGCATTTTTCAATTATATAAATTAGCATACAGCATTTGCAGCAATGGGTATGTCATACTGCATTTTTTCCTCAAGTTCTTGTTTACCAAACTACAAAAAATAGTAACTGCTATTAACTGCTATGAATTTTCTTCCTTTTCATTCAGCTTCATTATGTTGAGAAAAACAATCCATTAGCTTGCAAAGAGAAAGAAAACAAAAACAGAACAAAAGAGTAAATTTAACAATAAATAATTTTACTAAAATATGTATGGTTTTGCCATGGCTACGGCTTGTTCATCAATGTAAATACAGTTTTGGTCATGGCCTGTCAGTCTTTTCCTCATTCAAGCTCTGTTTCACCTGGGGGAGAAGAGTAGCTCTGCATTAGCATGCTATTCCAATCACCCAGAGAGATTTCAGCTGCAGGACGTGGTCCTACAGACCACTTTTTAGCAGATAATGCTAAAATACAGACTTTTAAGATCTATCTTTTCATTAAGAGCTCTTCCAACTTCACTAACTTGGGCTGTATTAACCAGGAACATGAAGGACCAGCTCTCTGGACTGATTCTGCACCACTAATCCTACATAACCGTGGTAGAATTCTTCTTCTCCACCCAGGAAGGGTGGTATGGGGAATTGCCAGCAAACCTACAGGGCTTGCTTATGGCAGATGCTAACGCTCACAAGCTGCTGTTGCTCGTACCATCTTTTGGGCCAAGTCCTAGTAGGATATATGATTTCAAGATCTGAAAAACACAGAGAATGGCATAGATAGATTTTGCAATTGCTATGTAAATGTGAACATGACAGGAAGGGTCACGTCACTATTCCAACGTCACGATGGGGACTTACTACCCAGGTGGTAATGTCTTGCTTATGAATTTGGTTCATTCTATCATTTGGGGTTTCCTGAATTAAATGTATGATTTGAAGCCAAAAGATATTTTATAGTCAGTGTTACTTTCTATAGCAAAAAGATATTTTATAGTCAGTGTTACTTTCTGTAGCAAACATTTATGAAAGTCTGAAACTTGATACACAAATATTTGAACATTTTCCCACATCCGTATGGTGAATCACTTACATAAATACATTCTGCAGTCTTAGCAAGTAAGGATCCATTTCAGTAAATCCCCCTTTTAGAAAATCTCTGTCATTCTCTAATCAACTTTCTCTTTTTAGTTTTCATCCATATGTACATTACAAAGTTCAGTAAATAGCGAGTTCAGGAATGCAACTAGAAAAATAGTTTCCAAATAAATTTAAAACATTATTAATCAAAACCAAGCAAGAATCATAATCAATTTGTCTTATAGAATTTTTCATTAAACTGATTTTTATTTATAAAATACATTCTTGTTTGCTTCCCCTTTGAAAATGTTTGAAATGAGATGCTTAAGGGCAATCAATAATTTAAGCCACAAAAAATGGTTCCACTCATCACTTTGCTAGGAATAAGGTTATTAATTTTATTATTTTTTTTTCAAGTGAAGGTTGTTAAAAGTGATACGCTTGGACCGAATACAGCTGAGAGATGTTTCTATTTGACAGTATCTGTGCTGAGGAAAGGAATCACATTTCAAATGTTTGGGGATCAAAGGAAATGAATGCAATCACGTAAGTTCCAAATTGGATTGTTACGGCTTGTTTTATTTATGTAAACATTGGTAAAAGAATCAAATCACTGCAATTGAAATACCTTATTCCAAGGACTATCTTGCAGAAATAACAGCAGATTATAGGGATGGCAAAGGATAAAACTCTACACCTGCTCGTGTAGAGCTTAGTAGCAGTGAAAGAAGGAAACAAGTAATATTCTAGGCCGAAAACTAATGCTAAAGATAGAAGTCATCAGTCTAAAGAAATGTACTTCTCAATTATAATGATCAAGTATGATTTGCTCCGGGAGAGTACAGAGGTTTAATATGATCCCCTTGTCAAAATAATCACAATCTGCCATGGCCATTGCTCTTTCACAGTTCCTTAATGACAAGGTGAAGAAATCCAGCCTCTAATTTAGACCTATAGTACTTGTAGAAATGACAGCAAGTGACAGCAGATCTGATTAAATAGATTGGCAGCTGAAGCCCAAGGATACTGATTTAGTCTACAACAACTTAACAGTAACCAGATGCTCAATGGTTCTAACTCCTGTTGCAACCAGGGTAAAATTTCTGTTGCACGCTTACGGAAGTTTCACATCAAAGTAGATGGGAGTCATTACAAGGAGGTTAAAAAATACAAACTTTGGGATTGTCTAATTTAATGATAAATTCAACACCCTGCAAGAAAAGATGCTTTCTCTCCACTCTTGGGAGCAATTTTTTTCTCAGCAGTTGCTTTTTGCGTCTCTGGATTTTTGGCAACTTTGTGAACCACGGGTTCACAGAGAAGCAGAGGCCCTCCATGTTGAGTGTCAGGACAGACTGTGTCTGCAAAGTCCCAATCTCAGGATCATCTTAGTTTCTCCAGTATCCAATTTTAGTTTTGTCTCTAACTGTTTGCTGCAATGCGGTTGAATAACTACACCTAAGTATAGCAACCATCAATGCTGTCTGCTCTATAGAAATAAAAGTAAATACAGTTTAATTTTGCTGTTATAACATGGCAATAGTACATTTTAAGTTTTCATTGATGGCAGATTTATTTTTTTCAGCAGAGAGGAACAGTGATCTCTGTCCTAGGTGTAGTTCACTTAGTCCATGAATTTCCAGATGCCTTCTTTAATCTCTGGTGTTTTTTGGATTGGGGTCTGGAAGATTTTTGGTGATGGCCAATTCATTACTCACATTTGGATCAGAAAGTTGGGTATGGACTGGCACTATTTAAAAGAACATAGGGGATGGGGGGTAAGCAGATCTTGGCTCAGTGCTCCAAATACGTGCACCTTAAAGGCAAGCTTTCCAATATTTTATGCTATTCTTCACTGTATCACAAATTATCCATTAACATCTATAGGAGCTCTTGCAGGTTAAAGGTCTTTAGATTCCATTCTAGCCAGTGAATTTGTCAAAAGACTGGATGTCCTCGGTGGATTTGGTTTTCTACAGGATGACCTCTCTGACAATTTGGGTCTTGCATAGGTAAGACACCTATTTCCCTGTTTATTCCTCTTGGGCTGTGGTATAACAAATGTCTGGTGGGGACAGGATGAATAGCTTCATGTGTGATAGAATTCCTCTTTACTTTTCTTCTCTATCTTCCACACATACAGGAAAAACACTAAAAATGTACCAAGATGTTTATAGGAGAGGGATGGGACAATATTTCAGCATTGCAATAGTCTGTGCCACTTGGTCAGGGCAGGAGGGAAGCATTGCCCGGTGCCGTCTGACAGGAACAGGTAGACAGTAACAAGACACCATCAGAGAGATTAGGCTCTGGCTCTGACCCCTCTTGACAGTGCTGTAATCTGCTGAGGAATTTTCCCCTGGAATCTAAGCACCAATTTGTTTTAAAATCTATCACTGTCACCAAGAAATTGCAAAGTAGCAAGAGCCACCGTTACCACCTGACCCTGCAGTATTTTGTTCTTGCTGCTGCTGGAGACAGATGTCTGACCCACAAAACACACAGCAGCTGGCAAGCAGTGGCCTAGTGTTCAGAAATACTGTCTTAAAATCCCCGTAATATTTCCCACCTTCTGTGCTTACTTTTATTAAACAATTTGACATATTCATAGGGAATGAATGAACAGTGGGTTGGGCAGTCATTGGGCTGGCACTAAAAAAATTTAAATTAAAGTCTCAAATCCATCCCCTGATCTACCAAAAGACAGAATAAATGAGATATAACAAATTCCTTAGTCTCCTCTGCTTAATTTGCAAATACTTGGGGTTAGGAACTGTATCCCCAGGCATGCGTGCAGCGTTTTTAACTCCTAGAGCACCTTTAATTTCCAAATGTGACAGCAGTACATCTCCCAAGGGACCACAGAAACACCGTTTTGAATAGATTTGTACAGTACTGCTTTATTTATATTCATATCCAAACATCTCCACAGGCTTTCAGGTCTTTTTGAAGGCTTGCTATGAAGCAAAAGCAAGCGTCACAGTGCTGGTCCGGCTGCTTTGGCTGCAGGTGTACCCGTGGGTGATGGCTTACAAGTGCCTTCAGGACTTGTAAGGACCAAAGGCAGCTGTGTAGAAATCCTGAAAAAAAAGTAAGAAAAAAAAAGATGGTTTGGAGGTTTTTCTGTCATAATCAAAAACAAGGAATACAATGATTGTTTTTGTCAATAATAAATCCTGTTTCTCAAGAGATTTCTGAACTATTTTTGCAGACTCAAGTGTTTAATAGTTCAAATAAGCTTTTGATAAACAACAAGGAGGAGTTTTCCAGAAGTGACTATATCCAGACCAACTTTCCTCTGGCAAAGTCAGTAAGAGCATCTGCCATTGACATTCAACGCATATCTTCCCAGGTTGAACATAACTCTTTTAAAAACCTTCGTTGTATTTCTATTGACTGTCAAAATCCTAGCTGCCTATTCCATGTTCTTGACAGTTATTGATGTTTAAGAAAAGCAGCCTCAGAAAAACCCCACTTAAAATTATATCTGGGATCTTTACCTTCTATTCAGAAGGCGACTGATATTTTCTACTACAAAGTAAAATACTTGCATTTTAGTGGTTCAAGAACCAGCTGAAGAACTCTGATTTGTTTTAGGGCATGCTTACTAGAAAATCTAATTCTATTTCACCTTTATTAATTACCCATTCTCCTTCACACTCAAATCAGTAGTGTAACTTAAATATTCTAGAGTAACTTCATAAAATACTTCTGAATACGTGTAGCTTTCCTGCACTATGAATATTTTTATTGCTAACAGTAGTGCAGCCTCAAGTATTTAAGCACTCCAGGAGTAACTTCTGACAGTTGCCAATATCAGTACATTTATTAACGTTTATATTTTAATAAAATTGGATGCATTAATATAGCCTTTAGTGAGAACAATGTGGCCAAGTATAATAACATTTCTATTCTTTGTATGTGGCTTGGGAGTGTATATTTAACATCACTCTGTTTTCTGATCTTCTTTGAATGCCAAGCTTGCATAACCATAAGCAATTTTTTCATACTATGGTAAAAAATATGTCATTTAATCTCACTGAAAATAACCCAGTAATGGCAATTGATTATTTCTGCTGATATTGCATCTTGCAACATCGAGCTGTGGTTAAGCAGAGGGTTATAGTTTCACAGAGTATCATGACAACAACCCATCTCACCCCAGCGAAAGATATTCACCTGCTAGTCTTCAGACCCGCTGAAGACATAGGAGGGTTTCCTAGATTTCAAGGCAACACCCACAAAATAAATTTCCCACCCTAAAATCCTCTTTCTTTATGTCAACAATACGAGTATGTAACGTAAAATAAAGGAGATCGATATAAAACTGCAGAGGGATAATAGTATTCAAACAATCTGTACATGCACACACATCCATCCATCCATCCACCCATCATCCGGTAGCTCATTTTCTTCTCTACTGTACATCTGTTATCAGTGGCTAAGAGAAATAAAATTCCCAGCTATTGCCAAGTATTTCAGGAAGGGTGGTCAGCACATCTGAAATACATTAACCATCTGGTGACGTTTTTCATGTTAAAAGGATAACAGAGGAGGTAATCTGGAATGATTCTAATGCTTGAAATTGAGAAAAAGCTATGCAAATTATTTTTTGCAGTAGGAGTTAAAATAAAACCATTAACTTGGGAGCAAAGGGCTACCATGAGACTTGTTATGGGGCATTTTACAGTTTACACTGAGGGCTGATCTTGAAAAGCACAAGTTTGGTGATTCATGTGTACCTGCAAGGTGTGAAACAGTGAACACCGAAAAATGATAATGAAAGCAAATGTTGGTTTATGGCCAGTCTCCTGCCAGTTGCCTGAGGCTGGTATTAAGAGTGAAATGCAGCACTAGACCTGTCTCCAAACTCCCAGACACATGCATGTGACCTACGATTTGTTCTTACCCAAATCCATGGCCACCCTGCCCACCACTGAATAACAAAACCAACCAAAACCTCCTCAGTATCTAGTCATGTATAATGTTTGCTTGAAATAAGAAAAAAACAAAGGGCTTTCCCATCTAATCACACCAAAACCAAGAGATCCATGTGGATTCAATGTAGGACAGAAACAAAACCTGGTTTTATTTGGTTTGTTTAAGAAATGCAAAATCCCTCTTTCTCTCTCCTGCTCAGATTTTCTTTCTCTTTTGAGACAAGGAGGGTTGGCTGTTTGGAGACCGTATTTCCTTATTAGGTGGCCTCAAGTCCCCCACCTTCAACCCTGAGGGCTTGGGAGCCAGATGGCTGTCTACTCCCTGTGATCAGCATCCCCTTGCTCATTCCCATGCCTTCTCTCCATCTGCATTTGTCCACCTTGTTTCATAATACATAAAAGAGACCAAGCCTTTCTCATCTTTATAGTGCAAGACTGCATTTCTCATTTTGAAAGATTTTCCCTTAAACCCAGGATTTACAGGATTTTGTAAATTAGTGGGAAGGAGGTAACTGTTTCTGTACATTTTCTCTGAAGCTGAATTTTTTAAGAATCTTTTTCCATATGTCAAAAAGATTCCAGAAAAGTCTAACCTAATGCAAGCAAATTCCAATTAATGTGCAGTGGTTTAACTTCAAGCAATTCCTGGTCTGATAGTGCTATGAGCACTGCTGATAAATTGTAGTGGATTTTTTTCAGTAGAAATGTGAAATAATAGCTGCTCCATAAAATCCTGTCATATCCACAACTTCCCACCTCATTTGTTTAAAACCTGGTAGTTTAATGGCTTGTCTGCATTTCTCCTGAAATGGGACTAATAAGAGGAAATGTTATGACTTGTCCACTGTTTCAGCATAAAAAACCTCTTATCTTGCCTACAACCACCTACAACCACCACATTCCTTTAAAAGATACAACAGCAAATTAATCAAGAGCAAACACAAGTCTCTTCTGCCTAACGGTTCCCAGTAAAAGGGTAAATAATCAAAAGGAATGCTACAGCTGATTTATATTTCTTTATGATGATCAAAGGCAAATGGACTCCAATTCAGCAAGGAATATAAATGCTGTGTAAAAACTCACTTTTTCTGCTGCAGATAAAATTGAAAAGCCTTCTCCACTGAGCTATATCTAGTTTAAAATCCATTAGCTAATACTCCATGCCCTAAGGTTAAAAAAGGAGCAAAAATCCAATGGGGGACTAGACATTTCATATAGGTTTTTATGCATCCCCCAGGTTTTATGTATCCTTCTTGCTTCCTAGCTGGAGATGAATGGATTTTGAGATATCTGACTTGTGTAAATAATTATTGTTGTTGCAAAGTCTTTCATGCATAGTCATCTAACAAAGTGTGTTTCTCTATTAAAAATTTAAAAATGAGCATTAAAAACAAAAAAACAAACAAGCAAACAGAACCCAACCAAAAAACCCCCCAAAAACAAAGCCTCAACCCTACCCTGAAATGTGTGATTGCTTTGCTCTCTTTTGAATGGTGGGAGAGAAGAGAGGAGCCCTTTGCCACAGTGGAGCCCCAGCTGAGCCCCGCGTTGCAGCAGCAGTGGATGGGTCCATGGGCAGAGTGAGGGGCTCCTTTTCACGTACCCCATTGTGGCACACATGGGTTGTTCACTGCCATGGGGGTTTGGGTTGTAGATTAAGCAGGCTAGAAAGCAGAAAGAAAATCGTCAGCCGGCATTGCTCCAGAGAAGCCAAAGAGTTGTTTTTTAGTACTCAGTGATTTTTATGTTTTTTAGATTTTGGGGGCAGTGGAAGGATGCTACTAAACCTAACGATAGAGGAAAATAAAACTGGTGAAATGGAAAGGTGCATACTCCTCCAGTGCTGGATGTTGAGTAGTTTTAAAACATTTATTACGGGGAATACAAAGCCAAAATATTCCACAGAAGTTTCTACAACTGTTTCAAAATTGTTTCAAAAAGTAAATCAGCATGCCAAATCTGTCACCATCTTACACTTCTAGGCCATGCGCTGTTAATTTCTACTTTCTGTATTCTTTTCTGCTCTCTTTAACCTTAAGCATCCAGAACCCAAAATTTTAAATCTTTTTTTTTTCCTAGTATCTCAAAGTCCTCTCTTCCTTGCAAGCTTTACTTCCTGCAGTACCCTGCAGCATCTTGCAAGGCTATGTTCTACTCTAAAATCTTTTTACAGGTTTTGAATTGCATTACTTTAAATAGTTCAAAACTATTTGGAGGATAGAAATCACAGGAATGTTTTTATTTAGCTTTTAAGTTCTTTGGTGAAGGAATTGCTTTTATCTATTTTAACTTTAGAAAGAGGTGGTTGTGTGGTTGTATGAACCAACGCGGCTGATATGTGATTCAAATCTTGGCAGTTTTCAGCTATACAGTGAAAGTAGTGTATTTTATAATTAATAGTCTTGTCTTATTTTGGCAGGAAGCAAAAATATTGTCATTCTGGAAAAATAAAATAATCTTTCCTTGATTTCCAAATGGGCACAAACAGGGAACTTCACTAAAAATGTATGGGTGTTCACATAATGTCAATGGGAAGAATCACAGTGAACAAGAAAAATAAAGCTGTATATTCTGTGTGAAAAAAAACCAACAGAATGGTATGCATTGCTCCACCTGCAATACCAAGTTAGGGTTTCATCTAGATAAAAAAGCTCAATTACTTGATGACTAAAATCCCACCATGTTCAAGGACAAGAAATGATCCTGAATAAGGTCCAGAGACCTTCAAAATTAGGGCTTCTTATTCTAAGATGTAATATCTTTTTTTTTTTATCATAAAATACTCCTCACCACAAGGCTCTTTTGTCAGTCCATCATTTTTTAAGATGGTGACATTTTCAGAAGTCACTGCATTGCCCTAATTCTGCTCCCATCAAAATCAAGAGGAAATTCATTTGGAATAGAAGGCGACCAAGGCAAATGCCGGGCGCTCTTGAAAAATCTCATCTGTAACGTGTATGGAGGTTTCCAAGAATTTATCAATGGATCAGTGACTTTTTTTGTTTGTTTGTTTTAAACCTTCAAGCCAAGCATTATGCAAGTGAGATTTATGTGCACAAATGTATTACAGCTTTAAAATTCCTGCGTGCACGGGGATGTATGGAAGTTGTCCGGGCTGAACTATCACAGTTTTTATGTTTTTATCTTGAGTGCTCAGTTGCCAATTGCACAGTACCTATTTAATAAAGTGCACTACTGTTTGAAGTGATTCATTGAAATTCTTCAATTAATTAAAAAAAAAATCATAAAAAGCTCTTCTAGAATTATTCTGCTTTTGCCAAGAGTAATTAAAACAATTTAGCAGAAAGAACCTACTAATTTTCGGTATTCAGCATTCTTAATATACCATAAAACTGTATGTTCCTATATGAAGCAAATCACTGATACATCTACTCTATCTTATTTTTTAGTCGATGAGAACTAGAAGATTTTACTCACTGAATCTCTGGTCTTCCTGGGATTTTCTCTCATGCTGACTATTTCTCTGCTTCTTAGGTAGAACACCATCAAATTAAAGACCTCATTGTGCTCAATATGTATTTTTTCACAGATCAATTTCTCCATCAGATATTAATTGATTCGTCTTTTCTCTCATTCATTTTTGCTGCTTTATGAACAAAGAAAACGGGAATAATGATTGGATATGGAAAAATACATTCTTTTAGGCAACATGGTACCTTAGTGGATGCAAATATACCCAAAAAAAATTAGGTATTGCATATTGCTGGTCTCGCTTTCAAACTACCGGATGTATTCTAATTTCCAGTGGTAGCTCTGACATGCAAATCCACGTCTGATTGGCATACACTAAAGGTTGAAGGTGATATCTGCTAGTCCCTTGAGAAGAAATATCTGCAGAAATCACAGAATCACATGGGGTTGGAAGGGACCTCTGGAGATCATCTAGTCCACCCCCCCGGCCAAAGCATGTCCCCTAGAGCAGGTTGAACAGGCGTGTGTCCAGGCAGGTTTTGAATGTCTACAGAGATGGAGACTCCACCACTTCTCTGGGCAGCCTGTTCTAGGGCTCTGCCACCCTCAAAGTGAAGAAGTTCCTCCTCATGTTTAGACGGAACTTCTTATATTCAATTTTGTGCCCATTTCCTCTTGTTCTGTCACTGGGCACCACTGAAAAAAGACTGGCCCCATCCTCTTGACACCCACCCTTTAAGTATTTATAGATGTTGATCAGATTCCCCCTCAGCCTTCTCTTCTCCAGACTAAAAAGACACAAGTCCCTCAGCCTTTCCTCATAAGAGAGATGCTCCAGGCCCCTAATCATCTTTGTAGCCCTCTGCTGTACCCTCTCCGGCAGTTCCCTGTCCTTCTTGGACTGGGGATCCCAGAACTGGACACAGTGCTCCAGCTTGGGCTTCACCAGGGCGGAGTAGAGGGGGAGGATAACCTCTCTAAATGGTGACCAACATTCAAGTACAGAGAGGAGAGAGTTTCTTGTAAGAGAAGAGTTACTTTACCTTGCTTTTAGTCTGTGCCGTATCAAATGATTCCTGACATGTTTGCAACTAAATCTTTAAATAATACATAAACTACCTGAAATCAATATGAAGACTCCTATTGATTGCAACGACCTTATGCATAATCTGCTTTCTTTCAAAGCCCTTTCCAAAAATGTCTCATGCCACAAATCCCAGGAGCATGAGCTACAATGAGCAAACGGGTGCCACACCACTCAATAAAACAGAAAAGTGTCTTCATTGACAATAATTCTGCATCTGTAAAATAAAATTAAACTTTTAAAAATAACAATAATATAAAACACATTTTAAAAGAACATAGGGCCATATCCGTGTAACACCTCTTGTTGCTTATACACAACTATTTATTGGATGCCTAAGTTTTCATCTTTTTTATTTATTTATTTCTGACCTATTATATCTCCTTTTAGTTGGACATCTTAACCTTAGCAGATTTTATCAGTCCAATCTTTCAACAGTTTGCAGAGTGCAATAGGGTTCCAAAGCAAAATGCTAAGCAAAGGCCCAACTTATTATTTTGTATCCAGTCAAGTTTTAAAAAAACAGTTTTTCATGAATTTCCCATTTTTAATGCCTAGTTCTTTTTGAAGAGAGTGGACATTTCTACCTACAACCTTTCAGCTTGCTTGAGGTCATTTGACATCACATATTAGAACTGGAAGACAGAAAAAAGAAAATGGGTTCAAAGGTATCATTTAAGAAAATGTCATGCAATCAAGTCATCTAGTCCCTGTCTCTTCCCTAAGACCTGATCAATTAAATATCCCTTCTTGTTTATGTAGCTTTTTGTACAATGCTGAAGACCTACAGCCTACTCATACTTCAGAAAAATTCTGTAATGCCTGAGCAGAGTGATCCTCCCTACAATTGAAGCTCATTACTTCTTGTCCTACTCTCTGTGAATGCAGCAAACAGGTTTTTCCCCTTCTTTTCAAGAGCATTAAAAAGTAGTAATTCAGCATTGTTGTGCAATTTTTTTAAACATTTTTTCCCACTTTTGGACAGGATAACGCATATGATGAATAAGCAGTCAGTGGTAGGAAAGAAATGATTTGCACTTAGTGCTTTAAATGTCTAAGTCGTAGCACTGTATAAACACACACAAAAATTTAGCTGGTATATAAAACACTGAGGCAGTGTTGCTGCCTTAACCTTTGCCAAATATTCTCCATATATTGTCCTACTTATGAAGCATTGCAAACAGGTTTTCTGTGCATTGAGACCACCTCAGTTTTAAATTCTATATTAAGAATTAATTAATTTAGGGAAAAAATGCAATCTTTTTACTTTATTCCTGTATGTGTCATCTCTTGTTGAGAATTATTACAGTTTTAAGGAGCCTTAAGTAACTTCTTTGTTTTTTAATTCTGAAATGCATCCTAAAGGTTTAACAAACCTTTAACCTTGACCTGATTGTTCTATAGTAGACTTCGGATCAGGAATGGGGATGTAGATATGCTGTACCCTCAGCAAAATGCAGATGCCAAATGTCTTTTTCTAGAGAAGCTACCTATGAAACGGCAGTCACAACAAAGTAACCCAAGGCAGATTTTATGGAGGTATGTTACGAGCGGGAAACATCTCCAGAGTCTGAATGCACGTGTTTATCATTGTGCTTGGGAAAATATAACAAACCTGGAGCCTATTTCCTCTCGCTGCAAACTCTTTTAGCCCTTACCACAATACCCCAGGCATTAATCCTTTAATTTATTCACTGCTAAAATATAACCAGCTCATCCCCTTCCATCACAAATCCCTCCCTGCCTCAGTATATTTTGAGATGCCATGAAATTTCTTGTGGTGTTTATTTTTTATTTACGTAGCTTTTGGTAATATCATTTATTGCATGTTTGTGAGAAACAGCCACCTGCTCCCTCTGGGGAATAGGCTGATGCGTGGATGACAGATCCTAGAGAAAATCTTGCAGAAGATAAAAGTAGCGATAGCTTCCAATGTATTGCCTGCTACTTCTTGTTCATAATAAGATGCTGTGACTCTGGGGCCAGGACTCAGAAATTCACAGATAGGAAGTGTAATCTTTTAGCATACAAAACATCAAGTTGCTAAACAGAAAAACTCTGCTTGCAAATATTTACATGCTGCAGTTAATGTATTGAAGCTAGGAGGCTGGGATTTAATTCTCCGTTCTTTAGACTTGCAGCATAGTTTTAAGGAAATCATTTATCTCCCTCCTATTCATAAATTTTATAAATATAGTGTAGGTGTTAGTAGCCATTATCCACACCCTCCCTGCCCCTGTTTCTGAACATTTATAGATGCTTTTCTTTGCTATATGTTTGCATACTGTCACCCCAAATATTAATTTCTAGGTGCTGTCTCCAGCAACATATAGAAATTTCTATAAATAGCTGTTTTCAAAGAAAATGCAGCAATGATGGAGGTCCATTCTCATTAAAGCTATATATGGTTGGAGTGAATAAAGCCAAATAACATTAAAAATTACCAAAGGGAGAGGAAGATTTTCAAATATATTCAGATCAAGTATCTTCAGATGAGTAGCTTAGGTGTCTGCGGAGACTGCAATGTCATCTGGAGGTCTTGCTGGAGCACATGGAGGACATTCAGATACTCTGAGTAGGGCAATCTGGAGCACCTCTCCTATGAGGACAGACTAATAAAACAAGTTAGGAGGTGGGAGGGGATAGGGGTGTGTGTGTACAGTTCAGCAAAGGGTTTCTGTAATCTACATAAGGATAAAAACTATACACCAGAATTGCAAAATTTTATCACTGTCGGCATTTTCTGCAGAAGTTGAACTGTAGTACAAGGACTGAGATTTCTCTTTAGGTAAGCCAACAACACATGATGCCAGTATTTTCCCCACATGGGATCTTGAAGAACACCACCCTAGCCGATTAGCTTCGAAAGCAGCCTGCTTTCAGAAAAGTGGTTTCAAACTAATTTGTGGGATACAGAGGAACATCATGATACAGCCATGTGGCCAAAGCTGACTGAAGCTCTGGTATGGCAGAACACATTTGCAAAGGCACTTTGGGCAAGAAGGGGAGTGAGAGCTGGTCCAGGAGGGGAATGTTATCCCTGGGGACTTGGGTCACTCTTCAGAGCCCTGTGCTTTGAATACAGCAGGTCCCTAAAGGCTGTGAAACCCCCAAGAAGCCATCACAATGGAGTTGGTGATCTCCAAGCAGTTTGCATCACCCTGTGGCCAGAGGAGATGTCCCCAAGGCCACCGTCCTGCCCTGCTCCAGCACACTGACACCCACTCCCAGGGTGCCGAGCCACAGCCGGCTTGCAAAAACAAGAGTATCCAGCTGGGATACACATAGAGGAAGAAGGAGGAATAAGAGAGGTTGCAGCAGACTCACACAGTCACAGCCCTCAAAGAAATCGAGGTGTCCAGAAAGGGGCTACAAAGATGATCAGAGGGCTGGAGCACCTCTCCTATGAGGACAGACTAAGAAAGTTGGGTTATTGAGCCTGGAGAAGAGAAGTGAGATCTTATGACCTCTTCCAGTACCTAAAGGGGCTACAGAAGAGATGGGGAGGGACCCTTGATCAGGGAGTATAGCGATAGGATGAGGGGTAATGGTTCTAAATTGAAAGAGGGGAGATTTAAATTAGATTCTAGAAGGAAATTCTTTACTGTGAGGGTGGTGAGGCACTGGCCCAGGTTGCCCAGAGAAGCTGTGGCTGCCCCATCCCTGGAGGGGTTCAAGGCCAGGCTGGATGGGGCTTTGAGCAACCTGGTCTGGTGGGAGGTGTCCCTGTCCATGGCAGGGGGTTGGAACTAGATGATCTTTAAGGTCCCTTCCAACCCAAATTATTTTACGATTCTATGAAATCGGCTGTGCATATTCACACTCGGATAAGGGAGGGCTGCTGTGCAATGGTGTTTCTTGGGGTGATTTTTTTTCCTGCATGGTTTCTTTATTCAGACCCTGCATGCCGGCAGTCTCAGGGGAGTCGCAAGAACCTACATCAGCAGGTTACCGGCAGCTTGAATTTTGGAGGAAAGCTGGGGCATCAACATGTTACACATTCCCCCAGACACAGCCCCGCTTGGCAGATTTTCTCCAAAACTGTAATCTGGATTTGCTCAAGGGCTTTAGCAGAATAGATCCGCCTGGCGAAACGTTGTAGGGGGAGGATTTAATCACTTAGCCCTCAAACCAGGCTGCTTTTGTGTTTGGAGAGGGAGATGCATATCTGCACGTAGATATACTGCGGGCTTCGCCGAGAGACGCAATCATTATTCTTAACAGGAGAACTAGTAATATGTCTAACAAAACAGTTTTGTCTGTGGATCAGCTTTACTATCAATGAGCTGAATTTTTGTTAGCTGTACGTGTTATGTTAAATTTCTGAAATGCTTAAAAGGATTTTTTTCTTCTTTTTTTTATTTGAAAATGGGCCTCTAATACTTGCAAATTCTTAAACATTTATGGAAAAACTTATGAATCTGCAAGCACTTGCAGATTTCCCATGAGAGCTTGAATCCCTGTATTAAACCTCATCTGGTAACTGCAAGTGTCAAAATTATTTCTACTCTGCTGAATCAGCCTAAGCTTGTCATTGCGTCCAAGAGAAGTGGAAAATTAAAGTGAATTTCATTGCTTCATAGCTTGCTACATGAAAAAACATGTAGAAATGAACAGCACATACAAAATTAAAATTTTAAATTAGATTAATATATGTTCTCTGGAGAGTTTCCTCTGCCACTAGGCAGGCAAACACAGTCTTCCTCAGTAACCACTATTAATTATTGATTAATTTTTCTTAAATACTTTGGAAAGAAAATAAAAAAAATTTTTCTCAGGTTCTAATGGCATTTCCACAACTCCAGCTGAGTGTTTTCCTAATGTTTATAATGAGAAACTATCACATTCAGCAAGGATGGGAAGGTGGCAATGGTACACCCAATGCTACAGTGAAAAGAGGATCTTAATCCCTGTGAGTACGATGAGATCCAGCAGAGGAACTCTCATCCCACCTAGATTTCTATTAGGTAAATTAGACCTTTTGTCTGTGCACTGCTGTTTTCCAGAGAGGGTTATGAAAAATAATGAATGTCAGAAAAAGAGTGAAAAATGGGGAAGCTCCTGTTCATACCAAAGGTGATTCCTATCTCTCGAGTTGGTAAAATGCCTTAAGATCTTATGTGAGTGAAAGGAAAGATATGAATGTAAATTTAATTAATTCATTCAAAAATACATGCACCTAGAGGTGCTTTTGGGGAATCACAAAGCTTGAAAGTTTCAAAATATCAAATATTCAATTATTTGTTCTTCTGACATTTAGTGTATAATGTTAATATTTTAGTCCTCGTACCATTTCCTCTCCTCCTCTTATCTTTTTTTTTCCAGTCTCTCAGATGAATGTGGGTGAAATAAACTGCATTTAAAAGTGTTGTGAAGTTTCCACAATGATCTCGTCCTCTGATCGTCCCTTGGGAGGCCTTTTTTTTTGATTGTTCAGTAGTAGGGATAGGAAAGGAAAAAACATCTTTCAGTGTTGCTTTGGAGCTTCTTTTTCCCTCCCTACTCCCTGGAGCCAGCTTGTGCTTTGCCCTCTCTTTTCTTTCTCACTTGGCCTGATTCTTTTGTCATAAATGTTGGGTTTACACCAGCGCGAGGAAGCTGATTGTGGTGTGTTTACTCTGATTTCAGTGTATTTGCCTTATATTCTTTGATGTAGGGAAAACTCTGCACCATAAATCAGGGCTTGATTAGATTTAAGTAGATTATTTACATCAATCCACATTATTCCAATGTGGAAAAGATATTAGCCTCTCGTACTAAGAGTACTTGTACTTTCAGGAGTAAAAAGTCTTCTACACTCCTTTTTTATCCTTTATTGCCCGGATATTTGTATGAATATGGTTTAGGGAAGACTGTCATCATTCCACCTTTGATCTTTTGTGCCTCACATAATAATCTCTGTTCTTTCTGTGTTGAGGCCAGGTCTCAGAAAGACCCTGAAGAACTGGCTGAAGCATCCCAGGTCCCCCTGGGGCAGGTTCCTTCTTCACAACAGGAAGAAGGAACAACAAGGAATTTCCAACAAGGAATTTGTTTGAAACACCAAATAGCACTGAAGCACTTGCCTTCCTAAGGTAAACTGTTCGGGACCACTGAATTGTGCTGTGGGCTCTCCTTCAAAATGCTGTTGTTAACTTTGACTTGATAATAAGCTCTTACATATTGTTCCTACAGCCCTAAAAAGAGTGAGCATTGCAGAGAGTTCTGGTTCCACTAAGCAATCAAAGCTTTTGAACAAACTTTTTGAAAAATGATTGCCTTAATTTATGCTCCTGAGCTACACTGAGGTATCTTATTGAACGGTCTCACTAAATCCGAAAGAGGACATCGGTTACTCAGCATGACACTAAATTAGACCTTTTATTTAGATGTTTGAATGTAGACACAAAGTTCTGACTGAGTGAATTTTCCAAACCCCTGGTTTCACTGGTCCTGGGGATGATTTGATTCTGGCAATTTGAAAGCAAAATTTCTCAAGAATACCTGCTGCACTCTCAACTCCCAGGGCTCACCAGCTGAGGTTGGAGGGAGGCTTGGTTTCCAGCCTGCCTTTTTACTCAAGAAAAAAACAATTTTTCAAGTATTATGAAAGAAAAAGGACAGTAAAGAGACAACATTAACATGTTTTAGAAGACCAATTCATCCTGCTTTATAACTTCTCTCACTTTAGTGCAGGCATACAGAGAACATATTCTTACCCATCTGGTTGATAGCCTCTTTCCTTTAAATCAGGCTCTTTTTTGCTTGTCTTGACTGGAAGTTTAGAAGAGAAGGCTACATTTGCCTGAAAATGCCATTTAAATATGTAAGAGTTTTATCAGCAGAAAGCCTTCATTATTGGAAACACACGAATATGAGCTACTAAAGAGACTCAGAGAAAATGCAAGAGACAGAAGGTGAGGATTACTGTTACACTGCCTATCAGTGATGCTTAAAGGATGGGGAGGCCAGAGGAAATTTAAATAATGTTCTATCTTTGGCAGCACTCACGCTGTGTAGGGATGTAGCAAAAGTATGCAACTTAATAGGTCTACAAACTGGTTCAGAAATGAAACCACCTTTCCTACTTAGTGTTTTATGTCTGCTTCTTTCCACTTCATTTTATAGACTGGCAAGATAGATAATTCCTTGGATCTTCTCTGTCATCTCATACAAACTTTTTCTTTTTGTTTAAACCCATACTCATATAATACTGCTTACTTCCATTTTTGCCTTAGAGGCATTTAGCTTTTACTGCCCTTCTTTCCTAAGAAAACCACAACCACATCTTCTTATATCATGGTATGTGTTGTGTTTGACATGCACATATATATTAATTAGATCATAGTATACCAAAGAGAAAAGTAGGATTTGGGGCCAAGGGACAAGCAACAGATGGTGATTTTCTGACTCCTCACTCTGCAAGAAGCAGCATTGCTAACCTCACACAATTCATTTAAAATATGCAACTGATTTTCCTCTTATGTAAAATATATAAAGGCAAAAAAAGGCCTACAGACTATGAGGGCTCTGTATCCTATTATTATCAATATTTACATGTGGTGTGGCATTAAACTTACAAATACCAAATGTGATTTTTTCATAAAGTATAAATAATTAGCATTGCTTTACTTCAACTACAACATCTGTTCGTTCTCTTTTGCTAGTATTTTTTTTCTACTTTTTATGCTACAGAGTCAGGGAAGAGAGCAATTAAGTGACATAGCATGCTTAATTTCATAACCTGGGGTAATTTAATGAAAAACAAGAAAAAGAAATATGAAGGTTGAATGCTAGGACAACAGGTAAAGAAGTATCATAAAAAAATCCCCCAGGGTATCTCATCACTTGAGAGTCTTAAAACTAGTCTGGAAAATTGACTTCAGTGTCTATTCTAGGAAACAACCCTGCCAGCTTACACAGGATGGGCTGGAAAAACCACATCACTTTGTTTTCCTGTTGTTTGCCTTGTTGTTCTCTGAGACACGACCATGCAGGTTCTTTCTGTTTGCAATTGAGGTCTAGATAAGCAACATGGAAAATATCTTTCGGTTTTTTACAACCATTATTTTCCAGCTCCCATCAAGCCCGTTACAGCTGCTGTGGAGACCCCAAGGCATGAGCAAGCTCAAGGGATGGCTCAGAGCCAGCAGAGAGCAGAGAAATCCCTCCCTGTCTCTGTAGCAGGGAGAACATATTTCCTTATGCTCTCTCGCTAGAGCCTGCTGATTTTCAGAATTACCAGAATCTGTCTTGAGAATATTTGTAACAAAAAGCTTGGTAACCCATCTCCGTCTTGGTCATAGTAAATGATACAACAACAGCTGTTTTCTCCCAATTAGCTGCATTTAATGGTGCCCAGAATGGGATGCAGAGGCAGTTCCTTAAAATGAAGATGTCAAAATTAATGGAGTGAACTATGGCAAGGTGTGATTAATTCTTTGGCAAACACTTTTCTTTATTAGGGTGCTAATTAGATTACTTTCTGAATTCTCAGTTAATAAAAATATTAATATTTGATATTTATCTACTGCCAGATACTAAGAGCTGGCATGTTAAATAGAACTTTCCTAGAACTGGATTTTATCTGGTTTTATTAGCCCTGAACCTTGCCACAGTCAGAGTGGGCTCAGACAAGCATTATGCTGATTTCAGCGTTGCATTGTATAGTAGTCATAACACTACATATTAGTACACCAGGGTGCCAAGAAAATCAGAGCCCTATTATGCTAGGTATGCTCTCACAGAGCAGTGTAGAGCCCAAAGAGGTGGTATCTAAATTGAAGCCAGACCAAAAAAAAAAAAGAGAGAATGTATAAAAGTCCACACTTTGTAGAGTTAATGCAACAAAGAAAGTAAGGCAGCAGTAAAGGCAGGAATTAAAATACATATAGTAAGGCTTTGAGTTCAGGTCAACTGCCCTGTGTCCTAGATCGAGGAAAATATAGCAGGTTACTGAGAGGTTGCATTTGCAATGAGCTTTCTGATATTATTTGATGGTGGAGAATTGCCTGGGTGCAAACAGAAACATGTAGATAAACTCCAGGCAACAAGTGAGCCATCAGCTGGATGTTGGTGTCTCCTCTGAGATGCTTAAAGAGGTGTAGGCTTGCATAGGTGAGGGCAGAGTCAGGTTCTTAAGTCTGGCTTCAATAGTAATACTAATAAAAACTATTAATTATTGAGGAAAAAGAAAAGTAGAAAAATGGACATACAGTACTTGCTTCTTTTACTTGGAAAACACAATTGCAAAATTCTTAAATCTTTAGATGAAAAGCTTCTGCTCTTTATGCCTGAAAGCTGCAATATAATAGTTTCTTGTCGCCTGTATCACAAGTTATATCAATAAAATGCTTTCAAAAAATCTTTATTCCAATGTTGTCACATCTGAGGAACCCGAGTCCACCGAGATGTCAGCAGAAAGTGCACGCTTGTATCTGATCTCCTACAGGCTTACTACGAGCAAATACAACATTGGATTGCTGTTCTGTTGCTCCCATAATATATTTTTTTTCTGAAAGTGTCACATGTGGCACATACCTCATAGCACCTTGGTAATGCGTTTAGAAGAACTATTACCACACAGGAATAGCACGAATTTGGCATTTACACTGTAACTGTTGCAAAAGCTCACACAGGTGTGATTGATTTATTATTTTTTTTAAAGAGGCAAGTATTTAGACACAGTTAGGAAACTAATAGGAATCCTAAACAAGACCTTTTGTGTATGTTGCTGGTGAACAAGCTGAAAAAAGTTTGATAGTTCCCATAATTCCTGGGAAGATCTGCATTAAGTAAACACACGTCAGAGCTGAACAGCAAAAGTGAAATAAAAGTGCAACATCTGGAGGCTACAAGCGCTAACAGTGTATTATAATTATCACTGCCATATTCAAATTTTGTCTTGTAAAATTTTAACCCAAGAAAATGGTCCTCTGAATTGTCACTAGAGTCAATTTTCTTGTATTGCTTACGAATTTCAGAAGTTGTAATGCATCATCTGGTCTAGTGGGAGGTGTCCCTGCCTATGGCAGAGGGGTTAGAACAAGATGATCTTTAAGGTCCCTTCCAACCCAAACCATTCTATAATTCTGTGATTCTCTGGTGTCAGCAGCTAATAAACGCTGAATTACAGATATTGATATCCATCTCTGCTTATCATTAATGGAGTGGGATTTTGAAAAAAGTCTATCTTGGATGAAGAGTTCTCTGCAATATAGTACTCTCCTGGTCACATGGATTTTTTTCACAAAGACATCAATTTTTGTCTAATCTGCAGCTTGTGAAGATCACAATAGCTTAATTTTCTTTTATTTATTGATTATCTGATTTAGCTGTGAACTTCCAATGCAATATATGAAATTATACTTCATTATTCACATTTCTAAGAATGTTGCAGAGATGTTAATTCATTTATAATTATGGTTATAGTACTAATTAATTATAATCACCAGATGTATCTGAGCACATTTATTTTTGTCTAGAAAGAAGAGAATCTGCATGAGAATTTTTCTGTTATAAGGAGCGGGGACATAAATATTTTCACAAAAACCTTTTTTTCACAAAGGTTTGCCCTGTTTGATCTGAACCTGGCTCTCCCCATTGCCTTGCTAGGTGTCAGTGGAGGCATGCAAATATGTCCCAGGCAAAGAAAGAGCTCATTTTTTTCCGGAAGAGAGAAAAGGAAAGGGATTTACTGATTTCAGGTCAAGACAAACCAAGACTGAGAATAGGTGTAGGTTTTCCTCAGTCATCTGATGGCCCCGTGGGACATATTAAAGTGTGAGAAGTTTAAAAGCCATATATATGTGTGTGTATATATATATCTTGTGTTATTGATTCCCAGAATGGAGTGAGCCATTTAAAAACAGACTGTGAAGCTGCGGCGATGACGGAAAATGCTAGTCGCATCTCCCTTCATGGCTGGGAGGTAAATGCCATTATTATGTTATTACTAAATGGACGAGGGCTGAAGTGCAAAAAAATCCAAAGTGCATGTCAGTCCGGAGTAATTAGGGGGATGAAAGCTGATGCCTTGATGCAGGAAGCAGCGGTGAAACTAAAATCAGGTTTTGCTTGTCAGATGACAGACAATGAAAATAGTTCTGAGAACAGTTTAGTGGTAAATGTTTCGGCCAGAAAAAAAATGTGGTCGAGTGATGGCTTCTACAGCCAGCTCTGCTCATACACCACTGAAAACCTCAAGTAATTACAGCGGGATTTAAGGAACGAGTCTATCTGCACTCTTGTGTCAGAGAGCAGAAACTGCTGGCCAGCATCTGTAATGTAAATACAGTCTGTCACGTGATGTACGATACACATAAGGAGAAAGAGCTGTTAAATACGATCACCTTAAATGGCTACAGACAGGACTCATAAACCTCGCCTCAGACCTCAAAGCTGTGAAAGCTGCGTTAGCTGAGCTGAAAGCTCCGAAAAGGAGCAGGGGTGGGAGAGCCAGCAGCCCGCGAGTGGCTTGGAAACAGTCAGGAAAGGTCCAAAACGGGAAAAAATGAGACAACCCCAAAGATCTGAGAGGAATTAGCAATGGAGTGGGACAGAGAAGTGCTGATAGGGAAACTCAGAGAAGGAGCAAAGCAAAAACATTTTGGGGGTGAAGGAAATGAAGGCCCTTTTCAGGAAAAATATAAAAGGGTTTTAGGAAGTTTATTTTTGTTATGCAGACAGATAATAACTAAGGCAGAATATTCACAGGCAAATGTTTTGTTTCAGCTATAAATAGTTCAGGTTCCCAAAAAGCGTGATTTGCTTACACAGTATCTAACACAGGGAGATACCATTCCAGACATGCATCTGGTTGATGCTGTCACTGTGTGAATAATAAGGAAAGGAATAACTAACAGTAACAGAAAATCCAGCTATACTCTTGAATATAAAGCTTTGCTAATTTTTTTCTACCAAATAATGCCAAGAGAAAGTGATATTACTGAATTTCAATGAAATTTGAAGTTCTTTGGAATAAAAACTGAACTTCTATTTCCTTTTTTAATCCAAGCAAAACATTGATAATTTCAATAAAATCAGGCTATAATATTAAAATATAAAAATTCAAGATCTATTTCTTTTAGGAACATCATCTCTTATTGTTTCTTGACATTTGTACCTAGTCACACAATATAGTGTTCACTACCATGGGTAAGCCATCCTTTTATTTGTTATAAAGCATGCTAACCTTTGTTCTGCTATTAAATTAACTGAAGTGTCTAGTTTGGCATTTTTAAACATCATGTTTTCTGTATCAAATTACTTTCTGGCTGTTGTAATGAAACTGTTTAGCACCATGACACTCTGATTAAGGAAAAAAATAATCTTTCAGTGTACTAATTAGAGGAGCAGCATTACTATGAATCATTTTTTTCCTTTATATTGAAAATAGCTGCTTCTGCTCAGCTCTTCCATTATGTCATAACATCGTGTGTTATGTCATATTGTACGTATCACTGAGGTTTTAACTAATACTTTTCATATCACATTTACGGCAGATGACTGCACGCAGTCATTTACAGCAGTTCTGTTGTAAAACTTTAGTAACCTGCTGACATTTGATCCCTGATTAATACAGCTGAGGACTTGGCCTTTTCTTTTCATATGCAATAATCGCATTATTGCTCTCTTAAATCACCCAGAGAAAAAGGTAATGCAAGGAACACATTTGCCAATATAGAAGCATTCTTATGTTGGGTTTTTAAATTATTTGATTTTGCACATATCCGTAATTAATAGCAGTCAATTGCTCTTTTTTTTTTTATTCCAAGGTTATTTTGAAGAGCACGTTGGTTCAAAAAGTTTCAGCAGAGAACTTCTATAAACACTCTTGGGTCACCAATGACAAGATCGTTGTATAATTCTAATACATTATCTTGCAAGCTGTCCCTTGATGTCTCCACTATAGTCTAAACACTGTCTGCTTTGATTGCTTCTATTTACAAATGCTCTCCACTGTTCCAAAGTTTAAATACCTTCTACATGTCTGGATTTAATTTATTCCAGTAAATGAAACTTTTCAATAAAAGCAGCCCTTTGAGTTATAGAGGTACCAGGATAATCCAAAGTCAAATGAAGTTTTATGTGTGTATTTCTGAGCACAGAATATCATCCCTCAAACACAGCATAAGCTTGTAGCCCACGGGGTGGTGGATCACCATCCCCAGGAGATATCAAGACCTGGCAGAGCAATTAGCCTCCCTTAGCAGGAAGTCTCAGAGCTCCTTCCTGCGCAAGATTTGCAGCCATCCTGTAAAAGGGAGAAGCGGGCAGATGCCCAGGAGAGTTCGGAATGGTTTGATTGCTCAGCAGATGCCAGGTGACTGATAGCCAGCCCTTGAGTCCTGAGCAACATCACCAACCTTTCTCCTGCTTCATCTCCCCTGCACAAGCACCTTTTCCCTCAGTTTTTATTATTCCCATGCTGCAGGAGCCCTAACTCCTCAGTCCAAACCTAGGTGGTATTTTCTTTGATGCTGATGCTTGATCATGGTAGAAATCTGAATGACTGAGCTCTTTTTATCTACTGCACACCCAGCAGGTTGGATCTAGCCAGGTTGAGCCCATGCTCTTCGCAGGGCGGGGCTAGAGAAAGTGCATTAGGGATAAAACGGTCTGAGGATAGTTTTCTGAATAATGTGGTTTGTGTTGCTTACTTAAAATAATCCCAAAGGGACGTTATTAGGACAATCTTTCCGTTTTCTAACAGTAAGGATGGCTAAAAGCTAGAGTAGATTGCGGAAAATATAGATTTTTCCATGAAGTGAAGGCTTTCAAATATGATTAAATAAACATCTACCAGTAATGTTTTCAGAACAGCTGACCCTGGCTTGTGTTAGTGATGAACTGAATAGATGTGTCACATCTTTTCTTCCTTTTATTTATTCTTTGACGGTTTTTTCCATTTTTTTTAATATTAATTTTGACTCAAATGAATTCCAGTGGGCCGCATTTTAAAACTTTTCAGCAAGATGAAATAAAATGCACCTTAGTTTCCCTGGCTGTGCTGATAGTTTCTTGAAGTTGACTTGCAGGACATTAGCTCAAGGGTACCTTTACAATAGACGCAGCAAAATTTTTCAAGTCCTTGACACTTTTAAAAAGTCAACAAATGTAGACTTAATGTTATTAGATTTTCAATAAGAGCAATTAAGGACTTGCCTATGCAATAGAAAAACTGCAACAGCCAAACTTACTTGATGGTTTATAAGGTAGTTATGAGCTTTTCATTGAAACACCTTTGTGAAGTAAGGTGCGTTTTGCTATGACAACTTCAAATGTTATTAAAATGTGTGGATTTGCCTTTTCCTGAATGACCCATACCATGATCTGACTATGAAGGTTTAATGGTCAAATTCTTGCAACTGTGGCCACAGTAACATGGCACCTTATTGCACATTGCATTGCTGTCAATCTCCACCATTTCTTAGGGGACCATCACAGTTACAGTTGTACAAAGAACGTAAGTATCATTTTGCCTGATGCACTTACGCAGTGAATCATTGCTGATGGCTTCATCTGGATTGTATTTCTAGGTGACTAGTTTACTCTTTTGTTTACTTGGGAAACATTATCACACAGTGTGCCTTTTACCTTACAAATTGCTTGTAAATAGAATTGTATGAATTCAGAGGATTTTGAACTTACTGCTTTTCTACTTGCATGTTTCACTAACCGAGCTCCAGATAGTTACAAAAACAACATTGAAAATAGTTTTTTAGCTTTGGTGAAGTGAAAGAGTTGTCCTTTCCATAGTTTTCAGAAAAGCGATCCCTTTGAATATCAAATGCCAGTTGCTGCATCACTGTCTATTCCAGTGTACTGTGGTAAGTGACTGTAGGTGGGGATGGCACACAGAGCCAGTGGCGCACTAAACCAGAGATGTTCCAAAGAGACAGGCTGTGATGGGAATTGTACCTTCAGCACTTGTCCAATACTCTTTTCCTCTCTCCTGAGTGAAAAATTATTTTACCTTTATGAAATCATTGCAATTAACTCCTGTGCTAACTGTTCATCTGAGGGAATAGTTCTTTCTGCTCCTCAGTGCACCCCTACAAAGACCAGAGTCCTCTGGTCAGAGACCACATAGTCCTCTACCAGCCCTTTCAACGAAATAAGAAATTATTTCTCTTCTGCTCACAGTCCACACACACATGTTTTTCAGGGACAACGTATTTAAACTTATGTTACTTATTGTTCTTTCTGTTTAAGGGAGAGACATAATAGTTGCCAATGAAAAACAATGTGAATGTTTTTCCCTTGCGTATACTGTCACTCTTTTTCTGGTCTGTCAATCAGACTTGTCCTTAGGAAATTTTTTTGCCTATAGCTTTTCCAAAAATAGAGAGACATGTCAATTCATCTTGCTAATATATACTTTGCCAGTCCCATTAATTTTTTTAATCAGAAAAATGATGATAAAATTTGGGGTGGGGGGAAATCCCAAGATAATAATTTCAAAGTTTTACTAAATGAAATGCATTCATCTTTTTTAAAATTTAATATTAAATCATCTCAAACTTTTTGGAAGCTCAGAACAAGTAGAGATTTTAATTTCAGAAGAAAACCTTTGGTCTTACTTTTAAGTTCAAAAGGTTTAAAAATGCTTTGTTAAAGCCAATCCAAAAAGATTTCCCCTGATTTTTCAGAACTGGTAGGTAAGCAAAAAATCAGTTCATACTATTTCTAGGTTATTTGAGGAACTCTTTGTTGTTACTGTTATGCTTCCACTTTCATTCTCCTGTTTTGAGTAGCAGTTAATTATTTTAGCAAAAATCGAAACAGACCTTAGCAACATGAAAGTAATAAAGAAATTCAATGAATTGCATTCACTCAGCAGGGCAAAATTTCTGAAGCTGGAAAAATTCCTGCACTGAAGAGTGAAAGGCCACTAATAACCTATTGTCCTTGAGAGCAACACTGAAAATAAAGAGGAAAAAACCCCATTCTTTGCTGCAAAGTGGTGTTGATTTTCTCTCTCCTGTATATATTGCAGCAGACAAATGCAAAAAAAAAAAAAAAATCCACCAAGAAGTGCTCCTTAAGAAGTTAACAAGATCTTTGAAGGAGAAAGCATATGTCTTTCATTATGATTCTGTTGTGATAAACCTTTAGTCCTATTCTTCTTCAAGGGCTTGCAAGTGATACTTGAAGTGCAATAAAAGTGACTTGCTGATGCCGTTGAAGTTTAAAAGGAGAAGAAAGAGCTGGTGTCAGTCGTATCACCTCACTGTCAAGTTTTACATCCTTTTCTGTAAATATAGTAATATTTAGCTAAAGTCTAGTCACGTGGTGGTTTTTTGTTTTTTTTTTTCCCATAAATCTAGTGTGTAAAGACTATCTTTACTTTGTAAAGTTTGTGATTCATTCTTAATGAAGGTACTGCTTTGCTTGGCACACTGCCTAGTACAAGGACTAGGAAATGACTTTGAATGTGCATAAGTGACATTCCACATTTCGCAAACTTATTACATCCTTCTTGATCTATTGCCTTTTGTCATCTGGGGTCTCATCCTGAAGCCCTTACTAAGGGAAAATTTCCCTCTGACTTAAAAGCTAAGAAAAGCCTTTATGAATAAATCACCTGAGCTTTTGGGGTCATTGATCACTGAACCAAACTTCCCATTCATTGCGGACTTTTTGGTAACAGGAGTGTGGTACCAAGATTTGCTGCTTGGCATCTCTACCGCTGCATTTTCCAAGCCCTGCTCTTGTATGCTGTGTCTTTTCTAATTCACTTTATCATTTCACTGCTTGACTTTTCCAGATTAAGTAAGCTTACAGCAACTGGTTTAATCTCTGCATTTAAATATTTAAACCATTTGTCCTACCCAGGATTTTCCTCCTATTATAAAAATTGCTATCAGAGAGAAGGAATGTTGGAAGCTAAAGAGAAAATAAAATAATTGAAGAGGTATTTTACCTTTATTGAAGCAGCTTAAACAAATGCAGCATCTTGCTGTTACTGACATAAACGGTTTATATTGTTTAAAGTAGGAGTGAGATTCTTGTGTGTATAATTGAGGGACTGTGAGCCCAAGCAGCTTTCCCATTCAAAGCAGCTGAGGAAGTAATCTTTGATTTCTAAGTAGCGTGAAAAACTATTAGTGTCTGATGGAAATAACGAAGGGGATAATCAGATATTGGACTGTAGAAATGGGTAGAAACTCCAATAAGCTTTTATGAGAGCTATGCTGAGATTTCTTCAGACTTATTAATAGCAGAACCGAATCATTTCACTATAAGTGTTATTATTGCAGGAACTATCACATGTCCTTCTTTAGCTGTTAAATTACAATTATTTGAAGACAAAAGTGAAGAGCTGCAAATTATCAAACTTTAATTATTGTTTTTAAACCTCAAGACTTTTTCCTTTCTTGTCTGAGAGACATCACAAATTTTAGAGAAACTGCCAGATAACTTTCTCTACACTCTAACGTCAAAGCAGCTTGCATATTAAATATCTAATAATGCAAGTGATGTATATATTTTGCAAGCATCATAATTTTTGTAATGTTACTCCTATTGATAGTAACTTTCAAATTTACAGTTTAACAGATTATTGTTTTCTCTCCTTAATTCATTCTAACTTCTCCCAAAAGATTTGTCTTTATTTCTCTCAGAATGTACAAAGAAAGATGGATGTGTGTGTACCTGGGGTTGAGCTGAAGAGCCCGATATCAAAGTTCAGCACCCAACCATGCCACAGTCTATTTTATATGAACTTGAACAAGTTTTCCTGCATCTCAGCTCTGTGTTTGTGAGAGAGGCTGGTGATAACTTTTCTTCCACAAGTTTTATCTCTTTCATTCACTCCATGAGATCGAGTATATGTCCCATTAAGAAGCACAGTACCTAGCACAGGAGAACCTAAATGGCCACTCACTCTTTCAAAAGCAGTAATGCAAAGATAATCAGCATTAAATTAATAAATGTAATGTGTCCCAAAATGAGGGAAATCATTTCCACAGTAAGCATCTTTATTTTCTTTGGGAAACTTCTCAGGGACATTCAGAGTCACTGATGAGCGATAGAAGCAACGCTAAAAGACTAATAAAATATGTGAAAGTCAACACAGACAGATGCCAGCAGGTCACCTTAGATGGCTTTGTTTAAATTAAAAATAAATATGAAACAATTTAAAACTGACCTTTCTGCTAGATAATTCTTTAGAAAATTGATTAGTAATCTCACAGGCTACCCTTTTCTTTGCCTTAATAATTTACAGCTTGTATCATCTATCTACCACCAAAGCATACAAGATCAGCAGCTACCACAAATCAGTAGCTAGATAAGATCACAGAGTACTTGCTCATTTTTTAAAAAATGCACAAAAGTTGACTAATTCAAGGTTCTGGGGGAGTGCTGGGGTCTAGGACAGACTGCAGAAGGACTGAGAAGCTTTTCAAAGGTACGAGATCCTTGCACAGTGGTGCCCCAGAGGCTGAGAATCTCAATAGAAACTACTTACACTTTAAAAATTACCCAGTTCCACTTCCAGGAAAAAAAAAATAAAATGTAATAGACGCAATTTCCACTGTGAAATGTGAGTGAGCAGGTGTAAACAGGTACTGAAGTGCAGGCTTCAGTTTCTCTGAAATGAGATTCCTGAGGGCTTCATCCTGACCTTTCCAGTTTAAACATATGCTATCCTGACCATGTTTATAAATATATTTATAGCATATATATATTCCTACTGTTTATGTACCCAGAGAAAGATCTTCCAGCCTCAGAGACTGATTGTCTGGCAGAGATATCATTCTTCTTCCTAGCCCAAAGCCCAAGTGAGCCATCAGGGTACAGAAGTTAGCAGTTTTAAAAAATTGATACCTTTTTTAAAAACTAATTGCTAATAAAAAGTAAGTTTATACGCAACTGCCTGGCATATAATTTAAATACTCTTAATTCTTGAGTATGTAGAGCGAGCGACTTCTCAGCTCGTGGTCATATTTAGCCCTGTTCTGCAGTGCTGCCTCCCCAGGGTTTGCACAAGATGGGGCTGAGATGCAGCCGCATGCTGACATGTTCTCAGCGAAGTCCTAATCTTAAATTTTGCTGAACAACCTCCTGCAGCCTTCAATTACCACTGCAGAACTTTGAAATTGGATCGGTGATGGCTTTTCTGATGAGGAGAACATGATGTGATTTTTATTGTACACAGCCAGCTATAGACTGCCAGTTTATACTGTAACCAGTTTTAATACTTATTTTTAATTATAACTTTGCAGTAAGGAGTAGCGATCGATAAAATAGTCTCTTTTGTCTGAGTTCCACAAGAGACAATGACCATCATTCCTCTAGGGAGCATTTCACTAAAAATACAAAGAAAAAAAGAAAAAGAAGAAAAAAAAGTGGAAATCCATGATTCCTCCTTGAAAAGAGGGTGCAATGCATTTTCTCACTGCTCAGCAAATTCACCTCATTTTTTAGGAAATCTAAGGCCTATCGTCATCTTTTGTTTCTGTCATGAGCAGAGTAGTTTAAACAGTCCCTTCAAAACTGCCCCTTTCTGGTTTGCTTGTGATGCATCCGTGAGTAGGTCTTGATTTGTACTCGCATGTGCCATTTGTCACATTCATGTGATGAAAATGACTTGGTGCCACAATTCAGGCCATTGCAGCAACTCATCTTTATTCCACCTACACTCCTCAGAGCTTCCTTTTTTTGTCCAATTGGACATTTTCCGCATTATTGTCAGCGTTTTATGAATTCAGCCAGATATAGGGAGTGGACAACAGGGTCACCAAGTGGAGGGGTGACGAGAGATGCTCCCTCCCCAGCGGTGCACCCTTTCTCAGGGGTCTGAAAACACACTTGCAGTTACCCAGTAATTATCCATACCTGCGTTTTTTATAGGAAAAACAGAAGCTGCTACTAATCTGTGGATCAAAATCCCCTTATTTGTAAAAGATGTCTTAAATGCTTTGCAGCATTGCAACCTGTAATGCTAGAGATCTATGGAGGCAGGCGAAGTAACCCAGGCTCATGTGGGTCACATTTCACTGTAATGACTATACAATTAAAATAAGAAACACTCTTGGAAAATTAGTAGTGGCTATTTTTTTCTAGTTTTTAATCACCCAATCTATATCTTAAGGAACTGGGGGGAATTACTGGAATATAGGAAGGAAAAATGCCACTTTGGATGTGTTGCGCAGGTGAATTTTGTTTAAGAGACTGAAGAAAGAAGTAAAACCCTCTATACTGCACTGCCATCATACAGTGGTATTTTTCCACTATGGCATTAATCATTAGTAAAAATATTACCATACTACAGAGAGTACTGTAAGCCAAACACTGCGTTTTCCCTAAAGCTCTGCTTAGGCTTGTGAGGTTAGAAGACTTTTATTAGGGGACGTTACCTGACAGTCAGCTTTTCCTCACCCTTTTGGCTTAAGCTAAAACTCTGCATGGATTTCTGCTGCGTTTTTGCTTGTCTCCTCTTTGAACGGCCATTGCTGAGCTTTAGGACTTAATGTCATATTAAGCATGAGGCAGAGTTTACCTGAGAAATACTTAATAAGAAATATGTCTAGAGTACAATTATAAAGCTATCACAATACTATATACAGTTAACAGACTTGGAAAGACCTCTTTCAGAATGGACTTTAAATGGCTTCATATATTAATGTGGTAGTTTCTATATTAATTTTTTTAAGGATTCCCTAGCATCTTTCTTATTCTTTTCCATATTCATTGCTCTAAATGCATAATATCCTTTTGATTAAAAGAGTAGTCTTTTTTTCTTCAAACTAAGCTCACAATGTTCAGTTTACGAGAATTTTCACCTGCATTTCTGGAGCAGGAATATCTTTATTCTAAATGCTGTGTGCCCCATAGGGACAATCAAAAGAGCTTAAATAGTCAGCGATTTCTTAGTTTATGCCAGCAGCTATGTTTGTTGTCATCCCTTGAAGTGACAGTTGTTCATCATGCATTCTTTGTCTCTTTCAGAGATTTAACTCAAAACTGTCTTTTGCCTCTGTTAAATGGATTGTTAGAAAATTGGTGTTATAAAAAATCCATCTCTGATAAGATTATCTCAAGAACATGCCACCCAAAAGCACTGATCCTTTGTCAGTAAACCTGTAGAGCTGTAGCCAGTGTAGGCATCTGCAGAAAAACTACTTCAGATTTATGTTGCCATCAGTCTTGCACAAAGAGACTAAGGCATAATTACAGTTTTTAAAAAACAAAACAAAACACACTTAAGCTTTCAAATTTGTGTGCAATTGGAATAAAAATGTTGATTAAGATTACTAAAGAAAGATATATCTTCCAAAGAAAATATTATTACTGTTATAATACCCCAGGTTTTGGGATTTTGGAGTTTTTTATAATGAACATCACTCATCACATTCAAAAGACTTTTCTTAGGCCAAGGTAATATTGGAAGATGCAGCTCAACAGCACAGGATGAAAAAAATATGTTTTTGCTGGGATAAGCAAGGTTGTGTGTTTTTTTTTCTTTTTCAGATGAGAGAGACTAGAAAATTGATCCAAATGAAAGTTTCATGTTTCATGTAAGACTGCATCAGACATTACCTTTTCCAAAGATTAATAAATCAAGGGCTACCTAAAATAAAAGCAGGCAAACAAACAAACAAAAACTCTGTTGGACAAGCTTACTTCACAGAAAATATAATAAACACGTGAAATCTGATATACCACAAGCAAAATAAAGATTCATATTTTATTCATGGATTCATCAATGGTTTCAAGAGACTACCAGCACAGACAGATTTTTTATGCCACATTAATATTTTATTGTTTTTTATGGAAGGGGAAAAAAATGAACAGAGAGGATAAAATGGTACAAATAACATTTAAAAGACAAAGGAAGAAGAGGGATTTAGAATTAATAAGACTGAATAGAAATGAGAGGAGAATGGTCAAAGCATACCAGGCAGATCTTGGTGTCACACTCACCCAGGGTCTTCACAGAGAGCTCACAAGGCTTCCCTTTCCTTCTTTCCTTGTGTAGGAAACTCATCAGACTTGGCCAAATTTGTATTCAGAGAAGTGCCTTGCTTCTTGCTTGGGAATAAAGAATGGTCAGAGAGAAAAAAAAATAACATGTCTGGACCTAATTATACTTTTTTCAAGAGAAATAGCAAGTGAGCACACGGAGGGGCATGCTGAAGCCCAGGAGAGTACCTGTCCTGGTGCTTTCCCTCTCCCCTCACCATTTCAAACTGTATTTTTGCTGCAAAGTGGAACTTTTCTCTCAAATTGTGCTCCCATTCACAGGCACTCAAGGACGTTAGCAAGGCCATATCTGTCCTGCTCTCACCGCCTTGCAGCTGCTGCAGTTTGAGATAATCTGTTGAGAGTGGTGTGGCCACAGTAGCACATTATTTTCCAAACTGGAAGATGTCTTTAATCCTTAAAAGATCACTTCTAGCTTTGGACTAACTTTTTTTGACTTTTTTTTTCTTTTTTCATTTTTTTTTTTTGTCAGGGGTATTACAGCTGAAAAATGATAGATTATTATTTCGTATTTGTGTTGGAAAGTCCATGCCACAGCCAAAACTCGCTGGAGAAATAAGTAGTTCTTCTAAGTGGCAGAAATTGTATTGTTAAGGTGAAAAGAGGATGGGGAGACAAAATAAAAGTGCTTTGTCCAAGATCACATAGCTGTACTAGAACCAGTTGGAGAGCTGAGCTGGGACGTGAGGTGCGATGAGTGCTGTGCAGAGGCAGAGGCATCACTGGCCTGAGAGATGCTCTGCTCCCACCCAGCACCGTCTCTACTGGATGCAAAACAAGGAAACTGCTGAGAAATGGAGGTTTGACAGACTTAACTTCAGCTTTAACCCTGATTTCTAGAGGCTGGATTTGTTCCTGATTTGTACTCGTATGAGGATGGTTGCACAAAAGATTTTTCCAGACCTCTGAGTCCCTTTTCGTTATCCCCCAAGTACCAAGCCATACCACACAATATTTGTGTGCAGGATGCTGCATCCTTCATCCTTTACATCACAAAATGATGTCATACACTCTAACACAATACAGATTTTAAAAATATTATCTCTGACTATGCATAACCTGTCCTGTATGAAAAGAAAATATATTGCTGGGAGTGCTTGATCTATGAAACTTCACTGCATGGGTGAATAAGGCCTGCCTGCAAGTTAGAAGTGTCCTATACTCCTTCATTGCACCTCAGGCTCTCAGATATTTATTCAAAAAGATACTGTACAACCACAGTCTGCCATTGTGGAGTGGAAAAGCAACTTCCAGGTATTCATAGGCATAAATATATTAATAATAAATTAATAATTAGCCAAATAATTACAGCCCAGCACTTGCTTTTTTTTGGTTCCTTAAAAAGTTTCTCCCAAAACTACTTGACTCTAAACCTACCCAGTGTAAGTAGAAACAAGGCACAACTCAAATTGTTTGTGGTTAAATTTGTTTTAATCTGGCAGTCTGTTGATACAGCTGCTCCAAACTTGTTGCTGAGGCAACTGTTGGCACAATTTTTCCCACAGTTAATTCATTTTAAACCTTTTCCATAAATGATTTAAATGTTTTCATTCCCATAAACATAAATTCATCAACAACATTTTGAAACTTTTCCTATTTTTAGTGAAATGTTCAAGACTTCATCTTAATTTATAGTTAAGAATGCAAAACCCTCTAAAAAAAAGAAAATGCTAGCTGTTTCTCTATAATTTTACAGTAGAATAACAAGATAAAATGAGATCAAGAACAATTAAATAAAAAAAATTGTTATATTTCAAATAATTTAAGGATTGTGCCACACAGTCATAATTTAACTATAAAAGCTCCTTGTTAATCTAATAATATGATAACTATACAGTGGTCCATACACAGTATCTTTGCAATGAAAAATAAATTCATTCTGAATGCAAAATTTAAAAAATACATCCACCTTTTCTCATCTATTTTTTTATGGTAATTGTTATTATTTATTACTTGTCCTGTAGCCATAATTACTGCTGGGAATGCCAGTTTAGCATTATAAAAACACATAGGAAGACACATATCCTCCCTGAGGAGTTTACAACCTACTTTTCTTACCATAAAGCATGGGAGTGTACTACATTTCTCCTTAGAAACACGTTTTGAGTTTATTTTGTTTTGTTTTAGTTTTTTGCCCCTGGTAGCCAACTATAATAACACTGACTTCAATGGCATTCAAGAGGATGAGTATGAGTCTGGGTGTCACACAGGCAGGAGGTTGTATCTGTCCTATATGGACACCAGTAGTCTTGTTCCATGTTAGGAAACAAGCTACGTTTGACAAAGTTATTCATCCCATGCACATTTTCTTTCAAGCCATCCTTGCACACACTTTGGTCTCTACTGGAAACCACTTCAGTCCCAGGATTTTAATGTCACATGCACTTTACTCAAGCACAATATATTACTCGTTAAGCGTGGTTTATCTTTGCTTGCAGAAATAGCTACATCTCATATAACTGGCCAAGGAGAAAAGGCAGCCAGTCTGTTTCTGATGATGGATCAAACATGGATTAACTCCTAGATTGGACACGTCGCCCAGATATACCACACCAAATTGTGCCCTCTCAACAACTTAGAGACTCTCTGTGGAGTCGAAAGAGGTAAAGGGTGCGTCCTTCCATTAAAGATGTGATTTTCCATCCTAAGATTGTTATTTCTGCACTTTCCATGCCACTCTAAAGTCATGTGGGATTCATCTAGGCTCAGGGAGATGTGGATAACTGCATTAATTTTGAAAAGAGGGGGGTGTTTTTTCTATTTTGGGAAATTTAATATAAGCTGGTTTGGACAGAGGCTATTTTTGTCATGTGTTTGTAAAGCACTTTAATTGCGTGCCTTATCCATGACCAGACACTACAGCAACAAGATAAGATGGAGAATAATTGGTGTGTGAATTCTCCTTTTCTTCAGCCTCCTCTGTCTACTCCCCTGTTGGTTCCTCTGCCACTATACCCTACTAAAGATAAAGGATTAATGCCAGTAATGTCAGGTCCTCCAACATTATGATATTGCCTCAGCGACTGACCTCCAGGGTAGATGTTGTTCAAGAAAGAATATGAATAATATCAATAAATGCGGTTCCTGTTTGTGCTGCAGTTATAAGGTGCTCTGTGCAATTCAATACCTAAATATAGATGCTTGTTCTTTTATATAGTTTTAATATAGTCTCATATACAGTCCATGTGTATAATTGTATAATTCTAATGTTAGGAATGGAACAGGTCATTTGATTTGAAGATCTGGCAATGGATAGTGGTTTTACCAGTTTCAGCTCACTGAACCAGATCTTCTTGTTTCTATGGGTTCAGAGATCTCGTCTTGTCTCAGATGAGTTTTCTGTCCTAGCTAGTCCAGGATAACATAAGTAAAAATATTTTTGCCCGATTTCCATTATATTTTCTGACTGCAGTTATTCTTTCTGGATCCTAGCATTTTTTTGAAAATGGGAAGCAAAAATCTTATCTATTTCAACGTGGAATCCACTTTCAGAATAAACCAGTGTTGGTGAATGCCCAAAGTTGAAAACTTTAAGATTCAGATCCCACTTTTTTTTTTTTTCTTTTTATCTTTTTATCTTTTTTTTCCCCCTTTTTTTTACTGGACTTTTCAAAGACTCATATCATAGTAGAAGCGTTGACTAGGGATGACCCTCTGGAGGACACCTAACCCAATCTCCTGCCTGATACAGAACTGTCACCAACATGACATCAGGTCAGCAGTGGCTTTCTGGGTGGGTCTTGAAATCCCCCAGGTCTGGAGATGTCGCAGTTACTCTGGGTGACCTGATCCACTGTTTACTATTGTCTATAATGCCCGGCCACTTCCTAGTTGCCATCACCAACAAGAGTTTGTCTCTGCAGTTTTACAATTCCCTTTACAGAGAACCCCTCAGTCAAAATTGGGCCACTCTAAGGGGCTGATCATCCAATCCAACCTCCTTGGCTTACAGAGGAGGAGGTTGGGGAAGCTCCATATAGGCTCTTATCTCACCATGGATACAAGTCAGGTTAGCCAAGCATGGGTTGCTCTTGGTAAACCCTTCCTGGCTGACGGACTTCTCATCCTGCCCACATTAGGCAACAAATTCAATAAGGATGTGTTCTAAGACCTTTCTGGGACTGTAAGGAAGTGGACCAACCTCCATTAGTTCTCCTACAACTGGATATTACCATTTAATGTGATACACATCAGCTGATATGCCTGTACAGAAAAAACACCAAGAGAAATGGAGCTCAGTTTCTTTGTGTTCTCTGAGATATCATAACCATCTCATAAATTGCTGCACTACTTACTAATTATAACAGCAGCTATATATCTCTTTCCTCTTTCGGGAGTTTCTAAACAAATTCTTAGCTTTCCAGCCAAAGCTTACAGTTCAATTTCTCCTGGAGCACTACAAAAAAAATAACAAAAAGAAAGAGCAGTCATTTGCTGGAATCATGAGCAACTGATTTGCTGAGTTTAGTGGCAGGAAGCCTGAAGATAATCAATCCAGTTCTTCTCTACATATATGAATGCAATACAGCATGCTGAGTCTGGTAAATTATGCTGTTCAAAACAAGATGAAAAATCTTATCAGGTGAAACTGTAGATAAATCTTCACTGGCAGAACATTATTCTTCAGAATATCTGCAAGTTCTTAGGAGACTTTCCCTGTGTCTCATATAGTCAAAATCCAGGCACAATTGGATAATTACCCTAAATTAGGATATGCTTATATTTTTTATCTAGAATAGCCGTTATATTTGTAGCACAACCTTCCAGTTTGCTGCAGGTTTTTCGTTCTCCAAGCTCAAGCAATAATTGGGACATAACTAAGTTCACATGGAAGTGTTCAACTTTTAAAAATTTCCTTGTTCTTTACTGATTCTTTGTTTTCCTCCATGTACACTTTTTTTTTTTTTGGAGTATTATCTAGTTCTTGCTTGCATGAAATATATTATAGCAAAGTTCTTCTTCTGTGCAGCTGGCAACCCTCTTTTCTGTTTCATCCAGCCATGTCCAAACCTTAGATACATCAGTCAGTAGAGGTACTTTTCTCTATCAAACACACAGCTTAGCTTATTTCAGGCACCAAGACAGATGATATAAATGTGAGCCAAGCCGGGCAATATAAAACTGCCTAAAATCCTTCTGAGGCTATATACCTTCATAATTCTCCTGAAGTGCACTGAACAGTCATTTTTCTCTTTCCTTCTCCTTCTTTTAGGTGGATTTAACTGTCATGACCAAAACTCATTGCCTGGAAGTAAAAAGGAAAAAACCATACTGTGTATTTTACAGCTAGGTTGTAATTGGAGAACTGCACTTTACTAGACCTGCCGTAAAACCCCTTCATTGACTTCTGAGCAGTGAAATATATACAGACTTCAGGTGAAAAAAAATCCCAACAAACAAACAGACGAACCATTTCCACACAGTTGACATTTAGGGCTGTACTGGGTCTTTAAAGCAAAATCCTGAGTAGGGAATTGATTCACAATGTCCCTCAAAATGCCAAAGAGTTATGACTCTTCAAGGCCTGGAAAAGGAAGATTTGGGGCAGTTTGTACCCTCTATGGTATTAATAGCTTGCTGCATGATAACACTTCTTCACATTTGTCCAGAAACTTTTTAGGAACCCAGAAATGTTCCATATTTTGTTTCCCAACAAGTTCAGGTCTTATACTCTGCTGTGAATAGCAATTCTTATGAAAACAAACAGACAAAGCAACAAACAATATCCTTTCCAAAGTTAAATTCCCTTGGTAAAGTTTTAGGCACCTACAAAGCAATGGCTTCATCCTTCAGACCCCTGTGGTAGTTCCATGTTGCCATAGAAAGCCAGGTTACCTACTGGAGAGGATGAAGTAGTAAGAGGTCTGGAATTCAAGTACTTGAGTTTGAACAATTTTGCATGCATCTACATTTGTTACTTTTTTCAGTTAATAAGTGTGTATACTTGTAGAAATAAAACCTGAAATAAGCTTTGATTGCAAAGTTTCAGATAAGCTTTTTTAAACAGAAAAACAAATGAACAGATTGCTCAGCCTCATCATTTCTTTTCAAGTGCATGTGTAAGGTCACAGGATTAGAGTAGACTCATATGAATATATTGTGGCCCACTGGCCTCTGTACAGAGAAAATGAACAGGAGTATTATTCACCCTTATTGCACTAAAACACCTTTGCATGGCATCTGTAATGCCTGTGTGCATCTGAACCAAAGAGTAAAAACTAGCGTAACAATATTGTGCTCTCTAATTAGAGAATGGTGAATAATGCTGGTAATAAAAATAGTGTCATAAAAGGGTAAGAAAATTGCTTCCCCATAATAAAAAATATCTCCATTGGGGTCACATTTAGTTTTAATGGACTGACAAGGAAATCAGTCTCAGTAATATATTGTTAACTGACTGTTCCTCTGATCCTGAAATGTCGTCTCCACTCACATACATATTTCTAGCTTGTTAGGGTGGCAGCATGACAGTACAAAGGACTGGGATGTATGTCTGTGCATTGTAAGCATAACTTCTAGATGCTCTGAGTCAGGATTTTATAATCAGATAGCAGAGCTAAGTAAATGGTTATGATCTGCGTCTTCAAAAAAAATAATAAAAGGAAAGTCTGAAGCAGCTCTGGATACAGGGAGAATCTGCAAAGTGCTTTTGAGTTTTTAGAATGTATGATTGGAAATATCTGCTGCTTTTTTGTCTTGTGTTCCTCAGAATCTGATCAAACACTAAAGATGATGTGAATTTACATGGGGGAAAAAAGCACATACTTCCGCCATTATCTCCTTTTCTGCTTCCTTATAAATCCAAACTGGATAGCATCCAATTTCTCATTGCAACTGCCTCTGGAAATGAAAGAGAGCCTGAATAGAGGAGGAGATGAGCTGCTTTAAATGCTTTTTCATAGTTCTTCTCACTGCTATGAAAGCTTCATTAAAAGCTGCAGCTTGCTTGGTTTCTAACTCTTCCAAAGTAATAAGCATATAATTGTGCTGAAAACTTGGGAGGAGTGTATCACTGCAAACTGTCATGGCACTGGTTTATTTCAAGGTCCTTTGCATTTTCTTGGGAATCAGAGATCTCTGTCATTCATATCTAAAGAAAATTCAGAAGAAATGGTGTCTTTTTAAATGGACATTGAAAATTCGCAATATTGATATGTCTACATAAATTACTTCTTCATGGATTATAGACTGTGAGTACATGTTGTGTAGCATCACAAATATTTTTCCTTTTTTTTGGTCTTCTTAACCTACATTCGAAATATGTCATATGGAGTGCTCACTGCTAACATACTAGGAGTCCTTTTGCTTTTATTTTGATTTGCTGAGGTGGAGAAACATGAGTAATGATGAAGAAAATTTGTGGTGCCAGAATATATTACAGCCTATTTTTAAAAAATCAGCTACAGTGCTAAGATCCACATATGCTATAAATGATTACATAGGCTCCCTTCTAATATCTGCTGTGGTGCAAAACAATCTTGCCTGCAGATGATAATAGCTACTCTTTTGAAACAGCTGGAAGGGATCTCAGACAGCCCAGCTAGATGCATGCATTTCATAACACTGAGGATGACAACAATATTCAGAGCTCTTAAATCACCCTCCAAAATGACAGCCTTTCAGTATCAAAAATCCACTTCATGGATTCACCAAATTCAATCGAATCTCATATTTACTTATGAAATTCCACTTTTGAAGTCCCGTATGCATTATGGAAGAAAATAGAGACTTTTGCATTGTTTGAGGCTAAAGGTCTGTGCTATTTCTTTTCTGGTTTGGGCTAGGTATCACAGCCCCAAATATCCCTGTGTGCAACACAGTGTGGAAGGAACATAGTATTTACAATATTTTAGAATGTAAGGGTAATTCTTGGGGTGAACTTAGGTAAGTAAACCTAATGGGAATGCTGACAAAAATATTAGGAAGTCAGATCTAGATTCTGCTAAAGTGAATATACATTTCTGTAGAATATATTTTCTGTGTTTCCTAGCTGTGTTTCCTTGTCTTCTTTCAGTTTGGAACATTAATTATCCTGTGTAAAGATCACAGCTCCCAAATAATAATTCTGAATCTTTGTTCCATCTTCTTCTTTCCAGTTTATTTCTGGGATCTCAGTGAAAAACCCCTTCTAGTTTATAATGAAACAGAATGGATCCTTATGTCGCAAAAATTGAAATTACAGTTTTTAAATGGTTTTATTTTTCCAAAGAATCTTGATAGAATCAATTTTCAAGCTTTCCCCAAGCTAACTCCACACCAGTATCCAGAAATAAGAGAATTTATTTACATTTGTTAATTTTCTTTCACCAGTCGAGAAAAACAAATGAGTATTCCAGAATAATTAAAGTAGTGAGGATAAACATAACTCCTGTTCCCACTGAACCAGTGGAAATTTTTTAGCGCTTAAAAAAAAATCGGTAAATCCAGTGGAAAGTCATTGCTTTACTTTATTCTTCTCTTTCTTAATGATAACAATTTTGCCACACAAAGACTGGCTTTAGGATTTTATTCTCTGATTGAGGGGCTTTCCTGATAGAAAGGAAAGAATATTCACAGCAAGTGAAATAATGGCTTTTACACTACAGGCTTTACCCTAACTCAGAGAATTGTCCACAGAAGCCAAATCTCATTCTAGTATTAAGGATGGAGGGTGTTCCCAGAAGAAAAGATTGAGCTACTTACCCACCCTTTTTTTATTCCTCCTGAATTCTTATTTTTCAAGCAAGAAATGCTCCAAGAGGTGTAAGCACTTGAGGTTCTAGAAGCAAATCTCAAATTTATGACCTACTCTACTCAATCAAAAGACTATCCAGCTGTTAAAGCCAACACAACTGGTTAGGGAGCTTTCAGATGTGGCTCTTTTTCCTTTTTTTTTTTTTTTTTTTCTTTTTCTTAATACAGGCTGTATTTTTCTTCCCTTTGTGCTCAATTTCAAAATCCAGAGAGGAAATGAGTGAGCTGTCTGCTTTGCTGTCTGTGGGCCACAATATATGAGTTTTCATCAAAAACCTCAAATATTTTCAGGTAGAGTAATCTCTAAACACTCCCAGAAGCAATTAGCATTGTCTAGTTTTGTAAATGCATTCTGCCCGTGCTTGTTTGCCATATGAACTATACAAATATTGTTTTCAGGGTTTCTGGTAAATTTGTGATTGCTCGTGCCAGAGTCACAGAACTAGCTAGGCAAGGTGAGTTTATGAAATGGTTTGGCATTGCCATTTCAAGCCAGGACATTTTGCTTACAAGCATCATTGGTAACTGCACTGGGTAAGTCTTTTACTTAACACTGAACAGGGCAAGAGAGGAGAAGGATGCTTCCACCCTGAATATCTCNAGGCCCCATCCCTGGAGGTGTTCAAAAGACGGGTTGATGTAGTGCTGGGAGGTATGGTTTAGTGATGGTGATGCTCCTTGTATGTTGTGTGGGCGTCTATTTTTGTCAGTTAGGTTGACGGTTGGACAAGATGATCTTTAAGGTCCCTTCCAACCTGGAAGATTCTGTGATTCTGTGATTCTGTGATCATTGGGAACTGCACTGGGTAAGTCTTTTACTTAACACTGAACAGGGCAAGAGAGGAGAAGGATGCTTCCACCCTGAATATCTCTTGTGCTTTTCTTCCCCTTCCTAGACAAAATTTCTTGACAAAAAGAATTTGAAGTGTGGCCTGTGAGCAATTCTTTTTTCTCCATTCCCTCACGTTTGCCATATAAGTAGAAGGACATGGTTGGCTATTAGAAATGATTTAAAAAAATAAATCAAATGTTTGTGAAATTTTACGGAAAAAAAATCAATTAAAATTATGACCCATTATCATAAGCTCATAAACATCCTTTTTATGTATTTTTACGTGATAGATAGCAATTCGCAAGTTGTTTTTTTTCCAATTGCGACAGAGAAGGATCTGATGCTGAAGAAGTACTCAGGCTTTATCCTCAAATATTTATTAGTACAAGAAGCAACGTACCGCAGTGTTCTGGCTTTGTGTCACATTTGATTCGCTTGTGTAGGTACAACCTGTAGGCAGCTGTTACACCTAAGAAACAAATCAGTCAAAGGACTGAGAGGTACTAATGCGAACCAGCCCTTGCCAATGATATGCACAGCTTTCTAAAGAGGTTGGCACATTTTTGCTTTGTGCTTTGCATTTTTACTATGTTGCGTAGGCTTAGCAGCTTACAGTGCAGGAATTGAATGTGGCTACATGTCACTGTAGGTGTTTGAGATGCTCATTTGATTTATATATATTTTTATGGGATGTTGGTCTTTCCAAGGTATGAGAGCACAAGCTTTTTCGTTCCATTTATTGCCTTGCAAATTTATATGAATTAGGCAGTTATATAAGTTCATGTTTCAATAAGAGGGAGAAAGAAATCTGATAGGATAGAGCAGTACAGAAAACCAAAGCTTATAAGTGTCCTCAGGCCCAGTTAAGGTCTTAACCCTTTTAATGTTCTCATAACCCTTCATGCAATGACAGAGGCATCCACTGTTTCTATATAAAATACTCTGAAAAAAGAAAATTAAGTGCTTCAAATCCCTCTGCCTCCGACTGGTCAGTCGTGGCCCATTTTCAATAATAGCAAAAGAAAAAAGAAATTTTTCTGTCCAGTATTTTTTTCTTGTAAATCTGCTGCATTCTGGGAGTTTTAGGAGCCCTCAATCAACAATGCAGTAGGCAGTATCAAAATCTGACATGAAGACTGATAAGATTAAATCACTGTCTGTGGGCAAAGCAAAGCCATGTGATACCTCCATCAACAAGGCTTTTGTATGCAGCAACTTAAAACCCTGAAATAGATTGAGTTGATTAAGGTGCGCCAGTGGCAATTCAGCCACCATCTCCTCTAGAGCCAAGCCTGGAAAATTCAGCAGGAGGAGGGCAATGCTCCTTCATTAACAGTGAACTCCTCCAAGTTCCGAAAGAGCTGCCACGGTGGTAATGAGGAGACCCATAACTACAAGGCACTTTCTGAGCAGCTGCCTTGTCCACAGGTCCGGCTTCGAGATGGTGTGCCTCAGCCTCAGGACCTAAAAGCACACACCGGTGATGGCGAAAAGTCCAACAGTCCTATGAACTGTCAAGTAGAGAAAGTGTCCCCAGGAGATGACTGGCAGTTTAGCAAAGCACACGAGACAGTACAAATGTAAAAATGGAGACAAACAGAGCAGATGCAGGGAAGCCAGCTCATCATTTTTCTATTGTGAAATATCTGTGCTCTGTTCCAATTAGGTAGGAGAGGAGCAAATTGTCATTTCATTTCAGAACTCCAGGTTTGGGGAGAGAGCTGTGCCAAAGATTAAGGAAGATATCTTGCAAGGTATATGAAAAAGGAACAGAGAATCTTTATGGCACACCTGCAGTTGATACATATTATGCCCAATGCCTACCAACACTTCCATTTGAAGATAAAAAATTACTAGTTGAATCTGCATAGTCTCCGCAGTTTCAGATTAACCTTTAGCATCTCTTCTTGGCCCAGGGCTTCACCCCACGGCAAGCTGTCTGAGCACCCGCATGGGGTGTGTTGGGAGACCCACACGTCCAGCTCACTTGCCCAAGTCAGGAGAGGCTTTTCTGGAGTCCTGCTTGCACTTGGCTCGATGCCCAACTTAACCGCCATGCAGAAGGCCAAAATACAAGTGTGCAAGCTAACTAACTGTCTCTAGTGCCTCTCCAGGATTCGCCCATGAGTGCTGAAAGAAAAAACCTGCTCATGGGCATGTGGATATATGAAAATGCTTGGCCAGGGATATAATTTTTAGAAGTTACTTTTCTGAGAGAAGTAGTGCCACAGGTTACCCTTACACAACACGTGCTGAATACCTGCTGACACATTCATCGGCTTCAGAACTGCAGGTCTGGGCACACAGAAATGTCCAAAGCCAACCTTAACAACTGACCTCCAAATTACTCTTTCTTTTTGCAAGCACACGGTTCTTGGGGAAGGTCTTTGGATGCATGTAACCAGCAAAGCAGCACTGTCAGGCTGCCTCTTCACTAATCCTTCATGTTTCAGTCCAATATAATCCAATCTAACAGCTTCTTTCTGGACAGAGGAAGCCCTTTTTATCTGTAGTTAGCTACACATTAGCAGATAATGTTAGCTAAGCACCTCTTTCCTTCCCGTCTTCAAAGGCGAGAGCATGTATCCAAGATTTTGCCACTAAATGTAGGGGGGTTTATTCCAGTGTGTGATTCCCAATATCCCTTATGTGCCCTGTATGGGACAAGTTCCAAGCTGCAGCAATTCCAGGATTTACCATGTGCAATGGCAAAAGAAATCTGTGTTCAGCAATCAGGCGCTTCCAGGATCTCTCTGCTGCGGGGGTGGCTGTGTATGCTAGAACTTGTGTATGCAGCCACATACCCTGTGTTGGTAAAAGTAACTAAAAAAGAGTACAGAGTAAAGCAAAATGGGATTTAATGATTTTATGTTGGCTGTTTTGTACCCAGGCAGAGGTCATTGTCCGGAGGCTGGTGATGGTTGTAAACGCAGGGGAAAGGAAATGTGTGGGATGCACCAGAAGAAACAGAAAACGGGTTAAAAGAATGACATCTTTTAATTGCTGCAGAAGATGGAGAACAAATAATACAAAGATAAGGTGACAGGAAGACGAAGAACAGAACTGGAACCATAAAATAATGAGGCAAAAGATCCTGGCCAACATCAATTTCTAAAGCACATAAAAGGATCATCCAGAATTAGTTTGCTGTCTTCGCTCAAGAACAACCCAGAGGATAAAGTGAGGATGTCAGCAATGTCCCTTGGCCTCTGTCACACACAAGTGATCCTGACCAGACCACTTGGGCAGGCATATCTCAGTGCTCAGGAGTACACGAGGCTAAGACTGAGCAGGTCAAACCAACCGTTTGAGAGATTCAGCCAAATCCTTCACCTTCTTAAGGTTTTACATTTTTGTATTGAATTTTGTTACATTGATTTTCTACAGCTGTGCTGCTTCTACCTGGGTCTTCTTATATCATATTTCAGCTTAGTTAGGAAACATGTTTCTTCTTTAATCTCTCATTTGAGAGATTTCCACCGAAACCAATTCTTTAAAAGAAAAAATACCTTTGCACATTTGAACTTCTGCACCAGGGAGAGCAGGAGACACAAAGCTCAAAATAGTGTTGGTCACAATCCTTCCCAGAGAAAGCAGAATATAAGCAATTAAAATGACTGTAACAGAGTTCGCAAAAACAGTTTTAGTTTAATAAGGTAGAGTACTTTTAGTATCACAGATATTTATCATTTGCAACCTCTGATTTTTGATTGGATTGTCAGGGCCACATTAAAAGAATTGACCATATTTTGATATGCTTTTAGAGAGTTGTAAAAGCAGTTTATGGATTAGTTTAAAATGAAATGCTTATGCATGCCACATGAGTTCAGATATTCATCATCTCCATACGTTCGATTATAATGCCCACTGTGACTTCTGCTTTATCATTTCACTGATACATCAGAATTGTTTTATTTGCTTTAGTTTCCAGTGCTAATTTTGAAGCAAATCTTGAACCTTTCCTGAATTATTGCAAAAATCAGAGCACCTAAAACCCACTATATATGAAGTGATTTTATAGCTCTATGAAAACTTTAATACTGGGTGAGAAGCCTACATTTATATTTCAACATTTAATGCTTTTAAAAGAAAAGTCTAATGAAATAAAATGTGCCACTGAAGACTGCATTATCCAATGTATATATTTAGTAAAAATATTTTGTGTGTGCTTTTCAACAAGAAGAGAGAAGTTCTTTTTTTCCCTACTTTCTAATTTTTGGGTTAAACCTGTACAGGGGATTGAGAGGAAGAGGCTCATGTGTCTGGGATTTAGAAGATGCTGTAAATTGGAAATCAGCTTTTTGATGATGAGGCATATAGAATAAAAGGTAGGTTTGGAGGGGGGAAGAAGAAGTCTCTGCAAATTGTTGTGGCAGCTGGGTAGAAACCTTGCTAGGAACTTTTCTCTACTGTTAGGTGGTCTTTTTTTGGGAGCTGAAAAGGAAAGGAACAGGAGGTTATTTGCCCCAGCTGAGAATATTTAGAATAGTTGTTAGTATAAGAATGGGTAGGAAAATAGGTTGATCAGGGGATTGAACAAAGGACATATAATTGGCAAAAATTGCTCTGTGGCAACCCAGCTAGGGTAACCGATAGCTTTAGGTAGCTGGTATTCAAGACTTCTGGAGTTTTATGGCTATTTGCATATCAAAAGCTGTAATTTTCCTTGAAAATCAGTGGAAGTCTCTCTGACTGAGCCCACCTGATTTTTATTTTCCCTGGTAAGACTCTTCAACCATTGGCCTTGTATATTAACTCTTCTGTACTGTGGACTTTTTCTCTGAATTAGAGCTGCTATTTTGAAAAATAAGCAAACCTCTTCCTCCATTTCTCCTCCCCAGGCTTAAAGCTTTGGCTGCTTGTTATCTTATTCCTCCTTGACTTTTGAAAATTATGTTTTGTTTCATGATGACAATTCAGCAAGTGTTTCTGTGCAAGCTCAGGAGAAGATGGCTATGTTAAACAGCTCTTGTACTCACTCTAGTGTAAGAGCTCCAGTAGCAGAGATCTCCTAAAGAAGAGGCTCTGATAAGCTTGGCTTTTAAGTAGGGTTTCTGTTGGAGAGCCCTTATTCTTCTTTATCCAGCCCCTACTAGAACAGAGAACACATGAGGGATATGCCTAGCACAAAGACTTCTTGTCTAATTCAAATAACAGTTTGAATATTTGTAGAAGCGGTGAGGACTAACTAAAGGCACCATGTCTATCTAAGTCCCTCCTTGGAGCAATGTGGTCACCAAAAGGTCAAAGCTTTCCCTGGTAAATAAGCAGATGCGATGGCACAATGCAAGACAGAACTGTCATCGATACTAGAAAGCTGATGTCTTCAGCACATATAAAATACTCACAGACAAAGGATGCCTAAGGTCATGGAATACCTTGAAACAGAAGGTCTTGTTATTGAGTAGCTACAGATTTTAAGGGAGAGAATAAGTACAGAATTATTTTCCTTTGCTTTGCTGGCTTCTTGGGTAGTTTGGGGATGGTTCACTGTTTTAAGAAATGGTAATTACATCCAAATTCCATTAGTTGAGTCTGTGAGTATGCTGTTTTGTGGCTCTTTCTACCTCTGCAAGATTAATATCTCTAGAAAGTAGAGAAAGAAGCCACGCAACTTCTCAGATACTGATGATCTATTTATTTATTTATTAACTTGATGAAGCAACTAGGATACCAGAGCCTCTGATAAATTTCTCTCTCATCTTACAGTGCTTTAATGTTGGGGGTTTTTCCCCCAGCTGCACACATGCTGGTCTTGTGAGGTTATTAAATGATTTTTCATGAAACTGCAATATCCTTTACGTTTGTCATGTTCATACATATGGATAAACTGACTGGCTAATCCACTCTTTGTCAATTAAACTGAGTGGAAGGAGTGGGGATGGAGAGAGGATCAGCAGTAACCCGAAAAGAGAAATTAAATAAGAGTAGGTCATTTTTGATAGAGCATCCTTTATGGTAGCTTGGCTGCCCAAGAATTTTCCTACACTGAACTGCATTTGAAATGAAAGTCTCCTCACTCTGGTTGAACATGAATTATCTACTGAGCAGTGGGAGGACTCAGTCCCTCAAGTATTTGATTACATATCTCAGACGATGTATGCATGTGCACCAGCACTTGGTGGTCTTGACCTTATATAATGTACTAATTAGATATCTCTTTTCCTGTTGTCTTTTGCAAATAAATTGCTACATCATTTTCACAGATTGTGTAAAAAAACCTCTGCAAATAGAACATCTGCTTTTGATTAAACACATGCAGAGATATATCAACACATACCCATTAATCAAACTTAAACTTTGCTTTTCACCTCTTTTAGTTAGTCAAACAATTTTTATAAAGATCTACTTTTTCTTCTATATAGCAGTGGTTAAAAATTTACGGGNAGGAAGGACCTGGAAACATTAAAGATCTTTTTCCCCATATATTCCCTTACTTGCACAATTCGCTTTGGTCTACTTTTCAAAGCTGGGTGACCAGCTATTTGAGATAGCACAGCTAAGGCTGAATGCCTCTAAAGCAAACACTTCTAGAGGTTAATCACTGCCAGCATTATTAAGTTCATTGCTGAGGAAAGAACGATTTGCTGCCTGCAGAGGCAAAGCTGATTCAGGAGCCTTCCAAAGAGTCATATACAGCAAGAGATGAAGGAACATGTTCTGCCTCCAACTCTTCTGAGTTTTGTCAGAATTAGCTGAAGAGTGAAAGTTGGCAATTCCTTTAAGTATGAAAGTGGTAGAACATGCTAAAATGTAGGGTCAAAATGTGTTAATTAGGTAACAATTAATTTTGAGTGACCTCTAGTGGTGCTTTCCCACACTATACCTTCAAACAGCTAACTGGGATGCCTAATAGCAACTGAAATTCGGGCTCCATATTTAATAGTGCTCCCCCAGCAGCAGGGTAAATAGTCTGTAGGTAAATGGGGAGGCAGCATCATGGGTTTGTTTTTCTAAGAAAAGTTCTGATAATTCAGGGAAGAAAATCAAACTGTTCTTTCTGTATACCTTTTTTGCTAAAATAATTTATTATTACATCAAGTAGAGTAATACACTGGAACCCAGTCCACGACACAAGCTTTCACTGCGTCAATAAGGATGAGTATGCCTGTGCAGTAATAGGAAGATACAAGTTTTATCAAATGCAGGCACACTCTTATTAGCGTTAGCCAAACCTTTGTGGGCAGTAACACCTGTGACAGTGGTTAAATCCTTCTCCCATGGTATTCCTAGCTGAAGCAGCTATAGCAAAGCCATAGTAGGAGTGCAGACATGGCTGTGGGTCGCGGCTTACAGACATGCATGGGGGACAGCCTTGCAGGTTACAAGATGAAGATCAGAAAAACAGAGCTGTGTGGGCCCCTCCCTACAGGAAGGACATTGAGCTGCTGGAGCGTGTCCAGAGGAGAGCCACCAAGCTGGTGAGGGGTCTAGAGAACAAGTCATACGATGAGAGGCTGAGGGAACTGGGCATGTTTAGTTTGGAGAAAAGGAGGCTGAGGGGGGACCTCATTGCCCTCTACAACTACCTGAAAGGAGGGTGTAGAGAGGTGGGTGTTGGCCTCTTCTCCCAAGGGAATAATGACAGGACCAGAAGAAATGGTCTGAAGTTGCTGCCGGGGAGGTTGAGATTAGATATTAGGACGAATTACTTTACTGAGAGAGTGGTCAGACACTGGAACGGGCTGCCCAGGGAGGTGGTGGAGTCACCAAACCTGGAGGTATTTAGGAAACATGTAGATGTGGCACTTCAGGGCGTGCTCTAATGCCCAAGATTGTTGGGGTTTTTTTGTCTGTGAGTGGGTGTGGTGTGTGGGTTTTTTTGGTTTTTTTTGTTTTGTACTGTTTGTTTGTTTGTTTGTGGTTGAACTCAATGATCTCAAAGGTCCCTTCCAGCCATAAGATTCTGTGATTCTGTATAGCAAAAAGTGAGGGATTTGTCATCTTCAAATTAGGCATTACAGCTCTAACAGCTATTTGGGATTTCAGGTGATAAAAAACTGGTTTTTATTAAACTGACATTTGAGAATGCACTATAGAGGGTCAGCTGTAAGTCAGTGCTTTGCAGTGGTTGTGTTTACCATATTCCCTATTTGATAGGAAGGCAGGACAGTTACTAGCTAATTGGCCATCGTGTACACAGAGATCTCAGCACTCCCACACACCTGGGATTCTTCCATTGACACATGTACTAATACAGATATCTCATTCCAAAAACATAGCTAGGTACCCAGAGAAGTGCCGAAAGGTCACCTGGAGGTGACCTCTTCTGATGAGACATAAGACCAGGTCCCTGACAACTTATGATTGCAAAAAAATCCCGTGAGGTGGTGTATAAACGTGGCAGAATGAGCCCAGGTGTCCAGATTAAAAGGGTCAAGCCTCACTCTCCAAGTGAGATGCACATATGCATATTAATAGTTTTGCATCTCAAAGGGATGCTGGGAGAGGCTGCAGCCAGCCAGACAGACAGACTGATGCTGTGGCATCCTCTGCTCTCCAGTGGGCTTGCCTAGGGTTACCTTACAGGCCAGCATCTTTCCTGCAGGGAGACAAACCCACCCCCCAAAGAAGACATAAATAGATATTAAATCACAGGATAATACCGTGCTCAAGATAATACCGTGCAACGAGGGAGATAACAGGAGAGATCTGATGCTCAGGTTGCCCGTGTGGCAGTGTCTAATTGCAGGAGGTGGGGCTTTATGCTAAGTGAAAGTTTTAGTTAAATGAGGCAAACCTTGTTTTTTCAAATGCTCCAGAACACCAGCCAAGTAGTAGATTAATCCCCTTAACTTTTCCTAAGTTTTTACTTAGGAATTTTGAAGCACATCACAAGCAGAAATGCTCAGTGTTTGTTCTGTAAATGCAAAGGGCAGTAAAGCATGTCTCATGTGCACCAAGCACTTCAATATCAACAAGAAAGTAATCATAGACTGTAAAGATTTACTGTCTTCACACTTACAATCCCACAACCCCATGAAAAGTCACAGTAAAATATATGAGTTAGTTCAGATGTACAGATTTGCAGACTTTAAATTTGCACAGGTGCTGATGCTGGCTTCAAAATACATAAATAAATATTCAAATGTCTTCCTCAAAATGCACCAGACCTGTACAATGACATTTGACTTGTCATTTAGATGCTAACTTTTATGAATGGCCTTGAATTATTGTAGTACACAGAAAAGTCACTTTTTATTTGCATTCCCTATATGCAGTGGCTTTTGGTCTGGATCTTTGATCAAATTGTAGCTGACTGACAGTTTCCTTCACCAAAAAGATTTAAGTCCAAAGACACTGTTAGAATTTATGACATCATTATTTTCCTAATGGGAAACATTCATTTTGATAGCAGTCTTAAATTACTGCTGCCTTAAAGGCAAATGCTTTAGTATATTAAGAGTTTGAAGATTGGCTGATTCATGGTGTAAGTCTTGAGGGTGGGGGGGAATGGGCAAGGAAAGCATGTATTTGGTCCATTATTTAATTAATCATTGAACAATATGCAAGTATTTAATCCTCACTTTTTTTTTATTTCATGCATACTTGCCCTGCTTTTCCTATGGGATGAAATTATTTGTTTCTCATTCAATGAAAGATCTTTTAGCTCTTTTATTTCGTGAATAACAGAGACATCCAATAGAAGTCTATGGATGATGCAGCAAGTTTTCCTAAGTATCAAAAAATCGGTATTTTAATCTTCTTAAGATGAAAGTATTTCTATAGTTAACTCTGGTTCTTTAAGGTAAAAGGTCACAGTAATTTATTTTAATAATTACAATTATTTCCCAATAATACTCATGTTTGGTTTTAATATCAGAGGGAGATTGCTATTAATAACTGACTTGGCCCTAGGACAAACTTGTGAAGATTTCAAAACACACAAGGGAAAAACAATGTCTCCGTAGCTTTATGGCAATATAAAAATAAGTAATTTGATCTCTTCCTCTAGAATCTTACAGGTCTGAAAAGACTTTAAAATTTATTTTTCTTACAGTCAATAGTTAATTTTGGTGTGACACGTGTGAATCTGCGCTTAATTAATTTTGTGTTGACCTGGCCCTTTTTTGTTATTGGGGGAGAAACACAGGTAAACACAGGAACTGATGGAAACTCTTCAAATGAAATTTCATTTTTCAAAGTAAGACAGGGCAGCTCTGAAAGCCAGATTTGCCTGTCAAAGGAGAGAAAACTGTGATTTGGTGGTACTGGCTACAGGCAGAAATAGGCATGAGGAACTTAGGCAATGGTTTAGCTTTTTAAGAAAAAAAAATACAGAAAATAAGCAAGAAAGAACCATTCAGATTTCCAGGGTGTAGGAAACTTCTACAAAACCATGGAAATAGAGAAAATTTACTTGTATTGTTCCTGTGGGCTAGCACAGCCTTTGCAGTGTGATGGACCTGCATTTTGGGGAACAAATGAGACCTTCTAAATGAAGACTGTGTCCAGAAGCAAAAAATCCCATGAACTTCCCTAACAATTATGTGCAATTATGGACCATAGTCCTCAGTCCACCAGGTACTGGGGGAATGAGCTCCGTGAGCAGGCTGTCAGGCCTCCCTGCCTGCAAAATCTGTCCTCTGGGTATAAAGAATAATTAAGAATAGTTACGTTTTTTGTACATCCCTTGAAACAAGTCTTCCTTATCAGCATAAATCAGAAGTGAATGCACAGAAGTCATATTAGAGGTTATATTAGAGCACAATGAAAATATAGGGATTTTTAGTGATTCTGCCCTAATCTCCTGCTATTTGGGTAACGTAGAGGTGAAGAAGGAAATTCAGCAATACAGTGAGAGGGGTGAAAATCTATTCTCACTCATAACTGTGTTTATTTACTGTTTTTAGGGGAGGGACATAATCTGAATCTCCTGTTTTCTCTTGGGTTATGATTTAAACTTGCAGTGCTATGGCAGGCTCAGCTGAAACCCTGGTTTGTATTAGGATCCAAGATGATAGCTTTCCAGTAAATAACGTGCAGCTTTGAAGCTGCTTCTTCACAGAGATTGCCACTGTCTCTGCATCTGTTTTGTGGGGACTTTTGTTTTTTATTTTTAGTTCATCAGAAAAATAGCAATGAAAGAAGGATTTTTAAAAAGAAGTTCACAGATAAAAAAGCCATATGTGACAGACTTTACAGATAAATTAAAAGAGAGAAAGATTTCAAAACCTTCTTAATCTTGAATAGTATTTTATGCAAATGCTGTCGAAAATACAACTCTGCAAAGGAATTTTTGCTTACCAGTAAACCTACAGTTTAAAGATTTATGCTGCAGTTGCAATGCCCAAAGTCTCAGGCTTTCCGCAAGGCAGTGAGATGGATTCTGAAGTCCTTATAAAGCCTCTGCAAAACATCATGTGTCTACCACAAATTCCTGAATAGAACAATTTAAGTCACATCTCAGAAAACAGCTAGAAACTCTGAATTTTTGGCACGCTTTAAATGACTGTGCTTGTTGTTATGGTAATTTTATGAAAAAGACTCTCAGAAATCAATTTGTTGTTTGTGTATAATTCCCCGAACTGAGAGAGAAGCTGCTGGATGTCGGGCAGATGAAGGAACTGCCACTAGAGAAGCTGTTGAGCTCAATTTAAGCCTACAAAATGTGCCAGTATTTAAAAATCAATGGGCTTGATTGCACCATGTCCGGAGGGTGGGAGGGAGTGAAGATGCTAATGGCAGGGCTTGGATGATCTCAAAGGTTATCTCACAGCATTTCTTTCATAAACTGGGATGCACTAAGCCCAGTAAGGGCAGGACCACTGCCTGCATTTACGTATATTCTCCATATACAGAGAAGGCTCTCGGTGCCTACAGATGTGTGCTGTTAAACTAAAACAATTAGACAAAACTTAGAGCTAGATTGGAAAGTAGCATTGTAATGTCAATAGGAAAAGAAAGCATCAAAGTTGAATTTACCAAGCCAAAAACTGTGCTGAAGGAAAAGTGGTAAGAACATTTACATTTGTTAAAGGTATAATTGTACCAAACACAGGCAAAGAAACAGTAGAAAAGTAATAGCAGAGGTTGGAAGAGTGGGAATGATTTTACATGGGGAAGTCAGGGCATGAGCTGCATTCAGCATGCCCATTAAAAATCCCCAAACCACAAGATTTACTTATAAAACTGGCAGAGGCAATAGAGTTTTCCAAACCATGCTTGTCCAAAGTCTGGCTGCAACATAGGAATCAGAATTTTAAAAAAATACTAATTCTGACTGAACTCACACATACACGCCTATTGAAGTATGAAAGATTACCCTGGGGGGGAGCCAGTTACCTGCAGGATTTCAAAGAAGAATGGATTTAGTCCTGCAGAGAATAAATAGTATTTTCTGGGTTTTGGATGACATACTAATACCTGGGAGGAATTCAGACGAGTATTTACAAAACCTTGAGGAAATTCCAATGCATTACAAAGCTATGCTTTAAAGCGAACAAAAATAAGATAGTAGGTGTGGGATTTTTTTTTCTTCTCCCTAAAACCAGGATTCTTGCGTAAGTTTCAGGAATAAAGGCTTTAAAAGAGAAGACAAAAACTGTGGAGTATGCATAACTACCTTGGTGTTGCACAATTTATGTTGGTTTTATTCATGTTAAATGTTTCTTCTGGAAGTTCCAAATTTCACACCTGATTAGGTTGATATCTTCCCTGATATAGGAAACATAAAATAGATGCAGATGTAATACAAGAATCTTTTTTGGAGGAAGACAACAAAACAATTCAATAGCTCTAACCTGTTGACACCCTTTAATTTGAGATCATCTGGGACAGCCTTAAACTGTCATTTTCTGAAGGAAAAAGGGCTGTTACTTCCTAGAAGAGTAGGAGCAAAAAGTTTCCAGTCTTTTTTTTTTTTTAGATCATTATCAAAATCTGCAACTACATCTAAATTTTTAAAAGAGACTTGTAGTCTCATTTAGCAATTAATAGATTCTATGAGCATCCATTTTAAAAAAATGCTCTGGATGCAGATTGTAAACCATTGATAGAAAAGAGGGGTGACTAATTTCCACATTTTTGGAAGCAGGTATTTTGGAGGGCTCAACCTTTTTATTGATGACTTACTATGGTAAAATTACCTATAGACCATCTGAAATGTGTCAGTCACGTTCCTCCTTCCAGTCACCAAAGAATTCAGCAGAAGACAGTGGAGAAAATGTGGTTTTCTGAAAAGTCTGACTTTCTGTGTGGTTTTGGAACAGCCACATCACAGAACCCGTCAAGCATCTGTACATTCAAGTTTCAGAGCAGCACTACCTGGGCAGGAGAGGCTGTTTTCCAGAAGGGTCTTTTAGTAGTAGCACCAAAGAACTTATGAAACTCTTTACTAGCAGAATTACACGAGTAACATAAAAAAGGATAATAAAAATAATAATAAAAATGGATAGTAAGATGTTATTCTTCGTGGCAAAGTTTGACCAAGGCACTTGGAGCCTTCTGTAGCCTGAAGGAGCCAGAGGAGGAGGTGCTTATGCCAGTGCTCTCAACTGCACATCTTCTGCGTGGTTGCCTGGACTTACAACAGTCTTCTCTGCCAGCAGTGTTTGTTACAGAGGAGTTTCCTGAAAATATCTGTGAGGTGCCCCTGGGAAACGGTGGCCCCAGGGACACTTGTATGCACTTCTGCCTTAGCCCCATCCAAGTCCCACTGAAGAGACCCTCTTTGGTCATGTCCATTTGCTCCCCAGACTCAAGAGAAACAGGGTCCTGTGTATTTTTGTACAATCCTGTGGCCTGTGCATTCAGCCTAGTAACAGGGAGGAAAAAAAACATTATTGTCCTCAGTTAATTGCTTCTTTGTGACAGAATACACTTCAAAGACACTTTAGTCTCAAGTGCATCTTAGCAGAGAAAAACCCATATTACTGATTTGAAACCCCCCTATTTCCAGCAACACAGATGAATAAATTCCATATAATAGAATATTCTCCACCGAGCATCTCCACATGCGAAAGTGGAATGTGAAATTAGTTTGGGGTTTGGTTGGGGTTTTTTTTGTTTTGTTTTTTAAAGTACTGTTTTAATGAGGTGTTTAGTTTAGCACATTTGGCTCCTCCAAATTACCTCAAGGGGATTCATATGTTAACGAACTACACAGCTGTTGTTTGTGAAACCAGCCTAGCACAAGCAGAGCATGTTGTGCAAAAATTTAAATGCTCTGTTGGAGAGGTCATTGCAATCCTTTGTCTGCTGTCAGTTATTAATAATGAGTCTACTACTTAATTTTAAACACTAAGTTAATTTTTTTTCAGCATCAAATATGTTCCAGATTGGTTCGGTTTTGTATTGAATGCCTGGGTCGAGACAGGAGAGTTGCAATCAAAGGATGACCTGATTTTATGCAACTGATGAAACATTTTGGGGTGGGGAAGATTGACAATGAAGCTTCAGGCCTTGGTGGTGGCCTGAAGAGGCTGTATTGAGCAGAGATAACGTTTGCAATGATAATTGTTTTATAAGCATGCCCTGATATGCTTCAAAAGCTTTAATTCTGAATTTCTTAAATTAGGCAGGCTTTGCTCCTGGCAAGCAATAAACTGTTTTCATTTTAGAGATGTCACTTTACATTTAAGGAAATTAATAACTGAGAAAGAAAAAAAAAGAAAAAAAAAGTCCTGTTTGGTAAATAAGGGCAAAGAATCGGTTTCTCTTATTTCAATTCAAGTATCTAATTAAAATCAACAGGGCTCCTTGTTGAACAAAATCTCAATTTTTAAGGGCCAGAGTGGCAGAATTTATATGCTTAAAGATGAATCCCAGTTCTTACCCTCTCATGGGAAGCAGGATTGGCCAAGTGATGTGCTGGCAATGCTCTGCTGTTCTCAGAGCCTGTCTGGCCACCGCGGCTGCAGCACAGCATCAGAAAACCCCATGGGCACCAGATTGTCCAGAAGACATGTACTAGAGACTGCTGCTTCACAAGCTACTCACACATAGCACATTTCATGTCATTCTGGCTCGTAGATCATTTAATCATTTCAATATTTGTGTTTGATTTCCTTCGTGTGCTTCATTATTGAAAATAAGTTCCATGATTAATCATTAACATCAGAGCAACCTCTGCTGGCTAGTGGAGACGGAGCTCTTTTCTTAATGGCATAGCACAGTAAAGGATTTGATTTCGATGTGTCTCCTGCTCAATCCAGGCATTTTTTTCTCCCTTAAAGGCATTAGTATTTAAGTATAAGAAATTATATTTTGTCTTGAATTTAGGCAGCATATAAAATAGATGTACAACGGGAGCTTTGCCAATTTTAAGCACTCCGTGTTGGCACTGTAGTACCGAGAACAGTGGCTTCTGTGAAAGCAAATGCAAACGTAGGGCAACGTTCTCGAACACAAAGCAAGAATTTCATCTAGGCCTCCATGATACAGTTCCCACAACATAATTAAGCTCAGACAGGAGACTAAAGCCTTTGCCTTGCTGAAGACAGAGAAGTTACCAACTATTGGCATAGGGTTTTTGTAAATCAAGTTTTTAGAAAGTCAGAGTGTTCCTAGAACAGCCCTTCTAAAAAGAAAACAATCCATTTTAGGGGGAAAGACAATAATGTTTTACCAATGTCCTTGTATTACCATTTTAGAGATGGGAAACTGAGGCACAGGGTGTCCCCAAGACCCATCTCTCCAAGGTTGTTTAGCTTGGAAATAACATTGGGGATCAGTGCAAGCTCACAGCTGTTCAGAGCATGGTTAGTTTTTAAGATTGTGCAACACTTTCCATCTTATGCCAGTGCAACCAGCCGAGAAGGGTGGTAGGGATATCACCTGCAGTGACATTAGCAGCTCATCAAATGGTCACCTGTCCCCAAGGAAGTGGGCTAAAATCAGCCATTCATTTAACACAGGCTATTGAAAACCATCCATGCACAAGCTTTTTACTTAAGCAGATGAGCTGGATACAAACTGGTAAACTGGATTGCTAAAATGATAGTCAGCCTTTCCAGTTTGCAAGCCCCTCTTCTGAACTTTCAGCGAACTGGGATATATGGAAAGTGGTGGGGGATTTTTGCTTTGTTTTCTATTGCTATAATGGAAGTATACCAAATGCAACATGCAGGCTGTTATTTGAACATTACGAGTACTCAGTACAAAGACATTTGCAACATAGTGAATAAGAGGCTGTTCCCTTGCTCAGCATGGAAATAGAATGACTGCCAATTGGGAATGAAGTCACCTTCCATTTCAGGCTCTTTTATTTAAAAAGGACGAGTTTTCCTGTGGATCTGGATTTGCCACGTATGCTTCCTAGGAGATGGTTGAGAAACCCAGCATTTCTGGGAGGTGAGGAGCTTGGAAGTGCATTTACATCCCCGTGCCCACCGCTTGGCCCAACCACTCGTTTTCAGCTGATGAGAAACCCTCTTCTCCAGAGGGCAGATCTTGTCCCCACTGTGACTTTGCAGCTCCGGTAGTTTTATGGCTATCTCCTAGGATGTGGTAGGCCTTTCCAAAGGGAGGTAGAGCTGGTAATGGGTCAGCAGAAACCACAAATGATTTCAGGACCTCCAAATACTTCACCTTGTTCAGCAGAGGATGGATGGCTAGGGGGGTGGGTGGGTGTATGTATGTACTTGGACATCATCAATATTCCTAAAAGTAGAAACCTCTAGCCAAGAGAGAATAATTTCCTATAAATATTTAAGTAACAAAATTAGAGAGTTTTATTAAATATGTAATTACAAATTTCTAGATATTTCTACTGAAAAAGCTAACAAAAAGCTAATGACATCTGGAAGCATAACAAGTCCTGTAGAAAGAAACTTTATAAAGATCTTCAGAAGAGAACATATCTAATGATAAAGGGGCAGAGTCATCTCACTTGTGGCCATTTCACAGAGCAGCTAACATATACAAACATTTTCCCATTTATATGAATGAGCACTGACTTTCTGAGATGCTATTTAGACCTTTGTATTTAAATACTAATAGCTCACTGATGCACCCCCGCTGATGCAGGGTGTCATTTCTGATAAAAACCCAACTCTTTTCCTGTATCAAAATGCACTTATTGTGCAGTAATTTAATGACATAGCTCTTCCCTTTTATGAGGTCTGAAAATATCTCATTAAGAGTTTCACAAATTACCACAATAACTTCTGCTGACACGCTCATTTGTTCTCATCTCTGAATAAATCTGGTTGACAACTTTAATAGAATAAAGCAGGGATTTCCCAGACTGTGATTCAGCATTGAGCTTCACTCGAACACCTCGATGTTATCTTGAGCCTGAATGTTTGATTAAGCCAAGGTGTGAGATGCCACTTCAGAGAAGCTCAGATGAGAGCAGTGCATGCTGTACGGCGCTAGCGCGAGAAAACTGTAATAACGTCTTTCCTTCTCTCTCAGATCTACTATTTCAGCAGTCTTCACCATCTGGTGAAACACTTCAGAGAAGAAAACAGTCTTGCGATGTCTAATTTTGCCATGTTTTTGGAACATTATTTTAATGATCTTTGTGGCATTTAAGTATGATTACTTGTCCTCCAAGGCTTTTCCTGTTTACGCTTAAATAGTATTGGAGCATTGCCAGATACACTTTAAATGAAATGGTAGAAAATACTACAGTTTTATCATAAAAGCTTAAAAGCAACATTTACAATTAGGGGACATAGCTGGCACTTTGCATTCTGTTAGGTTTTTTGTTTTGATCTTATTGTAGTAGTAGATAAATAAAATGAATTAAGCAAGCGTAATTACCAGTTTAATTTTACAAAATACCAAAGAAATGGAGGGCCTAATTCAAAGGGGTGGTAATGGTGTAAATAATTAAGTCAAATTGTTTTCATTTTCATGCTGCGTATTGTTTCCTTCAGCCTGTAATGGTACAAGGCAAAGTATATGCAGTGCTAGAACTAGACAAATAATAGATAAATTTATTCATAAACACTTTGTGTATTGTAATTAGAAGTTCACTGCAGCAGCTTCCACTAGTCTTTCTTTTTTTCTTTAGTTTCTGTAAATATTTGCATGAGTGAATTTTTGCATTGAAAAATATAGACAGGAGAAGAACACACCACAAGAGTGTTGTGAAACCACCTTTGCGTCTCAGCTCGAATGGCAGCCAGGTCCCCAGCAGTGCCCACGCCGAGTTCTGGCATCTGGGCAAGCAGGGCCCTCTGTCTGCAGCATGCCTAATGGAGGTTGGGGGTTGGAGGGGTCCTTTGAGTTGGTTTGAGATGAATTTCCCTTCTTTCATTGCTTAATGCCCTAAATAGAGCTTTTCCAACCAGGAGATATAAATTACCTGGCCGATACTGCCAGTAAACCCACCAAACCTCGGGGCTCCAACAGCTAGAAAATGGAGCCTGGCAAACGAAATGATTGTACAGGGTAAATACAGCGCTGAATTCAAGAGGAGAACGTGATGACTTCAGTTCAGTGCTGGTGTACCTTTCTTCAACGAACCCATTCTGGTGCACATCTGCGATAACACGGGGAGGATCCAAGCTCAGGAGATTGTCTGGGAGTCGGCACTTACCCTGGCAAGGCTTCGAATGCCAGGTAGTGACACTGAAAGGAGAATTCAGAGCAAACACCGTGACAACACCTCCTGGGTTAAAACCTGTTTGTGTAACTACCTCTCGGCTTATTTTGAGCATAGTACAAATTTATTAAAACTATCATTTTGAAAATTTGAGGACAAAGAGGCAGGCAAAGCCTACTGAATAAATTTGGCATTCAGCAGGCTCTGAATGCATTCACATTTAGTGAAATCAGAAGGATTACCTGTACTTCCTCAGGCTAGGGGGACCTTATTCTGCCCCGATGCGTCCACCCAGATCCTATTAGTGTTATTAAGCCATAATGTGAGCAGAAGCAGAGATTGCGGGACTCCTCGCGGCTCTTGCCCGCAGGTGTCGACACCTCCATCACCGCACGAGCACGGTGAGCAGCACCAGGCAACACAAGCCGTTAACTATAAAGCTCTGGCTGGGGGTCAAACCGCCAGACACCTCGGGTCTGCTTATTCATCGCGCGTTCTTCCAGCAGCCCGAGGGAGAGCTGCAAAATAACGTGGTGCTTTTCGTTCACCTCTCGCTGCAGTGGAGCACAGCTTCTGCATAGCACTACTGGCCTCTGCTGCCAGCACGGGAGAGGAGGCGAGGAGAGAGACTGTGCGGGGACTCACCACGTTTCTGTTTCTCCAGAGAGCCTCCTGAGCCCTGCATATGAGCTGGAGGAAAAGCAATCTTTCATCTTTACCTTATTTTCATGCTTACAAATAAAGGTCAAGGCTCCTGTGCTGTAGTCAGCGCTCTACTAGCTTTAAACAACCACCCTGAAATGTGATTGTAATTAGTTTCCTTTCAATCTTGATGTGAACAGTGATCTTAAAATGCCAGGACTGTAGCAGTGCATATGATTAACAAGCACACACAAAGGCAGTCTATGGAAAAATATGGATAGAAACGAACAAAATGCAAATGTTGCACTGCTTTAAATTTTATTATCCTCTCAGCTCTTCATAAAATACTGTAGACATCGTTTGATTATATTTTTAGTCTAGGGAATTAATTTTTAACTAGGGAACTCGTTTCTGTCTTATGATTACTCTTCTCCGCAATGGCCTGTGGGTCTGAACTAAAAAATCACAGTTTTAATTGAGCTAATGATGCCCAGAACTCAAATTAATCTCACTTATGTGTGTGTCATGCCATGCAATATGTGCTATAGCTGCAGGCAACGTGTGCATCTTTTCATACCAATGATTTCTTTGGGAGACGAAGGGTGTAAATCCTGGCCGGGGGTAAGTCTGCGTCCTGCTATTGTCACCGCCTGGGAGAGTCCTTGAGGTGGCTGACGTCTGTGCAACCAGTGGAGGGGAAGGAAAAACAACAAAACCAGTGATATTTCATGATAACTTCTCTGATTTCACCACAGTTCTTTCAAGGGCATGGCTGTAGCTCGCAGAAGAGCCAAGGAGATGGTGAAGACGAGCGCTGAGCAGTCTGTTCTGCCCACATCTGCTTGCAGCCCCTGGTCCAGCACCCGTCTGCACCCACAGATGGGTGGGAGCTGCCCCCGGAGAGGCAGTGATTCCCTTACCCAGCTGAGAAAGGGCAGCAGGGCTGACACCTCCCTGGCCTTGTAGCAGAAGAAACAGGAAGGGGAGAGAACAAGCAGAAATTGCACAGGGACTATTTTGCTTGTGAAACTATCAGGCTGTATTTTCTATCTGAGAAAACACTATTTTTTTCCAACTGCCAAGAAAATTCACTTTTATCAAGATCCAGGTCTTTAAAAACATTTTGAGAGAAAGAATAGAACTAGGAAGCCATGGTAAAGGTACAGAGGGCTTGTTTTTATCCTGCAGAGGGGTGTTTTTATCCTGAGATAAAACAGAGAAGAGTATACAGAGGAAGAACACGGTTTAACACTCTGAAGGTAGCTGTTCCTTGCGTGCCCTGCAGTTGAGCTCATCCTACAACACCCTGACCCAGACATGAACCACCACCTTAACATTATCGGCTGAGACAAAACTACACAGCAATACCTGCCCAAACGTTATTTATTGTCTTCTCCAAGTAATTTGAACTTAGATACCACTGTTTTAGAATAGCATCGTACCTTGATACAACTGAGACAGTCCCCTTAGAGTACGTGGTGCCCAACATCTAGAGAGCATGGCTCTGCTTGTTTATCTAATCCTATACCACCATCCTGCTAGCTTGGGCTTTCACTCACCACACTGAATTCCACTTTAAACAGAATGGTGAAATTCCAATTGTTTGTTGTCAAAAAAGTTTCAGTTTTGTGATGAAAGATGTGACCTTTTGTGCCAGCAAGAGTCTTTTTTGATTGATTAGTAAACATGAGGTAAAATGTGGGAGCACGCCAGTGTTAACTTGATACTGCCACAGGCTCTGAGCATCAAATATTTTTGCTTTATTTTGAACATCCTGTTAATGAGAAAAATATTCTAATCAAAGAAACGTGTTTCCTTCGATTCTCTTCGGAGTGTTATTTGCAACTTCAGAATAGCATACTCAATTATGTCAGTTTTATTCCTAAATTAGGAAAAGAAAAGCTTCAGAAAATTATTAAGTAAGCCTCTTAGCAACTGTTAAGCATCATCCAGTATTAATTATGGAATCACTTCTTCGTTATTTCTCATCAGGTAAGAAGAGAATAGCACACTTGCTCAAAGGATTTCTTTCCACAAAACACCTTCCCACACCAGACTCATCTCTCACACCAAGTGCAAGGTACCATGCCTCTGCCTGGGCAGAGAGGCAGAAACCTTTGCTTAAAAGCTGCTGGAGAGGCTGGTGTGACCGAGGACAAGAAGCAGCATTTCTGCAAGTGTCGTGGCACGTCAGTAAATGGCTGGTAAAGGATCACATCCCGACTGACCATGAGAGGGATGTGCAAATGTTGCAGATAGAGCAGCCAATGGGGGCTCCTCGGTGCTTAGCAGCTTCTCGAGGTGGCTGTGGGCATTTTGGGTATTGTACCTTGGGGTCTTTTTTTGGTTTTGTTTCACCGAGAGTGGTTACCTACCCTTTGGATGAGGGTTCCTTCATCTCAGCTCCCCTCGGCTGCTGGGAGAAGCCTCCCACCCCGCTATCGCACTGCATTTTGGGGAACCCAACCACGCCAGGGCTTCCCCTCCCGGTGCTCCCGGCTCTGCATCCCGGCGGAGGCACCCGCCCATGCTCAGCATTAGGACAAGGCAGCAGAAACTGCTGATCACTGATGCAAAATCCCAGCCCACTGCCACATCTTCAGGAGACTGCCCAAGGCAAGAAGGCTCCTGGGGTTTCCTGAGAAGAGTGAACAACATCAGCAGAAAATACAGCGATACCGGCGGCTCACAGAGCAAGCGTTGGCAGGGGATTCACCTGGGGATCTTGCAAAACAGCCCTGTTTCACAAATTTCTTGTGAGCCAGGCTGAATCAATTCCTTAACTACAATACATAACAATATTGGCTAAGACGGAACAGACTAAAGCAAACTTACCGTTACTGTTGTTATTTTTTTCTTCTTCTTTTGCCATTATACCTTTTTTCCTCCACTCCTTTTGGGCTGCCTGCTGATACCTGCATGAACATGCAGGGAGATTCTGCACATTTCAGCCATGAAATGAACACACGTGTTGAGTTTTATCTATGCACTTACCTCTACAGCTCCATATTGGTGGGATAGAGAATATCACTTGGCAGCTTGGCCTATCTCTTTGGCTCCATCACCAGAAAAAGGATAGTCTTGAAGTCCACATCCAAATTTTTTCACACTTCAACAGCCAAACGTATGCCATTGAGCTACCTTCACTGGCATCACTGAAGACCTCTGATACCTGCAATGAGATTCTCTCATCCCAGTTTCTTCTAGGACAGATTGTATCAAAACATATCACGGTTCTGTGGCTGTCCAAGACCTGACCCATGGGTTGGAAGTTGTTATCTAGGTCAGGACTGATGCTTATAAAAATCTTTGTGCGGCAAGGCCGGCACCACAGCTGCCTGGTTTACACTTGATTACTTGCTTTACTTACTCCTCTTCATGAGCATGCACTTCTTTCCTAAACATTTTTTAGAAGTATTACCATGAAATAGTTCCTCCAAGAGCAATAAGGAGGTCTCAATATTTTTAAGTCCATCAAAAAGACTTTGCCACACTATAAAATATAGATGCCTTCAGGGATAACTTTCTTGCTACCTAAAACAGTCCCTCTCTATACATAAATACAGAGTCCCGACACTTTTTGTGTAGTTCACAATTTCACTCATATAAAAACTGTTTTTACAGCAATTCCATCAACTGTTATTTAATGGCACTTCTATACCAAGAGTATACCAAGTGTCCCAAGATGTGATTAGTCCCTCACCTGAAAGTCATGAGTTATGTCAAAATAAATGACAACCAACTGGTCAAACTACTTACAGCAGGGAAGAAAATGCTGAGAAAGAGGAGCCGAGGACAGCAGTAACCATCAACAGGACAAGTACCAGGTACATGACAAGAAACTTTCAGATTTACATTGGATGTTGTTCCTTGGTGAGTTCACATCCATCTGTCATCTTCACTTGGGACCACGCTCCCTGATTCAAACTGATAGCAAGTATCTGACTCAAATAAGTGAATATTTTTGCTAAATGTTGACTGTCACATCATGTTACTCCACTTTGGTTTCTTCATCATATGTACTAACATGATGTGGTGTAACATAGCATGATACGGTGTAAATGATTTAATGTGACATGACAGAAAAACATTACTGCAGCTTTCAGAATAAACACCTGCTTTTAGCAGCTATTTTATCTGTTGGAAGTAGTTTCTTAAAACATGTAACCTGGGTCCTGCTAAAGTACATTGCACTTTGCTATTTGTATATCCGTAATACTTTCCATAACATCCACTTTGTTCATTTTCTTTTATTCCAGAGGCCACATTCTCTTATAGGGCTGGGGTTTTTTGTGGTTTTTCTTTTCATTAGACGGAAAAAAATTGTCTTACAAAAACTGGGGGAAAAGGAATTAATCTAAACCATGAATGGAGACATATATCGAAAAAGTTCTTATTATGGAATGAAAACACTGACTCTATTAACAACAAAAAGCATATTTACCCACAGGTAATAATAGTAACAGTAACAAGATTTAGAAAACTTTTTTTTCCTTCAAAAGCTACAGCAGAATGTTATAAGTGAATAGGTAAAAATCATCTCTCCCTGGAGAAAATACGGACACAGATAAGGCAAACTTTTAACTGTTGATTTTGTATTTGCAAATGTAGGTTTTAAGAATGGGAATGTCCTGGGAACATTCTCAATAAGAAAAGCCAAGGTTTGGGTCAGCCTTCCTAGACTTTTGGTTCATTATCCTTGATGTGACTGACAGAAATATTAGCAGTGGGAAATAAAACTGCTGGTTTAGTTATTTAAAAAATAAAGACATTTATTCACATTGAGTATATTCTTTCCTTCCAAAAATCCTTCCATCTGTGTGTGAATGCGTGAAAGCTAATTAAATTGGCAGCCATAGCTCTGTACTTCTCATTTGGAGGACCTTCATCTTGAGCTAGAAGAGCTTCATCCTCCAGGTCCTTGTTACAGGAATGTTTTTGCGAAGGAGAGGGAAGTGGAATGAAACACCAGTGACCTTCCACTTATCAGATCACAAAGTTCAAAACAGAAATGGATTTCAGAGACAAAAAAAATGAATATTTGGGTCATCCTGGTCTCTTTGAAAGGAATAAAACTGCTTCCATGAAGCCAGATATGCAGTTTCTGCAAGCTGGGGCTCACAGAGGCATCTGGTGTGTTCTTCGGCACCCTGGGAAGAAAAGCCTATACTGTCACTGAGTACCTATAAGTTTCCACCAGCTGTCCTCCTTGCCATTTTCCCAGAAAGAGATGTCACCTTGATACACGGCACACAACCCTGATGTTGAATTTCAAAGAGGTGTCTCAAATGCAGGGCAGGGATTGTGGCCAGTGGTGAGGAAAAGACCTTCAGTGCTGCAGGGAGGGGAGATTATTGCACAAAATCGTTCCTCCTACAGGCACCGTACTGTCGTGCCAGCAGTGCGGTGTCCCTGGGGACCCCTGGGTCCTCCTCTGGCCACAGCCAGCCCTGGTAGAGCAGGGGGAGCACTGTGCTCCTCATTGGGGATGGGAGTTATGTGACGATGCAGGTTTCATAGCACAGTGAGCCAAATCCTGCACTTTTTCCGAATTCAAAGCACCTTTTGACCCTTTGCTAAAAATTAAACACTTGGAGGGATTGAGCAAAGCAGATTTTAATTTATAATAAAAGTGAGGACACCGTTGCCTGTATTTTTACAAAGGAGCCGAAGAGCTCCCTTACTATGTGAGCCCAGCAAGTTGGCAATGTATTTTAATGTATTTATTTGATTATGCATTCATTCTTTCATTCATTCATCTATTCAGTCATTCATTCAGACACTTGTTCATTCATCCCTGTCCTTTTGCAGGAAGAGAACATAAGCCAGCAGTGGCATACTTCTTCACTGTCCTGATTTACAGCGACGTCTCTGAGTTTGTATCAATAAATCTCTTTGGCCCTCCTCAATCCAGCATTATCCCTCATTAGTGAGTGGGATTTTAAAAAAGGATTAAAAATAATATCAGATTATAGATAGAAAGATAGATATGCGTATTGGTTGCAGTGCTTTGATTAAAGTGCTGGGCTGTTGGTATTATTTCTTTTTTTTATTTAAGACCTCTCATAATCACAGTTCTCTAGATCTTCCAATTATTTTCATAAACAATTCCTGAGTTTTAGCAACTGGCCCAATAAATTTGCTATTGGTACTGAATAATAAGGTCCCCGTTGCCCTCCCAGCGTCTGCCCAGAGGCTGCTGATATAGAAGGGAGCTCTGATGACCCTGGATCTCACCTCTACTTTTGCTACCGCTCCAAGACCTTTTGATGTTTTCTAGCCCAGGGAAATATTTATTTAAAAATAACCTTTCTGGAGGGGCCATCCCTGCTCTTGTTGGCAGCAGGTAGCAACTGTATGGTTTGTGTCAAGAATTGCCTCACCATCACTGTGCTTCTCAGCCCAAACACGTACATTTTATCTGCTTCTGAGTAGGTCTTAAACATGAGAATATTTTCTCTGAAGGGGACTAAAATGAAGGGGAACTACTCTTTGAGTTGGGATTACTCACACTCTAATAGCTGCTGGAACAATTTTTCTCCCGTATCCCTGAAATACCCTTAATTAATCTTGCAGACAACTTGCAACATAATTGTCTCCCTAAACTGTTAACCTTGAAAAATATTTGACAGTATACTAACATCTCAGAAACTTGTTATCACAGGGAATATAATAAATCTATAGATATTCCAGTTTCCCTCAAATGTCCCAGAATAATTCTTTGTTGCCAGTCTGTTTTTTTTCCCTTAGTTTTCTTTTTGACCTGGTGGCAGGAGATGCAGCAGAGAAAGAGGGCATGTTGGGAAAAAAAATAGACAGTTTGGAAGAAAAGATAGTTATCTATCACGTATAACTTCGTATTTTTTATATAAAGGAGATGTCCCTTTCATTTCTCACTCATTTACATGTCTTCAGGGCACCAGAGGACAGAGACACTGGATGGCACAACCTGCCATCTGCAGTCAGGTCAGAACTAGTCCCTGGTAAACAAAAAAGACAACATCGCAATTCACATAATGCAGAGCCACAGCTGGCCTATAGTTGTAACTGCTTCATCTTAAGTAGACACCTCCTATTTAAAATGAATTATGATGCCACATGTAAGTTGACAATGTGTTTTAATGCCATGTTCACTTTGGTTGAGAAAATGAGAAATTTAAAATACATGCATTCCTCTGACATCAGTGACCTTATTAAAGTCATGGAAATACTGAATAACTGAATAACTTTAATTAAAGTTATTAAAATTTCTTCTATTGGTTAGTCCTTACAAGCTCAGAGGCTCTGTTATTTTTAACAGTCTGGCATTGACTGCTGTTGATAACGGAGACGGTCCTCTTCCAGGCCTGTCTGCTGTTCTTACTATGCTGCCATTTGAAATCATCAGGAAAAAATAATCATAAGCTTAAAAAAGCTAAAGCAGACAGGCTGTTTCAGATTATTTCAGTATGTGTCTTTGCTGCAACAACTGAATGTTCCTGTTAAAATCATAGTCTGATTTTCCTCCTGAAAATCAGGTTACAAACGAAAGGATTAGACAAAAACAGACCCAGGGAGAGAATTTAGATCTGGGTTCAAATGCACATTGAAAATTGTGGACACTCTTTGGTTTGAGGATTTCTCTATTTTAATAATAATTGTTTTCCTAAATATATGTATTCTTTATGTATTTCTGTATCAGGGATTAACTGTGTATCTTAGTAGAAAACAGAAAAGGAGATCATTATTTTACAATTTAATTTAGAGGAATTTGAAGGCTGGGGATCAGTAGGGAAAGCAAGCACAGCTGCATTTCTTATAATTTTCCCATTAGAATATACTAATTTCCACACTGCTACTCCCTTATTTTCAATGCGTTTGTAGGTATTATTCTCATATTTGGATCCAGCAGCCCAGAAAGCTTGAAAAGCGTGCATCTGTTTTTCGCTAAAGGAACACTTTCTCACTTAGTTCAACCTTCACTTTATGTTTGCTAATCTTCATATAAAATGGTAAAATCATGCTGCTAAAATGACATTATTACACAGTTGCAAATCTGTAATGTCTGTTCAAAATAAGAAATTTGATACATCAGACGTACTTGTAAAACTTGGCCATTCTAGAGGCGCTTCATAGTCTGGACCGTATTTTGCCTTGTAACAAATCTTCAAGGTAGAGAACAACTTTTGCCTCCACTGGCTAAAGAATTGGAGCTTGCAGGGGGTGACTGTGTTCAAGGTGGCTCAGGAAACATGTGGCATTGCAGGGAGATGAACTTTCAAAGCCTGGAAACCCCAACTTCCTTTAGGTATGGCTCTTGAAAGGAGTTTTTATACTTCTCACTTAACATGGCATATTAATTTATTTATTTATTTTTATTTTTTTTTTACATAGAAAAAGCTTTTTAAATATTTGAATTAACACTGATAGAACACGCGGTCTGGACATACTGCTATGATTATAATCTGAACTATCACCAAATATCTGAAAGCTTGCAAAAGGGGTATTTATAAAAGCTTTGTAGGAAATCAGACATTTCTATAATCAAGTGCAATTATCGTTTAGTACCTTACTGTTTAATATTATCACCTCACCAGTGATAACTATGGCATCCAGTTATGATACCTGGTGATATCTTTTCCAGATGTAATCACTTTGACCAAAAACAAAATCAGGTCACCACAATACATCTATTCCCCACTTGACTGCCAGTTATCTAATATGAACTCAGAGGTCGCTACCTGTTCATTCAGACTTTTGTATTATCAAATACCTTTTTAAAGCATGAGATTTGATTCCAAAGATTTGAACTCCCCAACAGCCTCTTACTGGATTTTTTTACTTATTTAAATCAGCTAGCTCTAACGACAGTAATTTCATCAGCAGCACAATACCAATCATAGCATTATATTTACACCAGGAATACCTTTAGCCCAGTGATACGTTAGTCTGCATCACCAGCTCCTTTGTTGGAGATCTATTTCTTTTCACCACGTTCTGTTTGTCCTACGCATGCCACAGCTGCCTATTGAAGCAGCACGGCAAAGGCTTTGGGGATTTCCCAACAATAAAGTTGAAATCTCTTTCCTGGTTAGTATTCAGCAACGCTATAACATTTAGCAGACATTTTCCCTGCTCCCGGCTTTCAATAAGCTACATTTATCAGCATGGAGTAGCAATCAACATGTATTTGCTCATGTATTTATACGTGTCAGCTGTATGCTTCTTCATTATTTGCAATTCTTCCTTTAAAAACCTTTGCTTTCTGTGTCTTCAGCAAGGACATTCTGAGTATATACTATTTGTATACAGTTATGTGTGGAAAGTACTTTTTGGTGTACAATAAATATATCAGTATTATCAAAGGTATGTCATTAATAGCTAAGTGAAGTATTTATGTAACCTCTTATTTCATCCCCAGAGGTATTTGATGTTGGCATTATAGTATTAGATAAGTTATTTTTTAAAATAATAAAAGGATTGTTATTTGGACCTCTGCACTTAAAATGCCAACTTCCTACTGGAAGCTAAATGCTAATACTACTGGATTCCTGAGAAAGAGAAAATAATATATTCTGCAAACCTCTGAATATAATCTCAGATCGTTGTCCTACATAGAATAAGGCTATGAATGGAGAGCATGGCCTTGCTGAGAAGTGTAAGGAATGATCATTCTTATTCATTGAACAGAAAAACAACCATAGCCTAATTTGAGTAGCCAAAGGCATTAGACTTCAGAGCTGATAGAGTTTCTATATCTCCCAGAACTAAATACTTCCCATCCTGTGAAAGAGGCACTTATCCTTAAAGCAGTTAGATGAAAACGGAGGAACCTCTTTTTTTCTGGACCTCTTGTTTTAAATGAATGAAAGATCCTTGAAAATTGCTTGAGGATTTGGAAGAGAAGTCGCTCCAATGAAAAGTCACTGGTGGGCAGAGTGCTGATAAATATTCAATGTTCTATCACACTTGAAAGATGCAGGCACCCTTGCAGATGCTCTCACAAGGCCAGTTAATTCATGAGGACAAGAGAAAGACTTCAAGAGTGCTAATCCAACAAGGTGCTCCTTGCTGACGTGCACCCACAGTCACTCCCTATCTGCTCAGCTCCAGCTGGATTCATCACAGATTATTTTACTGAAACAACTGAGGTGCTAAACAAGCAGCCAAAGAATGGGGGGATGATGAGGAGTAGGAGTGAAGGCTGCTTACAAAATGATGGTGACCACAATCTCCCTATTTCAAAGGGGCGAGATTGCATGTCCATCACTGATGTGTACTGTTTTGCCTCTCTAGTAATGTTTTTTCAGGGTAAAACATGCAAAAACACACTATCCTTGAGAAAAGCCTTGAGAATTTAATTTTAATAAGCCATAATTCAATTTATTTAGTGCAGCTTTTCTCAACCAGTCGGTTGCAATTCTGAAGGGTCGTGAAAGGTAATTAGAAGACACAAGGCACATAAAACCTTATTACCATCTAAAATAAAATAAAAAGTCTAAATCCTACTCCCTCATTCCACTTATACCATAATCCCCCAAGGTCACACCCGCAACCTTCTGAAACACGCACAACTACGCTAGAATTATGATCACAGATTGGAGGGGGTTTAATTGCACTGTAAAGGGAAGGCGGTCTTAAATATGTTGCACACAAAATAAAGGCCCATTTGACTGGAAAGAGTGAAAAATATTTAATTAGTTATTCAATAAATGTGCAAATTATGCATTAATTTCTCTTCCATCCTTATGTCATTGACTTGTCTCACTAAACAGTTAAATACAGTGCTTCCATACTTTTATTTCAAATCACAAAATTATTTTTTAAATTATATCCAATTCAGAAAAGCACTTTGGCACCTGTCTGGCCCCCACTGTCTCCAATTTAATGGGCATTAACTGTCCCAGCTGAGTTTCTGGAAGAAAATCCATTGATCTGTGTCAGTCAGGATCTTGAAAACTGAAGACCTGAAGTTTAAGAACATGCTAATATGCATGAAAATCAGCTGGGAACTTTCACTGGACTTTGGTTCAGGCTCTCACAACCCTAACTCCAGCTAAAATTCATCCAAGTAAACCTCAAAATAAAAGTAGATTATTTGCCTGTGCAAGATTAAAAAAAAAAAAAAATCTATTATTATTATTGAATAATCCTTTTTCTCTCTTCAGTGGGATATGCCTCTTGGGCGTGCAGTTTGGGATTTTGGTTTTATAGACCAAACACCAAAAGCAGTGAAATAGAGATGAGCTGATGAAAGCTCAGTAAAATGATTCAGAGTTGAATGGATTCATTCATGATGTTTTCCTTGTTTGCTCATACATATAGAATACATGTAGCTCAGCTGAGCTGTAATTGTAAAACGACATCAAGAGTGGTCTAAAAGTACCTGAGGCAAACACCTTGAGAAGGGGAAGGATCCTTCTGGGTGGTACGTGGGGCTACAAGTAGAATGAACGGGATTAGAGGGGAAATGGAGTTGAATATTACAAAGAAATTATTCCCAGCAGCAAGATCAGCTAAACTAAAATAGCATCCCAAGGGAAGTAATAGAAACAGTGCCATTTGACATCTCTAATGCTAGATTTGGCAAACTGTTAGAAACACGGTGTAGAGAACAATTTTACATCTGCAGAGAGGTGGTGAGGACAATCTAAAACATGAATCCGTGACCTTTCTAACTCCGTGTGCTTATTGGCAAGTAGTATGGATAAGGTCCACACAGTACAACACTGCATTAGCTACACATGCACATGGTATATCACAGTTGGTATGCAGACTTAATAAAACACTATAATTAAACTTAAATTCTAATTTATTTTTTTTTTTTGGTGGAAAATACCCACACACGAAACAGGGTTAAAAAAAAGAGTATATTTATTTTATGTTTCTCAAGAAATGCTTCTCCATAGAGGCCAGCATTATAATTAAAACTACTTAATCCGATCCCTTGAGATATTTCCATACATATTTCCTATCCCAGGGCAATCCAAAATACAAACTTATTCAAAATAGATCTGTCAGGAGGAAAACCGGAATGGTTTTCCGGATCAGATCCCAGAAGTTTGACTCCAACTGTGTCAGCTCAGTGGCATCCATGAAAAAAGGGCTGTGAAATAAATTTTTGGCATTGCAGGGGTTAGCAGCAACCGGGCAATGTGGGGGAAGCAGCTCATGCTCTGGTGAGATGTCCAGAGCCTAAGGAATAGAAGAATTAAGTCTGGCCTTTATTAAATCCCCAGTACTGGCCTTTTATTATGATCAGTTTTTTTCCTCGATTACCAAAATCTTAGTTAGCCTTGTCACATTATGTTTCTGTGTTAATGCAAAAATCGTAAAACACAACAGAAGCTCTGTGGTCTTCTTTCTCCTGCCATTGCCAGCAACTTAGATAATATTTCTTAGTGGTTCTAACAATGAAATACTTTATCCAATTCACTCGTTTTAGACTGACTTCATTAGTGACTTCCCACAGAAGCATTTTTCATATTGAAGTCAATAATTGCATTTCCATTATAACAGCCAGCTCACAAGTTTTGATATTGGGCTGTGGGAAGGCAAGTCTTCAAAAGCTCGGGACATGGTGGGTGACAGAGGCATGACCCCAACCTGTGTGGCCAGAAGGCAGAAGTGAAATGCCTGCAACCCTTCCTCGTGAACCATGAAGACCCAACCTCTGGAAAAGCCTGGCTGGCTCACCAGCATCTGGTGCCCCAGGGAGATGGAAATTTAACTTGGTCATCTTGCAGAAGAGATGGTTTTCTAATTTGCCAGATAGACCAACTGCAAAGGATCCCCAGTGACAGGAAAAACACTGAGCTGCAGGGAAGAGTGGGTATGGTTCGGCGTATGGCCAGACTTGTCATGAGGCAAAGGTTAATGGGAGCAGTCTAAAATTCAGATAAGATTAGGGGAAACCAAAGGCAGCAGAGAAGTGCACAAAAAACTACAGAGTGACACTCTGAGTCTTGCAAAGGAGGTGTCCTCACCAGCAGGCACAGCAAAAAGCCTTGAAGCTTTTCCTGCTCAAATCAAAACTCCTACGGTCTTCAAGTGAGACTAGGGGCAATACTTCAGTCCCAGTAAATTACATTACTTTTATTAATATTAACTCTTATGAAGTTTGGAATGCCTGAAGACCCAACCCACGTAGGTGTTTGTTTATAACTATGAATAATAAATGTTAAATAATGTAAATTATGTATATATCACTAATCCTTTCCAGACAAAATGAATTATTGAGATTTAGTATCGGCTTGTACCATACTTGCTGATATCAATGGTGGCAAGGTCTTGTCTTTGCACTGGAGGACATTCCATGAGAACAGAGCTCCTCAACTGGTCCAAAAAGATTAGGAGAACTGATGGAGTAAAAAGAAATTTCAAAAAAACTTGAAAATGGCCAGAGATTTACTGCAGTGCTGTATACAAAGGAAAGTAAACAAACGTGGCTTCATTACACAGCTCACTACACTCAGCAACTGATATGCAGTCCCTATCCCTGGCCACATACAGTATCTCATCAGCGATTTCTGTCCAGGAAAACCGATAAAATAAGAATGTGTGTTGCCAAGGTGAAGTTTTAAGAGTTACAATTTTAAATTTCTTATTAGGGATAAGGTAAGATTTATGGATGATATACTGATTTATAAATATGTTTAGACAGTAAGTATTTTTAGCTTTAGGCTGGAATCAGAAAGCTTGGTGTAAAGAAAGATTTTTAAAGGTTTTGTGGTACATAAAATAAATCCAACTTATACTTTCAAAGAGCCCTCTGGCTGTATAAAAGATGATGACAGTGACAGCGAAAAAAAAATTTGCTTATATCTACAATGCTCCATTATTTTCTCATTAACTTGAGTTTTAAAGGGAATCATATTAGTGCCTCCAGAGGATGAGCTATATAAACAAGAGCTACAAATTTATCTGTGCATTAAAATGAATGCTATGGTAACAGGTTTGATTGCTTTGGCTGCAATTTAAAAACCTAAAGGGTGTATTATCCTGAGATAATCTCACCCTTGGGTCTTTATATATATTATATCTCATACCTCTAATCCTGTGAGACAGTGCCTAGCTAATAATATCCCCTCTGCCTTTGTCTGGTTTGTCGTACTGCAACTGAAACATGCCTCTTGCAACTTCAGATAACACATTAGTTAAGTAATTTTATTTTGATCACTCTGAATCATTAGTTTATGTCTGGAGAATGTGTAAAGATTTATTTCCTTGGACGGTAGGAAAACTTTTCTTTGCAAGAGCGTAGTGGAGCATGCAGGACTCGGTGGAGCAAAGAAATTACCATCCTTGGAGGTGTCCAGGACTCGGTGAGGCAGAGCCACAGTGGAGTGTCTGCTGCAAAGCTGTGCAGCCTTGGAGGCCAGTTTTGTACCAGTGACGGATAGTCAGTGCCTTGGGTATTGGTACCTCCCAGGCTGGATTCATCCATCTTCACAAGGGAGACCTCAACAGCTGTGAACCATCCCAACATGGTTGCTCCTTTGACCACATCTTGGCCAACCGTGTCTTGCTGAGGTCCCTCCAAACCCACCAGGGTACAGGTGTAACTTAGGGCCACTCGAGTCTACACTTGTCTTTCTAACCATCTGGGAGCAACTGAAGTGGAGATGGTCTTCCATCAGGCGATGGAGTTGTTTTTTTGAATCCTTCTTTTGAAGTCCTATGGATGTATATTTACTGGCAAGATTAGAATGACTTTAGTCTACATAATAATCTTCAGGTCCTCAGAGCAATCTCTTCTCATTGAAACCTGCTCTGCACGGGATGAGCGATCCTCTGACTGGTAGGTGACTATGGTGGACCAGTGTTTGGACATGGCCACTGCACAGCACAAGAGCACAAAATGAGGAGACGGGATCCAGTTCTTTGTATGGCAGATGAGGTAGTGCCTCAAAGGCTCACGTCCCATTACCCATAAAAAATTAATCTTGGAATCTGAAGGTATTTTCCATTCTCTAGGCCTGACCCTTTCAGCAGCCAAACCCCTCTTAGATGAATCTCAAATCTTAAAAAAGTTGAAGGAAATCAGCATCTCGGTATACTCACTTCATGCCTTGAATTAGTCAAGAAAGTGGCAACAGCAGTTTTCCTGGTTTTTTCAATCACAACTTTCATACTCTTTATTGCAATGCTATTATTCCATATTAGTCATTTTCCTATATAAACTGCAACACACTGACACTGGAGCGTGATTTACAGATGGAGACAGTGATACCTTATTAAAAGAAAATGACCTTGCTTTTCAATGTCTAATCAAATCCTAAGGGTTAGCAAAGACTCCTCAAGGTCCCAGTCAGCTGTTGCCTGCCTTTTATATACTGTTCCTGGTATAAATTGCTTCTGAACATGCCTTCACCTGTCAGTTCTGTTGAGATATTTTTGAATGTCATAAACTCCTACATCTTAAAGCCAGGTGTTGAAAGAATCCCTATTATTATCACTGCATTGTCAGCGACAATAACAACAGTTAATAAGTGATGATAGGGATATTAATGTCTGGTTCCTGTGTACAGCTTGTCATTTGCAGTCAAATCTAACACTGCTAGAGGAGTCTTTGGGAGCGAATGCTGAAAAAATGGATGTCTTCTGGGAACTGGCTCCATAAAAAAGGCATCCATGTTTAATTCTGCTTAATCTTTTCTAACTTAAATGTGTTCTGCTCATAAAAAAATAAGTGTGAGCCGGTGAACACATACACATGTATATTAGGGACTTTTGAATTTAAAAGGCCTGTCCCAGCCTTCAGTGGGGTGAGAATGGGGTCTTGGTCATAGTGGCTTTGACAGTGTTACCAAGGTCTTGTTTAGGGAGGGAGTCGGTTACTTTGACTGACAGTCCAGAGGCAAAAAAAAGTAAATTAACTTTAATTAAAAAAAATTAAGGGGGTAGCTTGTATACATGTTGCCACTTTACTGAATACAATATATCATTTTAGTGCCGTGTTGCACTGTGTTCTATTTGTTCCCGATTTTGTATAGGTTAAAATCAGTGACTTACTGCTATTTGTCTCAGGAAATTGTTTATAGCAGTGATTTTTGCACCTCTCATGCAAAAAATTAAATATGGGCATGAAAAGGAATTGTCAATCACGCCTGGGTAAGACATGTCCTTGTGTTTTGCCTTATCCATTTTCCTAGGCTTTACAGGTCTGCTGAATATCTTTTGCAGGAAATCTCTTTCCCTTATACATACTGTGTATATTTTGCCTCTTACAACATATTAAATAGCCCATGTAAGAAGAGTCCATGAATTATTGATACTGTACCAGGAGAGCAAGTGTAGGGGGAACAGAGAGAATATTACATGACGTGGTAAAGCAACCGCATGTTTCAGTTAGATGCCTGGGTAAATAGCTCTGTAAGAAACCCTGTGGTTTGTTGCTCGGTGCATATCCAGTTGATCTCAGGTGCTTTCTTGCTCGCTGTGGTTATCTCTTCCAGTTTTTAGGTTTTGAGCATAAGCTGATACGAAATCTTCTACAAATTATTTAAGTGAGAAGTTCAGCTCTGTCTTTAAATGGGAAATGTAATTCCTTGCCTGTTGTAAATCCAAGGGACAGGGAGATCCAGGCTTCCCTGCTCCATTTTGATCTCTTTTCAGGATTCATTAACTGAATTTTCAGCATAATGTTTTTTTCCAACAAATTATTCCTTTTTGTTTGGGGTAGAATCCTTTGTTTGCTGAATTTCCCTCCAGAATTTCACGCTGAATTTCCCATCTCAGCAAATTTCATTAGCTTGCATAAACATGAACTTATTCCTGCATGACCTGAGGGCTTTGTAACTATATATTGCCTCCAACTGACCACAGGTAAATTACCAAGCAAGGCACAAATTCGAGGAAAGTAGTAACTCTGCCCACCCTGGAAAAATGGCAACTGTAAGATAAGGATCTCCCACTCCCAAAATACATATTTTCCTACCTTTTTAGTGTTTCTTTTTTTTTTTTTTTCCTTAGTGGACGAGGGTTAGAGCCCATTTTGTCCTACAGCACTGGCTCAGTGCTTTGTTTTGTGTCAACTTCATGTTATCTGTTCTTTCCTTTGACTGAAGTCAAACATCAAACCGAAAATCACTCCTTCATCTATTACTGTGTGAGTCAGGGAAAAAGCCTTTACACTTTTTAGGAAATAATTGGGTAATGCTATAACAGGACCTCCTAAGAAAATCATGGTAACAGGCTGTCACAGGCTTTCAAGGTAGAAAGAGGAAAAATTTTTCATGAGAGCCTTTAAACAGTTGCATCTGCAGACTTCAGGTGAACAAATTGCACGTGGGCAGCAAGGAATAAATCAAGCACTTACATAAATTTTTTAGTCTGTATTGTTCCTGTCCCAAGCTCTACAATTTTGCATATCATTTTGAACATTTCAAAATTTGAAGTTATTTTTGTCCTCTAAGAAGTAGCTTCTACATAAAGAGCGGTAGCTAATGTATTATAAACTAGGATTAGCTTAATTAGGGACTTCACAAGAAAGTAATAACTATTTAAGCCCTGAAAACAAGCTAATTATTTTGTATCATATTGTTGCCAAGGCTGTCCTCAGTTCTCTTAAGGTGAATGTTCAAAAAGATGTATGGCAGACATGCTAATTAACAGATTTCTTGCAATCATGGTTACCTATTTTTTATAATATATTAAAATTCCTCTTTTATACAACACTTCATATACGTATATACATTGCTACTCAGGTTAATTGACAGCATGATTCAGTGCTTTTTGTGAGATTATATCACCATCAAAGTTGCAGCTAGAGTTGCACAAGATACAACAGTGATTTTTCCCTGGTGCTCGGCTGAAAACTTCCCATAGTTTCATCATTTCCATAAACATTTTCATAAATTCTTTCTAGTTATATGACTTTATCACAATTCATTTGAAACAGTTAAATAAATCCAAATTAATAAGTAGAATCTGAGGATCTGAACTTCCAAAAGGCAAGACTCTTTCAACAGCATCTGTAACCTCTCTGAACCGTCTCTTCCCAATAGTCCTTATCCTGTCCTTCCACCACTGCATACTGGCGTTGGAGATTATATTACAAAGTAGGAGTTAGGACCAGAAATCCCATAAAATCTGCATGTTTCATATAATGCAATGGAATGTAAACTTAGAGCAGTTTTCTGTAACTAATATGTTCAAAAGCATATGGAATGTCTAGCATTTAATTCTTATCTATGCTTTCCCCTTTTCTGTATATGATAGTTGACTTTTACTTTTTTACTTCTACCTTTTTTTCGCCTTTTACTTTTAAATTCCTCTGTTCTTACTTTTCATATTTGATAGTTCTTCATTGTTGCAGTGTCTCACATTATCTGTACTTCTCATTCCTTCAACATTTTTCACATGCATACATATACAACATATACATATTCCAAGATCTCACTGGTGTATTCGCAATTAATGACTCAATTTATCCTGACACACAAACTCTTGCAAAGTGACGATAAATGATTCCTGATTAGATAGTTGATTTCCTTAAAAGAGTGCTGGAACTGAAGCAGATGAATTCTCGGCTCTACTTTTAACTGGCACATTGACTCTAGTTCATCCTAAATTTCCCATGGTGTTAGTCAATCTAAATCCCTGCAACCCTGCCTTAAAAAAAATAGGATTGATAAAGGGAGAGATACATAATACAAAAGTATATAGTTTCAATAAACATAAATATCTCTATCTTAAATGGAATAATGTAAGCATACATATTCTGCTGCAAACCAAACAGCTGACAGAAAATGATTACACTATTATTAAGCATCTATGCAGTTTCTGCTGCTAGGTATTGTCAAATCAAAATTATTAAGCTTCATTAGAGAGCTGGTGCCTTTAAAAGAATTCCTCTGAATGTCCTAGATGAAGGCCCCTTCAATGAGGACTGATAGCGTTTCAGCTCTGCAGCATACCCGTTCTGGCTTTTTTTCCATCTTGAATTTCCCATGGTGTCATCTTATCTAATCATTGCTTGGTAATGCTGGCTCCGTAAGAAATCTTCCATAGAAAATGAGAGTTCATACATCTGTCTCCTGCTGAAAATGCTCATGAATAATGGCATGTCGCAGCACCATTCAGTAAGAAAGCAAAGAGCGGTTCCAACCCTCTGTGAAAGGCAGAAGGCTCTGAAGGAAGAGAAATTAGATTCTTATTTTAATTTTGTATCAGAGGCTTCCTCAGGTCTAGATTGTCCCAAGCCCTTGAAGGAATATGAATGGGGAAGTCACAAAGAAATTTATTTTTTTCTTCTCAGAGCAACAGCCATACAAATTATACCATTTGTGGCTGGTTAAGTGCAGTGACAGCCCTTTTTTATACCCCTAAAGTAAAGCTCCGAAGGTGAGAGCCCTGAGCACTCCTTCGAGACATTCACACCAGCCTGCAGGGGCTCAGCTGTGGCAAGGAAGCTGTGTACTTGTGTGAGCGTGTGCATGTGTGCACACACACAAGTGTGCAACTCCATCCACAGGCATTGCATTCATATTTTCTTCTGACATTCCCATCAACTGAACATCATTGCTATTTATTACTGCCATAACTGGATGCTTATTCATTTTCTTTTCAATGTTTTGATCATAAAACAGATCCCAGCCTTCATTTATTATATGTATAATCATCACCTTTTCCATAAGCCCAGCTCTGCACGCTGGGGATCCCTGGCAGACCACCTTGGCTATGGACCCTTCTCAGACGCTTCTGGCTGAAGAAACAATTCACTTTTTTAAGTCTTATTGACATTGTGATCCCAAGAGCACAGTATGAGTTAAATATTTGCTTATTATAATTGCACATTTCACATGCTAGAAGCAATTTCTGTATTATATTACTGGTACAATATTCTGCACTGTGGAACTCTCTCTAATAAGGAATCAAATTCAATCAGACTTGAGAACTATTCATGTGAATGACTACCATTACTTGATATCATCTGTAATGCAATAAACTGAGTGTTTGATATAATGCTGTTATATTAGGCATATGCATAACCTATTTGTTATCCATCATTTGAATCGCAAAAATGGTGTGATCAAAATTAATTACATTTTAGGGTATGTCTGAATTACAGCTAAACAAAAAAAAAAAAAATTAGTTTAAATGTGTTTTTCAGAGAAAAAAAATAAATGTGATGCTGTGATCTCATCTGCAAAATAGCTTTTCTTAAGAAGCTATGCATGCCACCAAGAAAGTTTGTTCACCACCTAAATGTCTTGCATTGCAGGCTGCAGCGATCCTGGCTACAGAATGTGACCTTTCAAAGAAATATTACATGATATGAAAAATATTACATCAGCTTTCAAAATAGAGAACTGAAAAGAACTTAGCAAAATAAAAAAATTTCCAAGTCAAATATTGTATATGAAGTTTTACTCATGGGAGCTTTCTTCATAAATACATAAATGCAGCTTTTGGGGAATGCCCATAATTGCCGTATTACATATTCTTACACTTGGCAATCTGATTCCTGAATTTGAAAATAAATCAATTTGGGCTTTTTCAAGTAATAGGGATAGGCAGAAAATACTTTTGCATTTGATTACAGCAATTACTTATGTACATAAGTAACTTTTAGGTCTTTAATAAATTCCCTGAGAATGGCTTTTCTCTTAAAGCACAACTGTCCCTCAGCCAACGGGACAAATGTAACAGTCAAAGAAGGCAAACCTGCAGGATGGGAATCTGATACTGAGCTACATCTTTATCAGAGAGATATATATATAGATATATAAGGGATGCAGTCTGAGGTATTGCAAGCTGAGGCAGGGAGTGGAAGTGGAGCTGGTGCTTGGCCTTGAAGGGAACATGTAGAGAGCACATTGCAGTCTTCTGGGAGGGGAAGAGAAAGAAAACAAAGGAGAAAGCAGAAATAGAGGTCAAGTCCTCTGGCCCCAAAGGAGGAGCAGGTATAGCCTGGGCACTATTGAAAGAGCACCTGAATAAAGGATGGGGAACACATCACGCACAGAACAGGAGTTACTTTAAAAGGAAATCCTGTCTTCTCATCGTTAAAAAAGGTTTCATGTGTGCAGCTATACCAGATCTCCAAAGAGAAGCTGTGCGAGCTGATGGATGGGGCTCAGGGTCCCAGGCAGGGGATCACAGCAGCTTCTGGCTGCTGCCCGACCTTGCTTCACCGCTCCATCCCTTCCACATCTGTCCCACTCCTCCAGCCACACTGCAAATGCTTGGAGAACACTTGGTGTCTGCACCTCACAAAACTCACTTGGGATGCTCTAGTTCAACTTAAGAAGCATTCAGCTGGTAATAAGAAATGTTATGGTTGTATCAACCCTGACACTACGTCACTCTGGAAGCTACGAATAATATTAGTCATATATGGGAAGTACTTTGGGAGTTGTGAGCTAATCCTAGTACCTTTGAAATATCTGTAGGATTTACCAAACGGTCTCTGACCTGTCTTGTGAAAAGCTTTTTGAGTACTTGGCATTTTCTTCCACTATTCCTGCCCATCTAAGACATGTGGCTCCTTTTAAACTGCTTTTCAGACAAAATTTATTGATCTTCCTTCTATTTCTTTAATGAGTAATGATAGGCAAATTCAAAACAGGAAAAAAGGATTTTTTTTTCCTGTTTTTATTGACATGTTGTAAGAGTTTAAAATCCAGTGAAACAGTTTTGTGGAATTATGTCCTGCCAGACTTTGGAATAATTCTGCCCTACTTCTTTTAAATCTTCACAGTTTTGCTAATTACCTTCCAGGTTGGTGTGGTTAATCCTAGTGCAGATGCCAGGATTCTCTCATCATATGAAATGTTAAGGTTTTCTATTAAATCTTCAAAAAAATTATATGCAGGGTCATACATTAGTGAGAATTCTGGGGATGTTAAGAAGAAATTTTAAAAGCTGCTGAAAAAATAACTATTGACAATCAGTACAATTCGTCCTACATTTGCTTACAGCTCTGTTTTATACATATATATGAACTTTCAGACTCATTTATTCACTTTACTGACATGAATAACCAAGGGCATGATTTATAATGATTTGTCATCGAGTATTAGATTAAAAAAAGTTTAATTAATTTTTCATTAGCCACAGTTAATGATGGGCTTGTTAACCATCTTGAGGTGAAGCCAAGAGCTATTAGCTATATTAAGGACCAGTTTAAAGAAAATTACTTCTTTTATAATCCCCAAAATGAGTTATAATGTTTTTCCCCTTTCAAAAAAACAGTATTACGGTATATAGATATATTAAAATCTATACAGAAGAAAAGCAATGAGGAAAGCTGATCACGTAATAGAAATTACCAACCAATTTTTGTACCAATCAAAATGAGATCAAACGCCTTGAGAATTATTCTAAAGAACATAGCCTAGTGAAATTCATTACCAGTCCTGGTACTTAAAATCAACACCTTAGTTTATCGTATCGCAAAGGACTGAACTAGAGTGGATAACTATTTGGAGGAATATTTTTGTCTGCCACTAGACTTCTGCCAGTTGTCTCAACTATCTGTCTTACTAAGAGAAAAATTAGGGTTTGCGCTGAAAATTTAATCAAAATTATAATTTAATTGAAAAATTAGTTTGTCCTGCTCTGTGGCCCCTGCTGGGTGGGAAGGCTGAGCATGACAGTGGCCGTTGTGCTGTGATCTATGACTTGGAGAACTTGCAAAAGAATAAGAAATATGTATGAGTAGTTCATGTGTAAAAATGTGGGGGGGAAAGAAGAAATTGAAATTATTTTTCTGGCAAAACTCCTTCTGAATTTCAGAAAGAGGGATTACATTAAAAATAAAGTGAAAACCTTAAAAATAAGTGCCTAAACATAGAGCATGAACATGATGACTAGTCTTAAAGCTTATTTTGAATGGGTGGGAGGAACAGGCCTATTGAAAACAATGAGAAACGTGACTGCTCAGTAACTCTAAACCCTCAAGCATTATACCTGTGGGTTTGAACAGGAATTTAGCAACCTAACTTTTAGCCTGAATTTCAGCAAATCTTGACCAGAATCTACATTCAATAAAAATGTACTTATGTAAACAGCTGTATGAAAATGAAAATACTGTTTCACAAAAGATTTTAAATTCAGTTCCATTCCAGACTGCACCAGATTTTCAACATCTCTTCACAGCAAATATGAGAAAAGCTGGGAAAGCCATTTTACACGGCTTCAAATGTGTTCATTAGGTTTACTTTCATTTTTAATGTCACCATAACATATATAATACAACCCCAAAATGTTAGAAATTCAAAGTTGTTTCAAAATTTAAATATTAGCAAAAAAAAATTATTTTCATCTCTACAAGACGCTTTTACCCTTTTTTTTCCTAAAGGAAATGTCAATTAACATGGCATGAATCTGGCATGGCACCGAGAGCTTCTCTGTGAGTTTCAGTAGAAATTCAGAGCAAAGCAAGCCCCAACGCAGTGACTGATGCAAGCAGGAAACAGAGAACAGAGCAGAATCAGCCCCCAAGGATGGACCACATCCTCTAACATTTTGAAAGAAGATATTTGGCCTCAGTTGACAAGCTTGGAGACAACTAACCACACTACTACAGCACAGCACTCCACAAATATAAAACCTCAGTCATTCTGTGCTTGTCCTGTGGATGTGACATGGATTTATAGCTGTCTTTTAACCACCTCTGGAATTTAATTGCGTATCAGCAATTTTGTGAATGCAAATTCCACCTCATGTTTCCATTCATTGGGATTGCTGCTGTAATACCACTGTAAACTCAAACCCCAACCACGCTGCAGCTGAACTTGCCCGCACACACGAGTGGTCCTGGCTGAGCACATGCAGATGGGATGCTGGATTTCCAGACAAAGTTCTCCACGAGCACTGCAGACTCATCTGCATGGACAACGCTGATCAGAAAGAGACAACATCCAACCTTGGGAAATGCAAATGTGAGTATAGGGAATTTTTAGCCTCACACAGAAAGGAATTGCGGGAAATAAAGAAGATATGCAATAGTATCTGGATGCACGGTGACCTTCCCATTTATATGAATTTTTCTATATAAGAATGACCTAAACAAGCATTTACAGCTCAGTGTGACACACGGCAAGTGTGTGTAACCACAGCACCTCCCTGTCCAAGTCTATTCTGGAAAGACAGTATTTCATTGAGAGCAAGAACATGCGCTTGAAAAGCATAAAGAGAAGCGTAAGACCCTCTAAATGTCTTGCCTGAGGCAATCTGTTTCCTTTCACAGGATTGCTCTTGAAACAGGTCTACAAGGGCTGTTCTTAGCGCTTCCCATCGGCGCTGCAGCGACAAGGGCACAATTCTCACCCCAGATCCATGCAGAGATCCCAGAAACGCTGGTGGCTGCCACAGCCCCATCTCAGCCGTGTCTCCCACACGTCCCACCGAACCATGAGCTCTTCTCACTGCACATCTCCCCAGCAGCTACACTACCAAATCCCACCCCAACACTGAGGTCAGGAGCTGCACATGTGTCTCGCTGAAGCACTGCAGGAGGAGGACGCAAGGCTGCAGAAGCTCCAGGCACGGGGTCCCCTCCATGGCTGGGCATCCCTCCACCTCGCTGCCTCCAGAAGGCTGCCTGTGGGGATATCCGTTCACCCATTTGGTGTACAAATCTGTGTATTCTAAAACGGGATGCTGAAATCAAGCCATATACAAGGAAGAAGAAGGGCTTATATATAAGTAAGCCCAAAAAATGTATTTGCTTTCTTAGTATAAACCCATTTAAACCAACTTCACTTAACTGATGCTTAGATTTGCTACTGAAATACTGTCCTAGGCACCTTCAACTTCTACTGAAATGATCAAATATACTTCTCCATATTCGCTTTGAGGTTTCGACCTAATAAAATCAACATAGATATTTGGCCAATACAAATACTTGGTCAATCTAAATAATAAAACACAAAGTATATGAGTAGAAAATACATAGTTTGCTCCTCATAGCTGTTTGGTGCATGGTCACTTTTACATACGTGTGACTGTACAGCTGAAGAGGACATGTGGAAGGAGCAGAAGTAAAGATACACCAGTTACCACAACCCTAGCCTGTCTCACCATCTCTGTGCTTGACGTTACAGCCTTAATAATGCTACTTTAATGCAGGACTTTGGCAGGAGTAGAGGTATTGATAAAACTATCCAATATTAGAGCAAAGTCTCGGCGATCTGTCTTATGAAAATTATAGGCTTTTATTCTTTCTGTTAGCAATAGTAGGTGTCTGTCTATCATTTATTAATCACTCTTTACTGAATACTATATTGGAAAGAAAGACGTTGTAGATTTCACAGCTAAGCAGAAAGAAGGGGAAAAAAGAAGTGTAGATGGAGCTTCCTGAGCCTACATTGTGCTCCTGTGGACCTGGGAAGGGAATGTAGGGCACATCGTCTGCAAGAGCAACAGATCTTCACCCTCCATGTATCCTTCCAGGTCACTTCAAATTTGACCTTATCTCTGCAACCCACAGCTTATATGATCCAGCAGGAGGTTTTTCTGGGGCAGACAAGTAAATTCCAACAGTTCTGATAAGTCAGGGATTTGGCTTTTTGAAACAGAAATTGCAAAAGTTCTGGTGAAAATAAATTCCAGCTGGTTCTAATGAAGTGATGTTCTGTCCAAAAACGGCTGGGCAGAAGCTGTGCCTATTATGTCTGTTCAGGGAACATAAGGATACTACACTAAGGCTTAGGACTTACTAGATTGTAGAGTTGGAAACAATGTTGGACACAAACTAGTACGATATCCTCAGGGGGGGAAGGAAGTAATTTTATGATCTATAAACCAAATAAAGGAGCAAAATCACAGATGATTTTAGATGAAGATGGAGGAGAAAATGTGCACTGCTAAACTCCCGTCTTAATGTGCTGCATGTATATTCTGAACTAGAGGACTAAATTTAGCATCCCTGCCAAAATCACAGCAAAGAGACTGGAAACAGGTCCCCCAGTGTTGGTACCATTGTGTTTGGCACCGTCCCTCTCACACGACCCATTAGCTGCACTGCCCAGGGCTGGCGCTGAGGACAGGGCCATGGTGTGCCACGTCCAGCACCTCCCAGAACACGTCAGGTGGTGACGGATGGGAGGAAAAACCCTAGCAGCAACACTAACACTGATGTGGGAATTCGTCATGGTGACACTGATGGTACTGAGAGTCCTGCGTTGTAATGATTGGTTTACAATAAAAATTACTCCAAATGCTAGATTAGAAAAAGGATGGTTCAGTCCATCAAATCACTGTCAGCTGCAAATTAGGTTGCCCATCCCTAGGCAATGGGGAACATAATTGGCTTTGTCCATCGCCGGTTTTATTTTTATCTGTTCTGTTAAAGTCAGGCTCTTTCCTTGCTCACACTGGTACAAAGACAGAATAAAGGGTTTGGTGCAGAAAGGCTCTTTCACTCCCTACACCCGCAATAAATGGGGCAAGTTAGCCCTGAATTTCTAAAATTAGCCAAAGATTCTTTGAGGGGCAGCTTTCTGTCAGAGCAAAGTTACCTTCATGGAAAAAAGGTATTACAAATATAATAATACAAATGGTATTTTAGCATAGGGACTTCCAGGAGCCTTACATTGAAACAATCACTAAACCACAAGTGGCCAGTGCTCTAGTTCGGTCCTCAGAGTTACACAAGAGGGGCTGGGGGGGCTGGAAACCTTCTCTCTTCTAACCTTGTAAGTATCGCAGTCACTTTAAAACCTGCTATAATTTGCTGAAGACAGGATGGAAACACACACATCTAACGCCTCGTTTCCTAAGGACTGATCATTTTGACAGCGTCGGTTGCAAGGCAAAGTTTTTGCAATGTCTTAGCGTTTCTACAAAATGTGATAATGTAAGATGAGGTTATGAAGTTGTGTCGGGCTGAAATAACCACCAATAGACTTCACTGGGAGCATATGAGCAACTCGAAACCATTACTACCCCCAAAGTGTCAGGATATGCTGCTTTTGCTGCCGGGAACACCTGTGCTACAAACTTGAAGTGGAAGTAGTCTCCATCCCCGGCATGACATACAACTGTCAGACAGTCGAGACTCTCTCTCCAGCTCTCCTTCCAGCCCGTATAGGTTAGTATTCGGCTGTCCATAAGCTCCAAATATTCCTCCCTGTGCACAAATTTTAAGGCTATGCCCTTGCCTGGGTAGCAGAGCTTTCTTAACACATTTCCCTGAGATTGCAGGGTACAGTCAGACTCAGAAAAGGAGAAAATCCACTGAAAAAATAAATATAGCTGAGTAAGTAGGAGGAGGAACAATGTCTGTCATCTTAACCTGTCTGTCATCTTAACCCGGAGAATTCGCTGCTCTACTTACTTGGCTCTCCCTTTCTCTCACACTCTTTAGGGCAATTTAGCAGTCACCTGTGTACCTGGGAAATCCACTGCCGTGCTAAAGGCTTGTCTAAGCTCTGGCTCTGCATGGAGAAATAAGGGCATGCACCAAGCCAAGGGAGAGGGGAGGTTTAACTAACCTTCATATTGCACCCAGTACCAAAGAACTATGTCTGTGAATAAGTTCTCATAGGATTATGGTTGTCAGCAACGGCCAATGATTCAGAGTGAGGACAAATGGGAGACATCTATAAGGTACAAGTGGCTATGAAGAGGTAACAATTATTTATCATCTACCTACTCCTGTAGGTTTGTGTCCTGTTTTTATCCCCTTGCCTTGCTGCATATATGCATGGACGGCACAAATTATGATGTGGCACTGACTCAGCTTTGCCCAGCCAGGAGTTGCTGCAGCCTGAAGTGCCAAGGAAAAGAATTTAAAAAAAAATGTTTGGAAAGATGCGTATAATAATGATCGAGACTTATGAAGATCTAGTGAAAGGTTGTTATTGCTATTGTTGTTATGCTTATTATTGTTGTTGTTATCATTATTAATATGCCATGGTATGTGAAAATCACAGAAAAAGAGGTTTGCTTTGAAGATAACTACTTGTCCCCCATCTCACTGGGGGGCAAAAGCTGGGAGGTAGCTCTGCCGCTAACCCAGTGCCCCCATTTTGTGTCCTGGAAATAATATAAATAATTCTGGGATGCCAAAAACCTCACATCTAACCTCAATAAATAAAGCATCCTGAGCTGGGGTATCACACCTCTGAGAGCTTTGCGGCTCAGGACCGCGCCGCCGTTGCAGATGGGCCTCTGGTGGGTTTGCCGTGATAAGGCTTTCATGTGACATCATGTCTAGGTTGTCAGCGAAAGTCCTGCGGATTAGTGTCCCCTGAAATCTCGCTAAGCAGCTTGCCCTAAAATGTGCTTTATGTGGATCACTCATAGAACTGCACGAGACAAAACATTAGTTATTACCATAAAAATAGATATATTTTTTTATAATTCTGTTTAACATGAACACTTGGGCTGCATTGTTGAGCACTTCACTCATTTTTTGAAAGTCTGTAACAAATTCGAAATGCGACCCTGCTCTAAACTGTAAAATGAGAATCAGAAGCAAAAGCCCTCTACCTTTCTCTTTAATTGAATCCAGCTGGCCTCCTTCTACCCTGCCTTGCAGTCATTTATAGATATGCAAATGGTTTGAAAAAAAAAGTAGCCATTTTCATCTGCATTGCATACCAGAAAATCAGAAAATGCATGTGTTTTCATAGATTTTTCAGCAGTTTTGCCATTCTGCTGCTTTCATGTCTTATACCAGTTTAACGGTACAATATGTTTCAGTCATATATTTAAAAAAAAAAAGATTAAAAATCAGCCTCTACCTGGACACATATTGATGATGTCCCTTTGACAACCTGAAAACTTTCACATCTACAGGGTAATTTTTAGCAACACCTGTCAACACAAGGAGCAAAAGTGAAAGGCCGGTGATTGCAGGGAGAAGCGGTGGAAGGGGACAGGAGGGCTGAAGCCCACAAGGAGATGTGTGGCTCTGCTGCTTGTGGTGGCTCCCACGGCTGTGGGCAGATGAAATGCACCCACAGCATCTCTCCTTGGTCTCTGTGTTCCCCACTTGCTTAGATATCTTACATCAGCAGCAAAAATCAGATTTTTTCAAGATGCTGCAGAGCTGTTTTCCTACCTGTGCAGTGGGCAACTGCCTGCTTCCCTGTGGCCAGTGCTGGCCACGGTTGGACCCATGTATACTACAGGTCAGGAGTAACACGAGTGTGGCGGTGGTGCAGTTTGGCAGCAAGACCACTCTGGCAGGGAGTTACAAAGGGCCTTGTCTATCTTATGTATGAAAGCTGGAAAATCGTTAGAGGGACCCTCCGATAGCATTTATTGAAGGCTGGCCCCAAATGCCTTCAGTAGGAACAGATTCTCCCCAAATGACAGTTACTTAAATAGTAAAATATAGGATTACATTTTAACCAGGGAAGTTTAACAACTTAGAATACTATCTTTAAAAATGAAGTGAATAAGAAAGCAAACAAAAAGATTTTATCCTAAAAAGCTCATGAAGGCCCTCAGCCGGTGGGGTTCCCTAAGCAGTTGCTGAAAGAAGCACCTGGTTCAGCAGGATGGATACACCCTTGAAACCAGTGAGATGATTTCTTGGGACCTCTTGTAGAGAGACATCAAGTGTTGGATCTTCCCTTACAGCTTATGTAGAAAAATAATGAAAATCACCTGTTAACATTAGTAACCTTTGGGAGAACTTGACTAAGAATTCAGCTGAATTTATTGTAGACTGAGGCAGAGTTGTAAGTATAAAGAAGAATAATCACAAGTAGATTCACACACATTAGTCACTGGTTGGAAGCTTTTCTGTGTATAGTTTTTTGTTCACACAGTACCTTCAATGGAGGGAATCCTTGGCACTCCCACAGTGTAAATTATTGTTATTGTTAATCCTTATGTTAGACTATTCCCACATTCACAGTAACCTCTGGGGGAAAGTGCAGAAGCTTGCTGGGTGGTGAAAAGAAAGAGTTGCTGTAAATCTACTTTCACTGATTTATTTTTTTTTTCTAAAAGGGTTAACACAGTGAAACATAATTAGCCTTGAATTTTCCTGGGTTCATAGTATATTTATCTTGATATATTAACGTCACCTTGGCTGCAGCCGTTGCAGTGGCACCATATCACTTAGGTCTTTCACTTTCTTCCTTGATACCGCTCAGCAAGGAGGGAAGGACAAATCAGACAGCATCAGCTTGAAAATATGTTCAGAATATAACAGCTTGATTGCTGCTGACCACCCAGAGGACAGGTGCAACACATATTTATGGGCTTGATTTTAAACCAATATTCGTTCATTTCATTTATGAGTCCATTACATGTTTTATTTTGACAGTTCCACAGTGGTGTTCCTGCAGTCTTTTGGCCATAAAACGTTCACAGTGGGTTGTGTAGCTTATTATTTGGTGTGTAAGCACTGTGCACCCCACAAGCTGATGAACTATGTACAATTTATTCATTGGATTTTAAGCCTAGTTAAATCAACAGCTAAAAGGAAGCCTTCCTTGCACACTTTGAACTGCTAAAATGTAATACTTTAAAAGTGGTGAGGAAATGCTGAGTATTGTTATGGATTTTACATTACAACATGATACTGTCTTTCTTACGCTAATAGCTAAGATTTTGATCTATGAATCTCAATTCTCAGAGCTTTTTGTAAATCTTCTAATATTGAGATTTTTCCTAAAATTCCAGTTTCTGGAAGGTGACTACCCAAGAAGCTAGCTAGCCAGCCAACTAGAGATAGATGGATGGTATAGAAAGATAGAAAATGAATAAAAATATAAAAATCCTAAACACAAAACCCTTGACAAATTAGAGATACATAAAATCACCCAAGGATGTAGGTATGCGTGGATTTGTGTGTTTGTGTATACATATACACATATATATATACTTTCAAGAATAAGATTTTAGCCAGCTCCATGAGTTCAGAGCTTGGATATACAATGCTCGCTATATGACTTTGCCATGCATATACTTCTGACCTAGAAACTTTCAGTTCTTTCATGTTCATTATTTTATGTCATTGTTTCTATTGGAATCTGGTTCCAAATCTATTTTTTATTAAATTTTCCTAAATTTAATGAGTTTACATATATATCTATTAAGGGTTATAGTATAGGATCACAAACAATTTCTCCCTCAACACGAATAATCAAAGAAATGTGAAGATTGGAGGATGCACAGGGAATCACTAATCCATCTCTGGGCCATTGGGTATTGCCTTCAACATTCCTGAGGCAGAGCCTCACCTGCCTTTTTACAGACCTCTTACTCCGGAGGTTCTGCCAACCTCCTTTGTCCGTCATTGCCATCTTCACCATCAGAAACATTTTCCTATTCCTACAAATTAAGACCAATTTCTTGTTCTCTCTCTGATGCTATTCATAAAGAACAAAGCATTCCCTTTATTTTTCAGCATTTTTTTGTATAACTCAAAAGTGTCCTGTTCCTCCTATTCTGCCAATTAGAACAGTCCTAATTCACTCTTTCCTCATAGGTCTTACTTTCTAGACCTCTGATCCTTCTCATATGTCTACATGTAACGGATGTAGTGGTCAAAAATGGTGGTTCCCACTGTTCCTTGTAAAAGAAATTCGGTATTATATGAAAAGGCAAAAAAAAAAATCACCTCAACAAAGACTTGTCTTGGTATTTGAAAAATGAAAAGCAGCCATTTTCCTCAGCTTTTCCCTCTTCTACAAAATGATACTAGACAAGGAAACAGGGAATGACTGCATGTATGACATAGCCACATTACTGAATTTTCGATTCTGATTTCTGTTGGCCAAGAGAGAAGGACAGCCACGGCCTTCCCTGACTGGTGGGAAAGATGGAGAGCTCCTTCAGAGGTCAGTTTGCAGCTGAAGGTAGAGGAAGATACACTTGGATCTTTACATGATTCTGTCTCTCTCCACTTAATAATTTCAGCAGAATAAAAATAATATCTTAAGTGCATGCTAATGTGTTAATGCATCATGCACTAGAAACACAAGTATTACAGTATTATATGCTAGAAAAGATCCAGGAATTTAAGACACAATTCTCTTTCACCATTTTTAGGCTTAAAAATGACTTAAATGGACTTAATTAGTCCACAACCTCCATTACAGGTAACTGAAATTGAGATGAGTCAGGTCACGCTGTACTTCATAGCTGAGCCCATTCAAGATGAAAGATCACCTCTTTTGCATAACCAGGGGCTACTGTAAGACGAGTGTCATCAGTAGCAAAAAGAAAGGAGGGTAAGACTTGCAAGAGCAGAGAGCATTCTCACCGTCTCTTCCATGACTGTTGAACTCCATTTCCAAGATATTAAAATGGCTATCCATCTTAATGATAAGGTCTATCTCTATGTCCTAGCTGTCCTCAAAGAGGAACTGCAAGGAGCGATGCTGACAGGGAGCTTAGGAAAAGGGAGAAGATGGGAAAGAGGAGAACTGGTTAACAGTAAGTGGAAAATTCTGGCACCACTGGACTGAACGGAAGTGTCACCGTTGACATCACTAAAAGTAGGATCAAGGCTGATCTAAAAAGCAATTTAGAATATGAGCTTTTCCTTCCAAATGAGCAGTAAGTGCCTTCCTTCACACAGAATTCAGTGCAGTAATAGTGCCTTCTATTACATTTTAAATTGATTGGCTTTATGGCCCGGTACTGGGGAATTGCCCTAGCATGATCTCGTCGGGCTCATGTTTCTAATTCTGGCAACTCTAAATCCAGATGCCCTGAAAATCCATGCTGTTGCTTAGAGTGCGTGCTGTAGGGTAATCTCCATTTTCATGTGCCCAGACAAAACAAAAGGACCGGGGTGCACACAAGATTAGCCCCACAAGGTGAAAGAAAACCAAGCACTTGCAAAAGAAAATGTTTATCTGCAGAGTGCATACGTGTAAAAATAAACCACAATGATTATTCTGCAACAAGTGTTTCAGCTAAGAGAATTCATGCACTATTTTTGCACTATCTAAGTTTTTTCTTATGGGAGCAATGTAACATTTACCATCTGAAGGGCTGTGTCCTCCCACTGGGGTCTTTACATAATGGATGGAGAGATTTAGAAAACACAGTTCCAAGTCCATCTTATTCCTTTGTGTGATCTGTGTTCAGCCTCATTTAGGACATCAGAACCTGTATTCCTGCTACAAGGTAAAAATAACTCTCTCCATTGAAAAAAAAAGGCCTTAAAAAATATGTAGTGTGTTGGCATGAAGGAAGATGTGGCTGCAGAATTGCCTATGTGAAGTATGGGAAGAGCTCAAGAAGCCCCTCTCTGCACTGGAGCAGAGCTCATAACTCCATCGTTCAGGCGGGAAGAGATCACCCTAAGGGAATTATTCTACCTTTGATCCACGCGTGAAATTCCGGCTGATGCCAGAGGAAGTTGTGCATGCCTTACCATGGCTGTATATCATTCTAATAAAGGCCAAAGAGAAGCTCATATATAAATGGAGTGCTAAGGTTTTTGACACTGGCTATAATAAATATCTGCACATTTAGAAAAAAATGCGGGTTTACGTGCCTGAGGTGGGAAAAAAGCTATAGCTGTGCCTGATTTACTAGAAGGAAATATTTAAGGCTGTTGAGTCATTAGATAAAAAACTGATCTTGAAATGTCAGGAATTGGTGAGGATAACAGAACTGTCAATTTTGTCCATTAAAAACTCCCTTTTATTTTGCCTACTTTTCTCTTTTATTTTTAATAACAATCCATTAAAAATACTGCACTCACGATTCGCTGGTATTTGCTGTTCTATTTTCATACTATCCATTAGTTCTTTCCTCCTTTCTTTTTAATATTTACACATATCATCAAATACTGGGAAAAAATCCCATGAGTAAAACCCAATCACATACAGCTTGTTACTGAGGGCATGGCTGGGGTTTCCTGTGCAACTTCAGTGTCCTGTTGAGTTTAAAGTAGCTGAGGACTTTTACATTAGAAGTTATCTATGATAATAAAATTTGGTGCATTGTTATTTCTTAGCTTCATGTAAAAATAATGCCTCAGTTATAGTAGAGATAACTGCCCTGGGAAAAATCAACAGCTATTCCATAGGATAATATATAACTGATAATGAGGTGACTAACAGTAAAAATTGTGGCCAGGAGCATCAGTTTGACATAAGAAGATCTCCAGCCTAAAGAATTCCAGCTGGAACAGCCCAGTTTAAAATTCTTACATTTCCTCCATTTCATGTGTATTCACTGATGCTCATGCAGTTCAAATAAGCTGTGCCTGTACTTATATATGGCGTGTCAAATACCAGGGCTGTATGAAGAAAAGGATACCAGCCTTCAGCTGAGCAACCAGTAACAGGCTGAAGGTACCTTAGAGCCTCCTGCAGCTCCCCTTGAAGCCGAAAGAAGGACTGAGCCTTGCCCTGAGTTCTCACCATCCAAATGTCATCCTCCAGCAGTCAATGAAACCTCTGCATTGACTTGGGGGGGGACAGGACAGCCCCCTGCGTCAAATTCGGATCCCCTTGAAATGAATCTGAACTGCTGCTACAACAGCAAGAGCGGTTGTGGTCCCTCAAACAGTATTGGAACAGTATGGCGCAGATTTTAACAGAAATACTCTCTTCCAAAGAAAGATTTCAGGTAAATTCCACCTGATAATTTGTTTCTCCATCTGTTTGATAAATCAGCTAAGTAACAGAGAGGGAAAAAGAAAAGTTAAGCCTCATAACCTGCTTCACCGCTATGCAGAGAAGATTCTCTATTCTGATTTTCCTCTATCTACATTTTCAAAACCACTGAAATTTCTCAGTTTGTACAATTTATAATATACAAACCCAAGTAAGGAAGGGGGGGAAATCTCAATGCTACGTATATTTATCTGAACACAGCAGACAAATGGAAATCTCATGGGGACACAAGAGGGGTCACCACACCAGTGAAGGAATTTTCAGCCCTTGCTCCGGGAGGTTCAGCTTTGAACCCTGCCCGGGCAGACTGACGGTGTTATCAGACGTCTGCCTCTTGCAGCCTTTGCAGCTATGAATGTTTCTGCCCTGGACCGCTCTCTACGTGCAGAAGAGTTACAGCACTGTATTTTCCACAGCCCAGCGCTCTGGCCTTTCCTTTTGACTCGAAGGTTTCCACGTGACATGGACAAGGCTGCCAAAGGCAGGGTGCCCCATGGGAAGCTCTCTCTGGGCATTGCCCCACACCTTGGAGGGGACACATGAGCATCTCTCCCTGGAGCATCCAGCTGGCAGCTCTCCCAAGCAAGTGTATGTGGGTTTTACGTCACGGATTAATCAGCACGGCAGCCCCGAGCAGCTCCACCTCCCACGCTTGGGTTCCCACATCTTCACCTGCCCCGATAAATGGCAGCTCGAGGTGTTCCCCTCTCCCTGCTGCTGGTGTGCGGTGAGCTGGTTGGGAGTCCACAGCAGGAGCAGGCTTTGCTGGAGCTCTTAGGCTGAAATGCAGCCGGAGCCCAGGCGCTGGCTGTATCTAAAACCTTTCAACACTCAGATCCAGAACCTCTAAACTACTCCCTAGCTTTAACAAAACAGAGAGAGCCAGGAAGCTGCTCCCATCTATAATAATTACAAGAGAGTTTCCCTTGCCCTTGCGCTATTTATTGCTTTTGCCCTTACCATATACATTGCTCGAGACAGAAGAGACTATTAAAGACCAGAATATTTCTTTCTGGACAGGCAGAGCGAGCTTTGGTAGAAAACTCCCTCTTTCTCTCAACCATTGCCACTTCTATTAGAAAGGGAAGGGGCTGGTTCATACTGCAGGTTGAATGAAGCGTTAAATGACTGCGTTGCAACGACTGCAGAGGGGGGAATGGTCGCCTCCAGTGGAAATGTGATGCTGTGATGATACTTTCGGAAAGGTACGATAATTGTTCAAGTACCCTTTTCTAATTTGTCAAAAGAAGTTATCCCTAGCTTTTCTCCCTCTTATGTTCACAAGGCTGTCAGGGGGAAAGGGTGCATTTTGGTAATTGCAACTGAGGTTGGAAAGAGGCAGCCAGGAAGGCACCTGCCATCCTCCCACCCGGGTGACAGGCATCTTCACTGACTCCACAGCTCCAGGACAGGGCTTTGCAAGAAAATAGCTCTCTTGCCAATAATAATTATTATTATTAATAACCGAGTGACGTCCTAATCTTGGTTACATCAGTCCGGCGTACCCTTAGCCAGAGCTCCTGCCAATCACACTCACACCGATCCTGTTCTCAGCAGGTTGTGTCGACAGAGCGAGCAGAGACAGAGAGGCTGTGAGCTGCTCCGGCTGGAGGGAGACGTAGGGGAACAGCCCAGGGCCATTTCTGCCTCCTGGCTGAGGGGACAAGGGGACACAGCTCTTTCAACCCGGCCAAACCCAGGGAGAGCCGCCTCTCTGGCGAGCCAAGATCTCCTCCTCATCCCGCTGTAGGACGCAGAAAGGATGCCGGCGGGAGGGGAGATGTCACCCTCTGCCCCCCGAGGGCATCCCTGCCCTGTGACAGAGCCGAGCAGGGGTCGAGGACGGG
>VXAK01016686.1:116221-130536 GCA_013399435.1 Arenaria interpres
GCCCCCGCCCGCCCCGCTGAATGTAACCCCCGGCCGCCTTATACCGGGGGCAGGCGGGGGCCGCGAAGGGGAGAGCCCGTAGCCGGGCGCCTGCGCCGCCCTAAAAACCTTCAAATACAAAAAAAAAAAGTTTTATACAGAAATATATCTATAAAAATATTTTTTTCTTAACGGCACAGCGGTAACGGTAATTTGTTCCAGGTGAATTGCCTTTTTTATTTTTATTTTTTTTTAAATTTTTATTTTTTTTTTCCCTACCGCGTTAAAAAGATTTTTCCCCAGGGCATTTCTTCCAGTTGGTGTCAGGGGACGAAGGGTCTCTGGGTGGGGGGCCGAGGCTGGTGTAGCACACAGCGTGGTGTCACCTCAGACCCGGCTAGACTTCCTTCCTCTTGGGGAACAACTCCGTTTCACCCAGCACAATACGTTTTGATGGAGATAAAACCACGAATACTTGTTTTCACCCCAAGTGTTGCTATTTGTAGCTTCAGCGAGTACGCTTATTGCCGGCTTTTTTTTGTCAATCTGTCTTGGAGAGGCATCTGGGTGTGACAGAAATAATTTCCTGGGCCTTGGTAGTAACTGTATGTGTTTTGAGATGGAGAGACGGCTCCAAATGTCTGTAAATCTAGCATCAGCTCCATATTATTGGTAAAAATTTGACGTTCCCAGATCCCTCTGTTGAGTCAATAGTGTTTTATTACTACTGCTTTGTTCATCTGGGTTTTTTTTTAATGGATAGTAGAAGAGCATGCCCGTGTTAAAAGTAATAAACATCAAAGTGCAAAGGCCAGATCCTTCTTATGATAAACATAATGATTACATTGATAGGACTACATGCAAGTTACGCGTGGAGCTATAAATCAGGCTAAAGTACAACCCCTAGTGAGAGAGGTGCTGTATACATTTGGCAATGTCATCAAACCCCCAAGTGTTCATACTTGTATCCAAATATCGTAAAGCCAGTTGCAAATAATGTTTATATTTTAACTAAACTGCAGAAAGGCAAGAGAATTTCAACATGACTATAGGTAGTAATCTCACCCGCGAATGGTGAGGAAATCTATTTATTCAGTGGAAATAAATTTGTTCTATGAGAATGGAATTTTGTATTAAAAGAGATAATTTTTGGCTTACATTGAGTTATTTTTCTTTCCTTGTGTAGGAAACTTCCTCTTCCTTGTGTACTGGAATCATTTGGGGATGATTCGCTCTCGAAGTGTTGACAATATTTAACTGTGATATCTAATGTGTGTTATGATGACTTCTGTTTTGCTGTTTCATTGTGTTGAGCTGAGGCTGAGTGGGTGGCAGCATTACTTTCCACTGCAGGAAGCAAAAGTGGATCCATCATCTCTGATCTGTGACGGGTGACTCTTTACATGCTTCAACCTGGGTTACTCCTAATTAATAGGGAGTATTAATGATAATTATATCATTATCAGCAGTATTATTGGTAGCATTAATAATATTGGGAAGGAATCAAATAAAGTCAAATGATCTGCATTTACACTGGAGCTGTTTGATGGGATACTATTTTAAATAAATAAATATTTTTTTAGCTTACTTCATTATTGTGCAACAAGTAGCTGGTATCGGCTTCAGCAGTTCAGTTTGTGGTGGTGCTCAGAACCTGGCAGTAAATCTGTCATCATGTGTTTGTTTTATTCACTCATTGATTGTATTGAAATTCTTCCTACAGGTGGAAAAGGACAAAAAGGCCAGGTAAGTCCCAGTCATAATCAATAACGACTGCATACAGGAAAATAGAAAGGATAATAATGGTGCTCAATTATCAGTGCTCTTTCGTATTTCCTGGATATTGTCATTGCTGTCACCATCATATTCTACCTGAGTTAAAAGATTTGTTTGAGACTCGGAAATTGTTTCATGGATCTCGTGGCTGTATCAACAGTGAGAGAAAGATGTTCTTTTTTGATGGTATGAATAATAATCTGACTACTGGAAAGTGATTCATCTCTGAACATCTGTCTCAGCAATCCAGGACCTGTACTGCTCTAGCCAGGGAATATTACAGGCAGGTCATTTATTACGAGATGCAGCGAACATGAGTTAACTTGTGCTAACTCAAGATTTTGTCAGAGACCTTTCCAGACAAAACCACTTTTGAGCATGTCATCACAGTTGATCTGGTTTTAAGCTAGAAATGTGCAGGTTTGGTCAACTTGTGTACTCTGCTGTAAACTTGTGCAGAAACAGGACAGGAAGGTCTCGATGAAATGTCAATATGCAATGCTCTACGTTTCTGAAACACTGATGTGTGAGAGCAGTGATTCATGCGTGCTCTGCTACTTCTCCTTTGTTCAAGTACCTACTCCGCATGGGCTGTTCACGTGAACAAGACGTGATGAATTGGCTTTAGCTATAACAGAAGTGTTCACGTGAAAAAAGTGTGTAGAATTTGGCCGTAACTCTGGAAGTTCATTGCTTAGCCGCATTACTCAACTAAAGACTATGACTTCTGGCAGTGCTCCAGCCACTTAGGTGTGAACTTGTTCCAGAATTGCACTTCTTCCAAAGGCATTTGCTTTTACAAAGTGGATTTATGTACACTCGGAAACCAGGTGGCTGCGCATCGCATATTCCTATTTTCTGAGTTTTCCAAGGCTTGATTCTAAGTCTGACTTCCTCATAACTGAGTTTCACAGTGAATTTATATATGGTTTATAGAGTACGACGCAGTTGTTTCCATGGGAGAAATGTAGAGTAAATTCATCCAATATGTAACAACAGCTCTTTGTACAAAAATGTGCTATTTTTTAATACTTTGTATTGCTGATGTGAGTGGAAATACATCATTTTTCCCAATTCTTTAAAAAATTCTGGTTTTGGGGGGGCAAATGTAGTTATGCCCCAGTTTGAAACCTGTTTGAGCTAGTGGAAGAAGTGGAATGCACTTGGAACAAAACCTTGTGTGGATATGGACTGGAGGCTTAATTCTGCTCCCTTGAAGCCAGTAATGAAACACCACATTACTGCTCAGTTTTAGTCAACTGGCTTGAATGAAGAGCAAGGTCTGATCTCAGAAAATTACATCATATATTAAGTAGATTCAAGTATTTTGAGACAAGTGCTCCACATGACTATTTGAGAATAAAATGAGTAACAGTATAGAAAAGATGGTTTTGCTGTCAATTTAGTAGTTTTTCTGATTGACCTCATTCACAAATTATCCAATCTTTAGCACTTTTTTATTTTAAAATAAGAGCATTTGCATAAAGGCAAACTTGAGTGCATCTCATCAGATTCAAGAAATGTGGAAATTGGTACCAGAGTTTTAGGTAACCAACTAGCCAACACAATTATTAATGTAACAATTGAAAATTATTTGGAAATACTTTATTAGTACTATCTTTTTCTTTAAAAGCAAGAATATTAACAGGGACTGACAGTTGTGGTTTGTTTTTTTTTTTTAATGTCTTTTTCTTGATCCTTATAGCTTCCTCCGCTTTTAAAATTATGTACGTCTATTTTCATTCTTGTTTGGGTTGTTGGAGGAGTTGGGGGGATTGCTGATGAAAGCATTAGCTTTGCTAGAACATGGCTATTGGGGTGAAACTGGTAGGTTATCTTTGATGACTGCAAAAGTATTTGGAAACACTCCCCTGTGGTGGCATTTTCCCTATTAAGTTAGTCAATACTGTGGTTTCTCAGAACAGTGTCAGATGGTTCATTTTTGTGGAAAAATGATGGGAGAAAGCTCGAAGAAACGGAGCCACTGGGATTGCTATAGGAATTCCCAGTCCCGCAGTTGTACTGGGTAGCCTCTGCATGGTGGATGTTGCATCAGTCTTTATCTTTTTCAACGTTAAGGATGTTAATCTTCAGTGTGGGGTTATTTTTAGGCATTATGAAGATGTATGTATATGCAATACTAATATGTTGGGTGCCTTAAAAAGAATAGATAATAATAGAGGGCATAGCACAATATAAAATACTAATAACTCAGTCATATGTCATATATTGAATCTTTAATGTCCATTTACTTTTTCTAACATCTTTATTTTTCTACTACAACTTTCTAAATCTCTCAAGAATATCCTGTATATTCTATGAATTCTGAAGAAATATTTTAGGATAGCCAAGGGTTGAATCTCTCCATATTTGGAAATTAAAACAAATGCCACTGTGTAGGAATATTCCTATCCATGGCATGTGGCATGGCAATTTGGCATGTTGTTGTAGCACTGTGCCAGGAAGGGAGGCTCTCTGTAGCGATGAGATTTTGCAGTAGGGCTTGAATATTTTCAAGCAGGAGTTCCTGCATTGTGATAAATCACCATTGGACCATCATAGACCTGAGGCATCAGGAGCTGCTGCTTCTGATGGCACTGCCATCCCTTCTACTGATGGTGGGACCTGTCACCATTACTGGTGGGGTCTTCTGTAACAATAATTCTATAAAAACAAACAAACAAACAAACAAAAAGCAGAAGAAAGGTTTGGGAGTCTTTATCCTACAGGGACCATCTTATTTGAAGCTAATTACTTTCCCCAAATGTTAAAGTGGTGTTAGTGCACTGATTATGGCAAAACGGTGTTTTTTCTTGCTTTTCTCAGTTTTGCTTTGCTTTTCTGGATACAGTAGCTGGTTTACATGTTAAAGAACGATAGGAATGTATTTTTAAATATTTTTTCATCCCGTACTTGTTGAAAACAAAGTCAGTCTATCACAACAGTAACTGTCCTAAACTGAGATGACTTTTCTAGAAAGCTACGTAAACCTTTGGTTTTGTACTTTGTCTCTAAGTTATTGTATGTGTGCATATATATATAATGTCCATTATCTGAATAATCTTTGAACTGAATTCTGTCATTGAACTTTGGAGGCTTTGGCTTTGCAAATCAAGGCTGGTTAATGGGGGTTTTTTTGGTTCTGTGTTTGTTTAGTTTGATACTATTCAGAGTATGATTAGAGAGAGGAAAAATTTGCAGTGTGAAAATTCTCATCACACAATACTTTTTAATAGGACTTTCAAATTTAATTCTTTCTTTTTCTTTGGAGAACAAAGCAGCTACGCTTAAAAGAGCTTAGGAATTGCCACTCAGACTTGAAGTTGAAATGTGTTCACTCTGCTGTGTCCTCTCGTTACTGAGTGTGCACGGGACAGTCTGAGTCTAAGGAAGATGTAAGAAATTCCTATTAATGAGATTACAGGGTCAGATGTGGCCAGCTGATCTGCTCCACCATTAGCTCTCAAAAATCAGGTACCTGGGGTACTGCACCACTGGAGGTACCGGTTCTGCGTGTGCAGGGAACAAGGGAGTGCTGAGCACTTAGAAAAATCATGTTGTGGTGTTTCGGTGGAAAATGAACTTTAAAAAAGCTGGTCATTGGTAGTGGATGCTGGCCATTTAAAAATTTGTCCCTGTGTTCTTTAGGAAACTCATCCAGAGTTTCTCTGGTCCTGTTAAACTGCCATGCAAGGGCACATCTGATCAGACTTCATAAAAGTACTGTTTAAAAAGTCTATAGCTAATGCATTCTTCTTAATTAGAGGGCATCATTTCTTGTGGCATCACTTCTATTATGTTTTCTTGCAGTGACCCAAAAACCTGACTGCTTTGGAAAGAGGATAGTATTGGCAAGCAAAGAAATATGGCAAGTAAAGGTATTTTTTAGATCCAGTCTATGCTAGTGTTTTCTTCAAAGAAAGGGCAAGTCGTAGCTATTGACTTCTTGTTCTGCAGCCCTCACTGAGAATAATGAAAGGCACTAATCAAGGGAAAGAGTCAGTCATCATTCAATCTGTGTTTAATTCTCCCCTTTGGTTTTAAACCAACAAAGAAAGAAATGTGAATGTATCTATTTTATATATATATATATCTATCTCCTGTGAGCAGTGAGGGGCCATGCTACTAGAGGCAGCGATGCTGATGGATGGAAGGGCATTGGCATGTCTGGGAGATGGGTTAAGTTGTGACAGGTGGGAACTGTGCCAAGGCTAGCAATGTGAACGGCACCTGAGAGTCAAGCGTCTCGCCAGGTTAGAGACAGTCAATAACAACACACAATTCTTGTTGAGACCTCTCTATTTAGAGCAGGTAAACAAATATCTCACAGAATCCCATTTTTCCTGCTTTTGGCCCAAGTTCTCAACCAGCCTCCAGACTGTTGGCATTCTCAGTGTCGCTTTTACCTATCTGCATGCACAGATATCCATTTGGCTGACAATAAGTTTTAACCCCTCGGTTTGCGCATTGACCATGTGCGTGAGATGGAGACCAGTTGAAAATATGGTTCTCTCTCTTGGGTTTTTCTATAGAGTGGTGTTTTGCACCTCAAGACTTCATTCTGTAAGATGTATCGACTGGATTGCCTACCTGTAACTCAGCTTTGTAAGCAGCCTCCCGAGGTTAGCCCTGGTGGTATGACATGCCTTGTGCTTTGCCAGCCCCTACAAGCCAGCCAAAGTCTGTTAAAGCCTTCAGAGCACAAAAACACTGATGAGATGGATCTCTCACAGGTATGCATCAGGGATAAAGCAGAGATGTTTCATTTGCAACAGCCTAAAATTAGCTGCTGTTAACTCAAAGCAGAAGTAACTGCCTCCTTTGTCGTTACTTCTAGTGGAACAGGACAGCTAATGTATGTAATGGAAATGCTGATACTAAGTATGTACAGTATATACATGTATTCTGTATGTGTATATATATGTGTGTATACATGTATGTGCCAGCATGTTGAAGTGTAGAAGACGATTTTTGGAAAGCTCTGGGAGATTCAGGTATATGGCTTGCTTTGGACTGTTATTAAAATATGGGCATTTTGGTTATGAAGCTAAAAATAGGTACATTAAGACCTAAATTCTCAATGTAGGTCAGTGGAGGCACTTCTCAGACATATTAGCATTTTGGACACTTCATCTTAGCAGCATATTGCGTCTCCTAGAATAGGTTAGCAGAGGCAATGCAGGAGAAATTGTTGCATCCCAAGTCATTCAGAAAGGTTGCCAAGTTTCTCAGGAACAAGACTGGCAGAATAATGAGTATTATATTTAATTTGGGGTGGAAAGGCAACCGTGGGGAGTTCAGCAAAGGCAACTCAGATCATCTTGGCTCCGTGCGGGAGGGAGAATTTATAACTATAGCTAGCTAAAAAGCAGCAAGCTGTGTGTGCGTTTGTGTATATATATACTTATATATATGTATATACAAATCTGTGTATGTGTATATAACATGGTGTGTATATATGTATGTATGTATATGCCTATAATGTACAATATGTGTATCTATAGATATGTATACATTTATATAAATTTATATTTCTCTATATAAATATTCATGCAACTATGGGAAATAACATTTCAATACTGTGTCCTTTTCTTTAAAACCCAACAAAAAGCTGCTTCCATTAACATCATACTGGCACAAATGTCTTAGGTTATCTTTTATATGTAGAAAGGAGCATTGCTTAGTGGTTGAGCACAAGGCTGGAAGGTTTTTACTATTCCAGAGGACTCCAAGTAAGTCGTTAGCTGCTCCACAGCTGTTCTGCATTTGTGAAATAAAGTGGTGGCCAAAATGTTTCAGGGCTGGTTTGAAAGGCAAAGGAAGGTGGTTGGTGACTGTTTGTGTTTTGGAAATTTCTGTTATGCTCATGGAGTTTTGATGGTGAAACAGCCAAAGCAGTAATTATTCTGGTTGCTGTTAATGTCCCAGGCTTCTGAACGGAGGAAAAAAAGATGAATTTCCTGCTGTAGTGTAAGTTATCTGAAGTCTGATTACTTCGGCTCAGTGATGTATGGATTTCCATTTAGGGTTAGGATGTTAGGCTGTAAATCAAGAATCTTTGCTGACTGAACATCTAGTTCAGGATGTGTCTTTTATGTTATAATTGATTTTAAATAATTTCACTTCATCATCAGAACAAGCTATACCTTAATTCATGACAAGCTCAAAGAATTTCTCACTGTTCATATCAGGGTGGATTTTGCACTTGACTTCAGTGGGCTTGAATCAGATGAGAGTGTTTCATTAAGTGCTGACATTAAAACAATCTTGTAGTTGTGCAACTATTAACTAAAATTGTAATTTTGTAATAAAAGTGAGCCTAAAAATGATTAACTAGTTATGTATTCTATGATTATAGTATCTTTCTCTTGGTAAGACCTTTACACAGTTGTTGGGTGTCGGCAAAGGTTTGGATTTTGTGCTGCTGGTCGTTATTTTGAGTTTTGCCCCTGTTTTGAGCTGGAACCAGCTCAGCCCCTGGAATAACACACGGCGATATGCTGCAGCTGGAAGGAAAAGCTGCAAGGTAATGATCTGCGTGAGCATCCGCGGAGCCACCTGCTCTGAATGATGGCTGATTGCTGAATTGCCACGTGCATTGTGCTAGAATAAATGTAGGTCAAGGTAAAGTGGATTTATCGTTACAATTTTGGCTCCCGTGGGGCAGAGCCCGTGTCCCCCTCCGACTGCGTGCGGGGACAGGCACAACCTGCTCGGGGTTGGTGCAGGGAAATGTCATTCTGCTTCCAACACCGAACAGGCCCTCCGCTGTCATGGTTATTAGAGCAGTGTGGATCTGTCATGCTGCCAATCTGCCATCGTTTGCAAACTGTAATGTGACTAGAAAAGAAAAAGGGGGAGAATGAATTATTTCTTTCTCAGCCCTTTGCTTCCTTTAAGGCAGAAGACAAACAAACACAAAATAATCATGGAAATCAAAACAAATACCCAGTGGCTTAAAACGTATGGTATTGAGTGAAATATTTCTTTCAAGCTTCTTGATTATGCTCTGCTTTATTATTTCATCTGGAGGAAATAAGCACCTTATGGGAAAGTGCTTCTCAATCTCTTTTGCATAAATGTTACAGTGAAACTTTCTGTGATATATAGCTGCCTGTTCAAGAAAATAGGTCATTTCCATACAAATGCCATATTTTTATGCAGAAAATATGCTGAATTCATATACCATCTTCTAGTTAAAGCAATCTTTTTGCTGTTTTTGTAACTTCAGCATATTTGCCTGAATGAAGACAACCGGAAGGGGAGCAGAAAAAAATGATTATTTTTTAATTAACTCATGCAGGCCTAAAGTCAGGCTAACCACTTGAATACGGTGTCTCTTGGGCACGCACAGGAACATCATCTTCAAATGGCTAATTTTTTTCAGCAAGAAGCATCAGAATTTGAACATAGTGTATCACAAAGCTCAGAGGGCTGCTACCTTGCTGAGCATCTGGAGACTTTGGGAAATAAGTTTTTCTGATGTTAAAGAAGATGCCTAGGTGTCCGTATCCTCAGGGAAGCAGCCATGCACACAAGAAGCCTACAAACTGAAGCCAGTGAAGGAATGATGAAGTTTGCAAATCTCCTCGTACTCTGGCAATCTCCTCTGTGCAGGAAGAATTTAATCTATAATGAACCTGGGCTACTTGCACTATTGCTTGAGAGAAACAAGAAACAAACCCTGCCATCCATATAGTTGAATTTTGCTATGCCACTTTATATTTAGGAAAGGAACAGTGTGGTTTGAGGATCAGACATACAAAGTCATCTTGTTGCTACAGCTAGACATCCAAATAAATTACATCACCTAAAGCACATAGGTGCCTAAGGCTCCGCTGCTGTAAATCATTGCAGCTCCATTGCTCTCAGCACAGCAGTGCTCGTGTCCCTGATCCGGGGAGATGATTCAAAGATGTTTGGTACCCGCTGGTAGCAGTTTCTCTGGAGGGCTTTCCATGCAGCCATTAGCATTTTGTTAAACAAGTTTAAAAATGAAGATGGATAAACCCAGCTTCTCAGTTAGCGTGAGCTGGCGGCAGCCCAGCGATGTGCTTGGGCTACTCAGTGCCGGTGGGGAGCTTGACCTTGCATGTGGCAATCTTCTCCCTTTTTACCCAGCTGGTGATTTTCTTCCCACGGGAATGCAAAGAGCTGAAGCCATTGCTATGTGATAATCTTTGGTGGCACCTGTATCCTCTGGTCCATGGACAGGCTGTTAAGTCGTAAGGACAGGGGTTCCTCAGGCTCCTATCTGACTTCTGCACGAGCTTCTATACCCACCTAAAACCTGTTCCTGTCCTTGTGTGTTGGAAAAAAACCCAAACCAGACAAACACATACTCCCTAAGAAAATATCTCTTTACCAAATCCTGCTTAAAACAATCCTTAAACTAATTGTTAAGTGAAAAGGACAGTGGCACTCTACTAGAATACACTATGAATTTACAGGAAGTAGGATCCTACAATTCACATGAAAACAAGATGGCTCAAAGGCTGGCTCCACAGACTAATTATCTCTTGTAAAGCACTTAATGACTTAGCAGCTTTGGAGCTGGGTACTGATGTTAACAAAAAAGAACGAGAGAAAAAAAAGAAATGGCGTAACATTAGCTGTGGCCCTTTGGATGCAGTGGCTGAGCTGGTGAAGCTGCCGTTGCGATGGTTATAGAAGGAGGCAATGAGCAGAGACAGCAGCGGTCAGAGAAGCCGTGGCAGTTTTATTGCCAGGACAGAGCACAAAGATACTTTCGTTATGACTATTGCTAGCATTTAGGTGGGAACATCTGCTTATTCTTTCCTGGTGTCTCTCCTGAGCGGTGAGGCACACCCTTGCTGTTCAGCCTCTCCCCAAATTTTGCACCCCCCTGTCCATGGAGGTCATGTTTACAGAAGGTGTGTAACCCTGGAGAGCAGCAGCCTTTGGTTCGAAACGCCATCCTGGATCAGCAAAGCTTAACACGAAGGCAGCAGTGACCTATAGCTTATGGGTAAGCTTTTCCAAACAGGGATTTGAAATTTCACTGCTTTATTGCTAAAGATGTGGTAAAATCCTAGAAAAGAAAGTAGTATCTTCTGAGATTTAAAACATTTTCACAGTAACGATAACTATAAAGCCTTTACATAGAACATTTTATTAACAAATAAGCAGATACTGACCATGAAGGTCTTGTCTGGAATATAACAGACACTCACCAATTTTGCCTCTGACAAAGTCTTTATTTTTCCTCCTCTTCCCTCTGTAAATCATTTTGGTATAGAATGATCTTACTTTAATGAGATGCCATTTGTTCTTCAAGTAGCATATGGGAAAGGAAAGTGATCTTAAGAGGTTCATGTCTTAAGCAAAGCAAAACATTCCCTGAGAGAGGTCTTACCCATTAATCTTACCTGGAACTTTGGGTGATTGTGTTGTATACATTTAGATAGTTAAAATTAATTAGAATTTAACTGGAACTAAGTTTCTTTTCCCAATTTCCTATCTCCATGTGGAAGACAGCAAAAATTTCCTATCTCCATGTGGAAGACAGCAAAAATTTCCTATCTCATTATTATCATTTCCTATCTCAGTATTATGAATATGTGTGTTATTAGCTGTCCAGATACTCGATTTAATAGAACATTGCATATATATAAAAATGGAAAAAGTATGTTACTAGTATTTCTTTCTGTAGTGAAGGGGTTTTAAGAAGTATGTAAAATTTAAACAAACAAGAAGTTTGCACTAACTTTTATGTGCTTTGGTCCATGTAATTTTTGTTTGTAGGGAAAAAACAGTAATCTTGCTGGTATTATGGAGGAAAAAACATTCAGGCACACGAAGGTTTTGTTATCTGTGCTCAAAAACGTTATCTGTATCAATTTTTCTAATAAAAGATACTACATGTTCTATAACTTCAGTAATTGACTACTTTAAGGAAGAAATAAAAGGTGGATAATAAATAAATTAATAAAGTATTGGAGGAAAGAATGACAGGAGTGTTGCTGGCAAAGGGCTTAAAGTTCCGAATCTGGGCTTCCGTTGCCAAGAAGCGTGGGCGTAATCAACAGAAGCTTGTGAAGGTATAATCCTTTAGAATGAATATCAGACAATTTACTCACTTCTGTTACTACATTATTCCAAATGCAAACTATGACTGAGTTCACAATCTTTGTTGCTGTCCCCCTGATCATTACTAAAAGTAATAGTTCTGGGAAAAAGAAATAGTGGGAATAGTAGAACCTTCAGAAAATTGCTGTTACTTTGCTTTTCCAGTGATGTGCAGCACTAAAACTGAAAGTTATACAATGTGTATCCAAATTAATGAAGTAACAGTAAACTTGAATGACCAACTACAAAGAGAAGAAGGGGAAAAAAGTCCAGACATCTCTCTTTAGTTGGCATGCAGGCATTCATCCGTGTATGGACAGATCCTTGGCTGCTGGGACCGGTGAACACCAGAAATAAGATGATTTATCTGAAGTTTGACTCTTTTATGGATTTTTTTTTTTTTTTTTTCATGGGAGGAATGTCGTTGCAATTCCAAGAGAATGGTCTCAATGACCTAATTATTTCATATTATTTTTTTTAGGTTTTGTGCAGAATTTATAGTCCTGAATAATATGATGGTCCTTGAAGGACTGCAACAGATTTTGATCTGTTTATTTGTGCAAGAAACATATGTGTATTTTCAGCATAGGTTGAAAATTGGTATGTGCACAGGACAGGTATGGCAGCATAAAGTGCATATATAAATGAGCACTTGCTGGCAAAGTCTTAGTATGGTCTTTGTGTGGTCTTACTATGCTCAAATTACCCACTGAAAAGTCAAAGCATGTGCTGCACACACTTGCAGGTGTGGGTAAACGGTAAAAGAATGAACATTGTTAAGCTGTTAATGCATTGAATTTCTTTCTTACCTTCATTATTGGCTGATTTTCAGTACCTATAATTAATGTGCTTGGAGTGGGTGGATCTCTTTACATTTGCCTGTTTCTTTTCACAGCTAAATCAGGTAAAAAGAAAAGCTCAAGATTACAATTCTCTGCAAAACGCTTTCCAAGTTTCCTGGTGCCGTGGTGGGCTGGGCAGATAGAACCCAAATAGGAAAATGCACTACTGGAGATAAATAGATGTTTGAAAAAAAAGCTGCAGTCCTGAAACCCTCCAGATGAAAAGTTGCTTGCATTTTGGACTAGTTTCCAATTCTTAGCTTTGCAACTCCTTGTAATAAGTAAAGAAAACTCAAATATTCAGGAAGTCCCAAACTCTAGAGCTACGCAGCTAGTACCCAGTAAATTTGGTACCTTCCAAATTGGATAATTGGATACAACCTTCTAGCTCTATAATGTTTGGGAGAACTAACATTTGAATTGGACAGTGTGTGAGCATGATAACATCTAAAGGTGTGAAGTGTTTCATGTTTCTGGGACGATTCACACCTTAGTGCTTGTCATTATTTGCAGATGAAAGAGAGTCAGTGCTCAAATGTGAATTGGCTGTAGGTGTTTATTTACAGGCAAGTACTAATTATTATCTTAACTTCAAATATATCCTTCTTAAAAGCAATGTCCATTACCATAATAGAATAACTTTCCATTATCCCTCATGCAAAAACAGCGGTATTAATTTTTACAGTGACTATCTTAAGTAACGCTGCATTTTTTTAGTGTCCTAAGCTCAAAAAAGCTTTGAAAGTCAATTCATGGGCTCGTGGATTGATAGCAGATGTCCGTGCCCAGTGTCTGAATAAATGCACGTCCCACTCACCATGAAATAATCCCTTGACATCATATTTCTCATGTAGAAAATATTCTCAGTGTTTGAAATTGTTATCTTTTGTGACTGTGCTTGACGAATATTGCTTCTGGTGGAGTAGAGGTGGTTTTGCTTAGTTTTGTCTGAATATTGTGACATTGCTCATTTAAGCAGTATCCCAAACCTCCTACAGATGGTTGCTGTTCACTGTGGTGGACTTTGATTCATGTGCTCACTGATTGCTGTGGAATGTCATTCCTGGGCACAGAACGCATTTGATAGAAACGTAAATTCACTGGTTATCTTGAAATGAAACTAGTGAGCTTAAGGTACAATCTACAGTTGTAAAGTTAAATTTCCTTCAGATAAGGAGAGGGGAAAATACATCCATGCTTTTGATCTGACGTATGAGGAAGTCACTGGAAATTTTCCCACGTTCTTAATAACTTCAGAGGATCAGGCCCCTGCTAAATCAATCACAACATTAATTTAGAAATTTATATCTTTATAGCCCTAGTTTATTACAATGTAAACATCGCAAAAGTCCTTAAATCTAGTGAATGTAAGTGCCAAAAGCATAAATCAATAGAGAAGAGTTTGACACTGGGAACATAAAGCTGGACAGAGGCTGACAGTCACTGATTAAACAATATACTGCAGAGTCTGAGCAGGCAGGCATGAGGTGAGTAGTGAAGACACAGCCCTTTTTGTATCAGATGATTTGTTGAATTCTGGAAGAGGGAGATACTGGTAAAATGTAGAGTCATTGCAGACAGTAGCTGGAGCTGGTCCAAAGGCTAGAAGAGCTCTCTGGGCTGGTCAGG
>VXAK01016686.1:131290-148683 GCA_013399435.1 Arenaria interpres
TTTTAAAGAAACAATTAATTTGAGAGAAGTACTAAAGTGGATTAAATATAGGCTCAGGAAGGGCAGGAAAAGAGAAACTGCTACTAGACAATAAAGTTTAAGAAAAATGCATTAATGCATTTCTATTAATTTTGTGGGTTTTTTTTAAACTCAGAAGAGACGTAGTATATCTTCAGTAATGAACCTGGCTGATGGCCTCATTTTGGAGGATGGCAGAGAAAATAAAAAATATATTTGAAGTCATGTGCATAGGTTGGTTTTGATGCCTCTAGATTATTACCACATGCTTTGCAAATAGGCTAGAGTAATAGGCTGACAACATAAAACTAAGATCAGAAGCCAAGATTTTTAAATATAACTATTTTGGGGGTGTGGGAGAGTGACCAAGCTTTTTGATGGGTAACTTGGTACACATGTCTGTTTATCCGTCTTCTAAAGATCTTGTGAAATGTGACATATCGTCACAAGTCATTACAGTGAGTTTTGAAAACCGTGATTAGAAATTATATCAAATTATTGAATTATATCAAATATCATATTATTTCATGTCATATTATGGCTGAAATATGGATGACTGGGGCTTGGTGTATTAAGGAGAGATGTTCCTTAGGGAAGATCATATCCCTTTCCTGGTGGATACTGTTGCCAGAATAGGAAGTGTAGAAAAGATCAAAAATTGCTGCAATGTTGGGGTCTTTTTTCATAATTACATAAAAATGGGTAGACAAGTGCTTGCTATTGAGCTGGTCAAGTAAGCGAGGAGCTAACACCTGGGACCTCCTGCCTGTTTCCCAGCCTTTGATACTGATTTGCTGTGTGGATTTAGATAAATCCTTTAATATTGCACTTGTAGTTTACCTCTCAGTAGAATGCTTATCTCTGTACCATGGAGGCATGGTGGAAATATACAGTGCTGCTGTGTAGAGAAATATTTATAATATATTATAGACTGAGCTAAATGTTTGCAATGAAATCCCCAAATGCACAAACCCTAGACTTGTTGTGCACTAGCTGAAAGGTTAACACCAGGGAAGATCTGGGCAATACCTTTATCAAGTACTGATAAATATTGTAAGTGGCACCAGAGAAGTAACATACAGATATTTTCACTTTCAGCTGACCTTTTAAGCACATCTTGTGTGGCATGGGAAATAAACACTACCATTGCTGGGCACTGGCACAGCTTTATCTGTGAAGAGAAGATTCCCAATGGACCTCAGGAAGGATCAGAAACTGCAGGATCAGCCCGTGCATTTCTATAGATTCATGTGAGTGTAATTTAAAGCAGAATTTACCTACAGCGTTTTTTGCAAATTAAAAATTGGAATTTTAGTTCTGGTTTAAGAGTGAAAATTGATTCCTGTGGTTTTTGCAGTTCAGGATCCTGATGAGGCTCTTTGCTGTGCTAAACGCCTTACAGAGAGAGTATTTCATCCTGCAGTGGTTGGTGTCCAACATCTCTTGATACACGAGTACATCTTAAAAGAAAAGATCAGGGTCTTGCTTAGTGCTCTTGCTTGGGTTTAAGGAGGCAGTTAGAGAGAATGCTGAGACTAATCTCTGAATCTGGTGAAAAATTGCTCTGCATGGAGACATTGTGTTCATACTGACCAATCTATGAGATATTTACACATTTTCATTGGATTAATCAGCTTGAGTTACCTGGAGCTGCTTCTGAATAGCTTTAATGAAGTGAAGACCAGACATTATTTTACTTAGACAGAGCTCTTAGAATTTATTGTAACAGAAGTATCAAAACAATTTTACTGTAGTGTTTTACCTTAAGTGTTTTTTAGTAATAGCAAGAAGTTGGGAGTCTGCAAAGAACCCCATGAACCCTGGTCCCCAGTTCTTGATGTAGCTCCCTATCAGTGCACCTCATTTCCAGTAGTCTCAGCATCCTCAGTGTAAGTAACCTTAGCCCACTGTCGTGTTTATTATGACACTACATATTTCACATTAAATGTTATTTACTGTAACTCTGCACATAAACGACTAACAGCGTTATTGGGAACTGTCCTTTGCATGCCTTATGTCAAATACAGATGCAGATCACATTTACGACTCAAAACACATGCAATGTAGATTCATAAATTACATAAGAAACAACATGAAGTAATGAGAGATGTGTCATCTTTAGTTTCTCATTTCAGAGGCAGCAGTATGACATGGAAGATTTATTTACTATCCCAGCCATTGGCTTCTTTGTAGACAATAGCTCATCACTTTGCTTTAAGTCTGCAAATAGGAATAAAGATGTTTTGCAAGAAGGAAAATGCTAAGACAGCAGCTTGGCCCAAGCTGGGGTGTGGGACTTGAGTTTTGGAGATCTAGGTCTCAGCCTACATTAATCAATTGGGAAAATCCTGTAGTTTTTGCATGTCTCCCTCTCCTCATCTATGGAACCCTGTTAACTGGTGTATGGAAAGCATAACGTAAAAGCTCGGAATTAGTCACGTCTGCTCTGAAGGGGACACACTGGTCACCAGGAGCCAGACACAGGAATACGTGGGCGCGAGTGAAGACAAAGAGCAGAGGTACAGAAATGGGGAGCCGGGAGGGAGAAGCTCAAGTGGGGAGTGGTGACAACATGGCCATGGTGGCGTTGAAGAAATAATGGTAAATGTCCACCAATAGAAGTGGTGAGAAAGTGGATGGGGGTTTCAATTCAAAGCAGTGTACTGCTGGAGTGAGAAGAAATTAGCAAGTGAATGATGTTCTGGATCTGAATAAGAACTTAGCCTGTCTTTAGGGTTTGGAAATAGTATATATGTTGTGTTCAAGTGCAATAGTAGGACATGTAAAATCCCTTTCCTTTACCCTAAAATTAAGTCAACGTGAGAATGATTCCTTCCCACTTTGGGTGAAATCAGTATGTGGACCAACATTCCTGCATGAGCTTTCCTAGCTCTGAGATACCCAATGGGATGTATCTGTGAAGCAACAGAATGTTCTCTTGGTGCCAAAGAGAAGAACTAGGGCTAGGACTAGAGCTAGGGCTACGGCTAGCACAGGCACCTCCAGTGCCAGGGGATGGGGGAGCATGACTGGCAGGCATCAACAGCATTGCACGTAGAGCTCTACACCATAGCCTGAAGGTGCTGCCACAGATGATCTTCTTTGGTCCAGTATTGTAGAAACTGTGTGTATATCTTAGCCAGACCGAACAGCTTCCACCCCTCTAAGACAAGGCAAATACATCTCTGCAGGGAATACTGATAAAATTGCATGCAACATGCATGTTCAGAGGCTAAACTTAGTCCTCAGCTTCTGTGAACGTCAGCTTGCGTCATCAGTAAGCACAGAATGAAATCAGGCTAGAAGGTATTATGATTAATTTTGTTTTATTTTAAATATTTTGTACAAGCAAATAGTCCAGAATAGTCCTAAAAAAAATAGGAACAAAGACGTGATGTATTTCCTCTTTTTGTGTTTATTTGAGAAACAGTAACCACTTAGCAGTAGGGTTACAAGCAGAAAGACATTCTTCAGATTATTGCTTTTCTAGGGCATGGTTCCTCACATGATTTTGTGTGGGCACATCCCTGCGGACACACAAAGTGTGGTCTGACTCCTGCTCAGCAATTCATAGAAATAGGATGTAAGAAGAATCCTTTCAGCGAAATAAGCTACTTTACAGCCAGTAAAGCAGTTTGCAACATTCAGAAAAATCACTGAAATTATTTCCTGGTGGACTCTCTTACCATTTTATCGTATTGTGCCAGATCATGCATGTTACTGATGAAAATGTAAAAATTCACAAAAGTTATGTAGGGAAAAAATGCTCAAAATTACTAGCTGTGTTTTAAAAGCTTGCAATCCTAAAGGTCAGGTTTCAGTTGTATTTGTCTCTTTTGTAATAGTGTCTAGTATTATTCAATAGAATTTCCCGACTGAAGGGTTGGAAAACCTCAGTAGATGATGTGGATTTCTGCGTGATCAGAATTTCCAAGGAGGGTAACTAAGCAGTCAGAGCAACTAAAAGAGCAATGCTGTATTGATCATGAAGGTTATAGTTCAGTGACTAGAATAAAGAATATACTATAACACAAAACACGTATTCAACAAAAAAATGCGTAGACATATACAAAAGAGATATTTTTTTTAAAAAACCCACCAGTTCATTAAAAGTTTACACATTTGTTAATCTTTTATCTGAGTTTATAGAATTAATTTAAGAGACCTTGATTGGCAAAAAATTCAGAATATTAAAGCTTTCAAGAAAATAGTATTCACGTAAAAGTATTGAGTACTTTTGGAACATTCGGATGCTTTAAGTGACTGTGTACAAGTTGTTGCATGTCACAATTTCTTGCATTATTAATAAAAGTAGTAGCTCTGCATCTTCCTATTTCTAATTATTTCTCTAAGTATCTCAAGGAAATAGAAGCATAAAATACCAAGCATTAAAAAATACTGGGTAAGCATCTTTTGAAGAACACGTCCATTAATTAAGTTATGCTTATGTTTACAATTGTATATTGATTTCCCAATTGTAAAATAAGTGCAAGATTACAAAATGACCAAATGAAGGCTGTTACTGTGAGACCAAGATTATGAGTCAATAGTGTCTTGCTGCATGAGAATCTCCATTAGTATCAATGGATAATTCTTGGACTTGTCAATTGATGGACTTTTGAAACGAAACTGAAAAAAGACTCAAAGATCATACCTCAGGAAAAGAAACCACACAAACCCCAGACTGTTTCAGCAGCACTGAAGCAGTTTTCAATCAAATAAAAGGTAAGTAATCTCTCAAAATTCACTCATTTTTGTGTGTGAACTATGTATTAAAAATCCTAACAATTTTATTTAAGTATATACAAGTATTATATATAAGTATATATATGAATATATATAAAACATATAGATTGCAATCATTTTGCAGATGTCCTCAGGACCTCAAAACATTTTTGGCCTTGAACTCTTCTTCAGAAAGATCAAAATCTGTTAAAAATATAATCTGGCTCATAGTAGCCACAGAGAGCCAAATTCTGCTCATTGTCTTCTTCTAAGATTTGTCACTGCTTTATGAAGTCCCTGACTACGCATTTTGTCTAACTACTGAAAATAATATATCGTATTGATTAAGTCCTACGTTATTGTCTTCAGGATCGTACTGTGGACTCTCTACTTTCCTTAAAGTGATGTACTTACAGACGTTTCATTATTTGTTAAATATCATAATAGAAAGTAAAAACAACTTCTTGTTTTTCTAGGACAGACATCCTTTGCATCTCTTCAAACATTTCTTTACATTGGATCATGTTTTACAATATAATTGTAATACAGTCAATATAAAATTGATAACAGTTATTCCATTTTAATTTACAGAGATGTAGCAGACTGTCTTCACTGAAACACCACAGTAATGAGCCGAATTACTTTAATGTTAATTTTCAGAAAATGTGACTTTGATGCAAAGCACTGAACTGTCAGGAGAAAATTCCCAACATCTTGGTTTACAAGCGAGGATTTGTTACCTCGAATGCTCACTACACTTACACCCTTGCATTGTTGTTTAACAATTTTCCTTGGAAATAAGCATATGTTCAACTGTGGTTAGCCATAAATAGATATCAGTTAGAAGGAAATCTAATCCCACACTTGAAAACTGTACTGAGGAAACTGTATGCTTTATCTTCTAGTGGTGATGTCTCTCTTATCATAGTAGTAGTAGTATACAGAAAAAACTGAGCCTTTTCTCCACTGTGTGTTTTACCAGTGTTATCAGTGGTGGAACTAATTGCAGATCTCAGGTTTTCAGTGGAGATCACTTCCCCGTTTCCTGCTCATTCCTCTGTTGGTTTTTTTTCTGCCTAAGACTTCATATATTTTCCAGAGTATATTAGGTAGGGGCATACTTTATTATGAACCAAAAGGCAGGAACGTGAAATTTTCCAACTACATTTTTCCCAAAGGACATGAATGAATTGTAACCGGTGAATCAAAAGTGCACAGCAGTTACAATACCAGAGGCCTTTTCCTTCTGTCTTCATATTGAAATTATTTGGGAATTATTTATGCTCAAATGATTTTTTTCTCCCTTTCCAGTCTTAAACAAATGACTCCTCAAAAGCCGCAGTTTTCATGTAAGAAAAACATGCATAGAACGTAATAAAAATCAGATTTTAAATTAAAAAAGGGTTTTAACACTAATTTGAAGTGTGACAAGGATCTAGCCTTGGGCACATGGATTTCAATGCACTGGTAAGAATTATCTTGGTTTAAATTATATGTTTAAAAAGGCATATTCAGTATTTAAGTACAAAGAGTAATTTTCTTAAGAACTCTGAATTTTGTGTAAGTACCACACAACCACAAAACTGAATGGAAATGAGATTTTCAAGCACAAACATCACATAATTTACTCAGTGAAACACTCCAGTTGTGGAGAATTTATGCAAGTACAAATGGAATGAGACTGGGGTCTATATGGGGCTTTTTCATTTCCCCACCAAGAGATTACCACTGTATAAACTGAAACTATGTGTTGGGCCCAGGGGAACACCCATGTAAAAGAAAAGCAACTAAGATGGGACTTGCCAAGGAAAAGGTTTGTTACTGTCTCCTGGATGTCATTTCACATGAGTAAAAACAAGAGGTAGTTTTATCCCATGACCCTAATGGTTCTCCACCTCAGCTGTTGTTACATACAATAAGGTAAATTCAATACATGCATATGGACCAGATGTGGTCCCTCTCCTCTCTGACAGTGCATTTAACCAGCTTTTACTTTCACTCCTGGGGTAGGATTTATTTTAGAAAATTAGAAAAAAAATGTCTGTGTTAGTCTTCAGATAGGAAAAATTACATGTTAAGAACCAAAGTTCACTGTCTAAAAATAATTTGCAATTACATAATGCTTTCTACTTTCAGAGCAATATTCATGTTAATTAGGCCTTTTAACACCTTTTTGGAGTTTAAATTTAGTTTAGCATTGGTCAGAAAGTTGCTCTGGTTCTTTCTCTACGTGACTAGAGTAGTTGGCCTAAGTCAAATTCCTCCTGTCCAAGTACCTAAAATGTCATCGTCATTTAGTATTAACTGATGCATTTTGGCAGCGATCGCACAGGGTGAAGGTGGAAACATCATCTGAACAGCATCCCTGCATCTTCAAACCAGTCTTCCCAAAGCAGGCTCAGGTGTCTGATCCCTCTGTTGTGCTTTCTGTCACGTGCAGATACCAAATCTCGGCTTGCTCTGGGCTACTGCAAAATAACAATAATGAATTTGGTTTTTAATTTGTTTGTTTCATTAAAGTAGTTTCAAGACAAAAAATTGAGCATTAAAATGTTTTCAGATGTTATAATTTCCTTTTGAATTGATTTGGTTGTGCAGTTCCTCCCAGCAACCTCAGCATTTTGGGAGGGGTCCCAGCAGGACAGGCTACAAGCATTCTTTCCTTCAAGCCCCATGCACATTGGGGGGTTTCAGCTGAGCAAGCCACCAGTAAATTCGATGTGCTCATATCACCGCACCCTGAGGAAGCCAGTTTTTCACTTGCCCCTTTTACTATGGAAAGAAGAAAGGGACAATAAGGCAGCAATTAAAGAAAAAGAAAAGATCCATCAATGTCACCAGTTGAGGGCCAGGTCATGCAGCTCCAGAGCAAGAGCCGAGCCTGCAGGTGTGATACTACAAAGTGTGGCTGCTCCCTGGGTGTGTAAAAAGCAGCTTTCTGAAATCCATTAGATACCCGAATGCTCCAATACCAACAGTGGGAGATGAAGTTACGAGAAATGTCTGAATCCTTACCTGGAGCAAATAGCAAATCTGAAGACAAGGCTAAGCCCTCTTTGTGCAGGAGGTAGGGACAATGACAGAGAGGAGGTTAGTGACATGTCTCATTTAGTCTAGCATCAGACCAGAATGTTTCTGACACCAGGTTGTTTCTGTAAAGACTAAGCTGCAGCAGTAAGCCCTTGACCACAGAAAGGAGTGACAGCAGCTCTGAAAATCAAGAAGCCTCGTCCAGTATCCAGAGCACTGTACGTGAGCAAGGTCACCATGGACTAGTGGCAGCACAGGTGACAGGAGCCACTTAGCTTGTCATCTTTCCAGGAAGAGGGGATGTATAAGCACAGGTCACCAGAGTGCCTAAGAAATAATCCCATCTGTGATTATATTGCCAGCCGCTGGGGTCTGCACCTTCTGGTTCCTGATTTTCAATCCTGGATGAAACAAGTCAGGAATGGAAATATTTTTCTTCCCAATAGTCTTTTCAAACATCAACTCAGTAAACAATTAGGTCAGATGAAATATTAAATATTTCCTTGTCCTTTCTCCTGTTTCTTGTTTAAGCAATACACTTTAGAAGTGAAAGATACCAGCACAATTGACTACTTTTTTTTTCCTTTTTTTTAAAGCTTTCATTCACAATCTGTACAACATAAGTCTCTTTTTTTATCCTCATTGCTTACTTCCCCTTATTTTATGGCTACCCACATGCCTTAGGAGGTTAGAAAACAACTCTGATTCTTTCTCCCCATTGCCTCAAATAGCAAAATATGTGTGTGTCCTTAACCTTCTGTAGCTGCTGGATATGTATCTGCCTCTTCTTGGGTGAGCAAAGCTGGTGTACCTGCATCCATGGTTCCCCAAACCCACAAGCTTGGCTTGATAACAACCAAAACCTCCAGATCTTGTGTCTGGGCTTCTGGTCTATAGAAGCTGCAGGTCACCAGCAAACTGAAACACACCTGGTTCCCAGCCAATCAGATTGCACAGTTTGCCTGGCTGGCCAATCAGCATGCACATAAACACCCACCAACAAGGCATGCTCCGTATGTGCTATTGACCAAGAGGTGACCAGGCATGAGGTCCTTGAGCTCCAGGTTTCTGCTGAAACAAAAAGGTACTAAAGGGGAAGGCACTCAGGTGCTCACCAGGCTTCCATGGGCCATAAAACCCAACATGTTTCTGGTTGCTATAGGACCTAGATGTTGATATGCAGCTTTGAGTTCTCTACATGTGGTAAGACTTTTGTGGATGTTTAGAATACAGCTGTGTGAATGTTTTTCAGTTATTACATGCTGCAGTTTTGGGGAACAGCATTTGATGGATTGTTTTTGTTTCCATTACTGGGTGATGGAAATGTGTGATCGGGCCCTCCCTGTGGTGGCCCTTGCTGGTCAGCTAGCAGCTCCCACCCTACAAAATAGAGGTGGCTGCAGCAACTGAAGATTGTTGGGGCAGCCACAGCGCTATGAACAGTTCCTGTGTGACTTTCACTGTGATGTGAGGAATACCAACAGGGCTGGTGATTTCAGCGCTCTCCCTTAGGTAATACCTGAAGACTGCTGTAGTATGGAAAAGAATTCTGGCATTCTAGGAACTTATTTTAATAAAACAAAATGAACACTCCCAAAAGCCAGATGTGCTCACTCCTAGGTGATCACCAGGAAAGTACAGGGCTGGAGCTTGTTTGGTATAAACAATAAAACTGTCTTCAGACTCTTCTTAAAACATAGTCCACGCTTGTGACAATCACATCTGTTGAGGAAATATTTCTGGGTCTCTGCCATCGATGAAACTATTCTCCTACCCTAGTATTTTAATTGATTTGAAAGTCTAAGGGAGATGTCTGTTCACTTGATAACCTTTTTTATAAATTTGTGATCCAAATCAGAATTTTAATTCTGGTTAGAGAATAGGAAGGTTGTGCAGTAATTCATTCCTATTTGTATATTATATGGATTTTTCTCATTTAAAGCTCTCCTGTATTTGTAGTAAAGGTATACCAAAACTCTACAGCAAGCCTCTATTTAGAATGATGGTCTACCTTGTCCTCTTGTGTTTCTCCATATAATTAGGATTTCCCTTCAATCCTACTTGTTTCACTGTGATATGTCTCCTTGTATTTTTTTCATGCATACCCGAGTTTGACAACCTGGGCCTGGGGATTTTCAGTTTACAACACAGGAATTAACAGATTGCAAATTTTGTCTGAACCACGCTAATCATCAGTTATGTTTTTTTGAAGATGCTGTCTTCAGTGAAGAAAGACAGAAAGTATTGAAGGGTTTTGTGTTTGTCTTCCTGGGACACTGCTAATAGGTCAAGACATAAAATTGTTGATGTATTTCTGTGTTACTAAAGTGTAGAGGCAGAACCAGTGGCTGTAGTTTCTATAACAAGTGGTGTCTTAAAAATCACAAGGACTGAATAAAACAACCTATGGTTTGCTGTTACAGAAGTTTCATTTGAAAATATTGCAAGTTTTTTCTTCTATCTATCTGTCCGTGGACTTGAAAGTGTGGCTGAAAGAGGAGAATGTGTTGTGTTTGGCTTTTCTTTTTCAAAAAAAAGAGTGCAATTGCTATCTTATTCTGAATAACACATAAACCCAAATGAAATATTTTTTTTTTTCAAGTGAGGACTGGAATATGTTTGTACTAAACCAAGACAGGATCTTGTTTTTTCATGACTGTTTCCACTGAAGCCCAAAGCAGGACAAAATCCCCAAATGTCAGAAGTCAGTTGATTTTACGCTGCTTCTACAAAATTTGTAGCTTAATCAAAGGTTAGAACAACGTAGAGGGTCTTTTTTTCCCAGCCACAATTCTTTTGGAGCAAGTACAGTGCTGATGGTATGTAAGAGTCTTCATTCCCATAAATGTAAATCTGCTTTATGTTTTTTGCATTAAAGTTGGGAAGAGTGATATCTGAAGATTTCTATTCAAGCCTTGGTTCAAGGGTTATGTCTCACTGGCTTACTATCAGTTTCAGTGTGAACTGAATGAATGAAAATTTGGTTTATGTTTAGTTTTGATAAAGCTACAAATAGGCTAATTTAAATGGTGATTTACTAACTTTTAATGATTATGATTATTTATTTTTTTTAAAATCATTGTAGCCTGAAGGGCTTCTAGGAGATTTTGGAAGTTCTGCTGAAAACAGATAGCAGTTCAAAGGAAAAAATGAATAAATAGTCATGTATTTCCTGAAATATAGCCCTTAAGGAATTTAGGCAACATTCTAGGACCATTTTACAGAAATAAGTCTCTTCAGATATTAGCATAATATTTCATTGGTAGCAGTGTGGTATCTAGTATAAAAGCAAGATTTTTGAGTCATGCCACAGTTGAAACAAAGGATATTGTAATATGCTCCACTTTCTAAAGGGACCTTGGTGTGTATGTATAAAAGTTTCTGATAGTAGCAAGAATGTCTCCACAACAAGGTTACCTCAAGGTGAAGAGGGAAGGGGTCTCTGGGTCTTCCTTGAACATGTAAAAACTGCAGCTGCTGATTTTGGAGCTGCTTCTAATAATTTTTCAGCTACTGTACCTTGACTAGTTTTTTGTGGTAATTGCTGTACCCATGATGTCAAGAAATAAACATTATCAACAGAGAATGGCAGCCCAGCAAATGCTCTGCACCATGTACCTTTATATGGTTTGCTGCTTCTGTTTCTGAACTTGCTTAGGACTCATGGAAGGAGAAGCGTATACATGGAGCTCACAGAGGAAGATCCAATGGGCCGAAGGAAAGGACCACATTTTTTAACCTTTCTAACCTGCAAGAGGAAAAATGAATTGTAACCTTCTACTGAACGCACCAGATCTTCAGTGAGTAGAAAGCAATTGAGTTAAGCAAAATCAGTCAATGCAGAGGAACTCAATGATCTTTAAGGTCCCTTCCAACTTGAACCATCCTATGATTCTATGATAGTTGAAAAAAAGGAAGGCTGAGGTTTCTCTGCACTGAATGTTAATACAATTCCCCCTATAAGTCACTGTAAAAATATTAGGTGTTGTTTTTTTAAAAAAAAGCTTTCAGCTTTTGTGTTTAGAGAGAAAACCTTGAAACTATTATAATCAGAATATTTAAGGATTTGTGAAGAATGCATGTGTAAAACAGAAGCATCTAAGGAGATTTTTTAACATTTCAGAATTTTAATCCTTCATCGTAGCAATACAAACATTACCATTAGGTTCAAGGCTACAGTTTAGAGGTCACTGTGTAGGGACATGGCATATTTCCAAGTTATGGAATAACAATATAACTTTGAAAAATAAAGATTTAATTTTAAGATTAAATGTGTTATAAGACAAATCCCAGATATATGTTCAGGTTTCATCTTACAGTTATTCCTGAAACTTCTTCCCTATAAACTCTCTTCCATGGTAATCTTTCTTAAGCTTTTGTCTTTTTTTTTTTTGAGTAGAGCGTTAAATTTATTTATACAAATATTAAAATTAATAACTTATCATTCATTCCTTTGTCATAAATTTGATTGTCTTACAACTATATTAACAGGTCTTTTCCTCATTTGGGACCATTTAGTGACTTGTTACCCCCAGAGTAGGGAGGTCGAGGTGCCCTTGAGCCAGGCTCAGGGAGGCCTGACCAGGGGCCATGCCAGAGCCCAGCAGCTCGTGCAGACAGGGCCTTCCATGGATCCATTCCACCAATAACTGCCTCGGGTTTGGAGGTGACATGCCACAGAGAGAGGTTTGCCCCAAAGACAGATTTAAATTGAGAGTGACAGGAAAGGAGGGAGCAACCATCAGCCCTGTGAGGGAGTGACAGACGGGCTGGGTCACTAGGCCGCAGCCTGGTGCGATGTGACAGGAAGGGATCACAAAACCAACAAAATGGGCTCTCACTGTGGAGAAGTGCACAAAGACTGGAGAAAAGCAAATGTCACCCTTATCAACAGAAAGCCCAAGAAGGAAGAAACAGGGAACAATGGTCTGGGCATCCCCACCTCCATCTCTGGGGAGAGAACCATGTATGTGCCTGCCATTGGGAGAGGGGTTAGCAAACAGTGCAATGAGCTGATAACAGCAAACAATAAAACATCAGTTAGCTTTACAACCAAGAGCAACAGATAAAGGAAGCAAAGGAGCTTTAAGGTATGTCATCCCTTCTCTTGCATCCAAGTTATGTTTTAAGGCTCACAGCCGACATGCATTCAGGCAATGAGAAAGGGAACTCAGGAGAGGAACTCTGGAGTATCATTTCCTCATTAAAATGTATGCTTTTCAATACACAGTGTAGTTGCAGACTTTAAATACAATATTCCCTGGGGAGTAACAGTAAATATAATGTTAAAAATTACTACAAGTTTTTGTATTAATGGAGAAAATATGAATAGCAGTATGCTATTTATAAATGCTTCTTTATTAATCACCATACTGAAAAGCACTTAGTTATCTAAGTACTATCTTTACTCTTCTAGAGATTGTTGATGGGCCAGTCTTGCTTTTACTCTTTGTTCATTCCTGTTGCAGTGGGATTTCCATGAACAGAGCTGCAGGTGGGATGATAGGTTGTACTTCACTGACCTCAGTGTCTGCAGGGTTGTTTCTCTTATGTTTTTTTCCTCACACCTTCCTCTCACAGTTGCTCTGGGGCATTTCTTGTCATTTCTTGAACGTTATCACAGAGATGCCACCAGAACCGCTGGTGGGCTCATCTTTGGCCAATGGTGGGTCCATTTTGGTGCCAGTAGGAACTGGCTTTGCGTGACATGAGGCAGTCCCTGGTCTCTTATCACAGAAGATACTGCTGCAGCCTCCCACTCCAAGCACTTTGACATGTAAACCCCATATGAACATGTGAAATTGTGTTGACATGCCAGTGCAACGCACCTGTATTCACACACTTTCTGCTTTAGCAAAAAAAACCCTAGTTTCTCTGTCTTTAAGGCTGTTTTATAAGGTTAAATGTTCTTAACCAAATGTAAAATGCAGTAACTGCTGCCAATGTATATTGATCTGGATGCTAGAGGTAAGTTTTAATTAGTTTTATTGCTGGTGCGCAGTTCAACGTTAATGGTATGGTGTTGTTCTTCACACAGAGCTGAGCTGCTGGCTCTGCAGCCAGCACAGCCCCCTTGGCACAGTACACCCTGCTTCACTGTGCCTCTCAAAAATAGCAATGCTGGGAAAAACATGAGTTTTACATAGCATTTTAAGGCACCAACTCCATCTACATACTTTCCCTTGTTTCAGCTGTGATTTTGGCAGCAACCAGTGTACCTGAGAGGCAGTTTCTTCTGCCTTCACTGAACTGAAGCCCCCCATGAAATCCCATGGGCTTATAGGCATGATATATTCTTCCACTTTACAAATAAGTAACTTACCCTGTTGCTATGTCCTGCCTTTCCTGTGTGTTGTGAGCGTGCAATCAGAGCTCAATAGACATTTTGTCAAATATTTTTTTAACAACTCAACATTCACTTTTATAAAACAGGACATAGTTTGTGTTCGTTCTACTCAGAGAAAGAAAACTTGGGGAAAAAAAAAAGAAGAAAAGAGAAATAAGGAAATGCGATTTTGTTTGTTTTCTGTTTCAGGCATTTCAGTTACATGTAAGAAACTCTATAGTTAATCTCAGGAGAAAAAATGTTCTTTGTGTATAAAGTGGTTTTCAGGGAACAAAATACATTTCTCAGTGATTGCCCACTAGTGTAATAATGCAGTAATCTGCGCTGTGTGAATTATCATGTGAATTATCCTGAACAGAAGATTTATTGCATGTAGACCTAAAGGAGTGTTTTATTTAAACCTCGGGATTAGGGGACAAGGTTTAAAACTTGAATAATTTATACATATTGCCAATTTATTAATTTAGTCATGTAATTTATAGAGTTTTCAAAGCTGTTACTTCTGTTTACCTTACATCAATGGCATTTCTCTGGGTCTAGATGGGCAAGAGGAATTTCAGTGGGCTGGAAGTAACCCTAATTGTCACCTTCTGCCTGGTGCTTATTGTAAACTCTATTCTCATTGGGCTTTTAGTATCAGGACAATCCAGAGCCAAAACAATGGGTAAGCCCTTCCCATTGCTGTTCTAAGACCAGAGCAAAAACCCTGAGTGGGAACTGCTCCTCTCCGCTTGCTGAGACTATTGTAAACGCCACACAGCTTCAGAAACTAACTTTCTGTCACCCTTTGAGTTGGATTCAGAGAACATGTTTTCAAGAACACAGACATTCAAGTGAAGAGAGAGGAAAAAGAAAACAGAAAAACCACAAGCATTGTGCTTTTGTCCTTTGTAAAATCAGTGTTTTCACCACTCTCAGTCTTACTGTTATATTTTTCCTATTAACAAAAGGTGAACTATGGTCATTCCTTCATTCCTACTGATAGAATGAATAAAGTTATCTGTTTTGATGTAAGAAATAAATAGCATTTCTATGAATTTATGATCATAACCCCCCCTTTTATTCTGCCATAGAAAAACCAATTTTTAGTCTGTTAGTTTATTTTATATGATTTCAATACTTAAGATAAAAAAAACAACACTGAAAAAAAGAAAAGCAATCAGGGAGACTATGTGGGAGCAGACATGTTGTGTGGATAAAAATCTATGATCACAAAACATGTATGGGTAAATTAAAAATCACTTGTCTTACAGGGATGGTATATATAGCACCCTTCTTTACATACGGTTCCATTTTGTGTGAGTAATTCCATTTACACAGGAGGATTGAGTCAAAAAGCTTGGAGATGAAAAACACAGCAAAATAAAAATAATTGCTTATACGCAACAAAAATCTTGGTGTTTTATTAAAACTGCCTATACAGACTGATATCTGCATATTTTCTTCCTATTTCAGCCTCAAGATAAGTATGAATCTGCCTGAGCAAAAGGTCTAAGTTCGTGTATTGCAGATAATACAAACAGGTGAGTCTATTTGTGTGCATCTCAGCCTGAGACAAGATTTTTGCACTTCATAGTTCTCATTCCAAACATATTCAGTGTTCCACAATATATTTAAAGTAACAAAAAAACCAAGTCATGTACTCTTTTGTGAGCTGAAGTTGTCAAGAGGTCACCTTAAATTTAATGGAGTGATTTAATGAAGCTTCACGGTGTTTTTACCTGATGCTCTAATTCAAGCTCCTGTGGAAGAACAATACTTCAGGGGAAGGAACACCTGTGAGAGCAGCAGCACAGTGCTCTTTAAGAAAAAGCAAAATTCTTCCAATTTTAATTCCGCAAGTGTTGTCACAAGAAGCAATGCATATTGAACTATGGGACTGGGAATATCCTAGGCCAGAACTATATGTAATGCTGAAAAGTGTTTGAGTTAGGCATTATTTTTTAAAAGACCAACACTTCTCTTTAAATATGAGCAGATCACTGATCCCAAAGCACAAAGATGTGAGGTCTCCCATGAACAAATGGGATATTTCACTGGATCCACAGCCTCCAATTTAAACTAGAAAGGGGATGTGAAACAGAACTCCTTTGGCATCGTGGTGACCAGAGTGAGCAACGGCAGAGTGCTGTAAGTAATGTTGGTTCTTCTTCTGTGTAATACTGATGTCATTTGTTTTCTTTGCAAGCCCGTGTTGCCACACAATCAGCATATGTCCAAGGTGCCATAAGTGATGTGACCTCTTGAACATATAGTCTACTTCGTCTCTTCTTTTGACTGATGGATGTTCTACAAGGACTTCTGCAAGGCCTTTGGAAACAAGATCTGTGATATGGGGAGCTCTGCCTGCCAGGTTTTGGGTCTGGCTCTCTGTTCGCTTTCCCCCAGTACTAGGGAAATCTTTACAGCTACTCTGTTACACCAATTGAGGAAATTATTATTAACTGAAGAACTCCTTGTCAGTGTTTCAGATCACATGGCAACATTCTTCATTGCATCTTTTATCTTATTTGTTGCAATCATAGTGAAGCTCTGAATCACCAAAATCAGGGTGCCCTGTGATATCCAAAAAAGCTGGTGGAAGTCACTGATAAGCTTCTCATATAATGTCNATGACTGATTAAACAGGTATATGGAGGGGGAATAAGAAAACTAATCCAATAGAACCATCTTGAAACAGTGCTCCGGAAGATTTTCTGTATTTTCCTTAGTTTTTTGTTTAATTTGATAAAAGTGGTTGCACTTTCTCTCTCTAAAGAAAAAAATGACAACGATGCTTGACTCTGAGTAGGAGTATCTCAAAGTAAGCTGTTGTGAGCATGGGATAAGAGCAGCCCCTCAGAGACAAATCCTTGACAAATTTGTTTACACAAGATGAGTGCTTTTCCCAAACTCTTAAACAACCAAAGAAAAGGGAGGTCTCTTTGGAAAAGGAAGAGTGGGGACCAATATGTTATTACAGTTCATTAGAAAAATCCTAATTATCCAGGCAGTTATAAAGCATGCAGCCTTCCATCATCCTTTATTGCACAGTCAGAACTCTGAATGACCTATTAACATCACCATGTGCAAGAAAACCTGGAAGATTGTCATAGTTTCATCGGAAATACAAACTTCTCCCCCCTGAAAAGATGCTATTTTTATTCCAGTTTGTGAGCACATGGGCAAGATAGTCCTTGGAATCATTAAAACTGGGCAGAAATACATCAGATGTGGATTTGACCTGTGAAGCCTCTATCTTAGGTGTTACCACTATTAACTTAAAAAAAAAAAA